>CM037090.1:91914573-92287623 GCA_020916435.1 Oxytropis ochrocephala
GAATATGTTTGGCCAATTCATATTCCTTGTCAAATCCAAATAAAGAGGCGGTATCATACCCCAATTTTATGCGGCTTAAGTCAAAACCTAATTTTCCACAAAAAATAAATAAATTGAAGAGTGAAGAGCCTTATGCACTTGCATTTTGGATCTAGAAGGCATTCGAGGCTCTTGAAATCATTTTAGGGTTGGAATGCACTTTTAGGGCAAATTAGCGTTTTAGAGTCAAAAAGGGTATTTTGGTCAATTACAACGGGTATTTTTCTCGCTTTCAAAAGGCTCAAAAATATGTTACGTAGTGCGTAGCGTGTTATTTTTAACAATCTTGCACCATTTTGTTCTCGTTTGGCATGCGTGTTAGTTCTAATTATATCACGTGTGTTTATCTCGATTACTTCGTTAAGCGGTTTCACGTTATTTTATTATTATTAGTAGAACTTATTTACTTTTTGTTGCTAGAAAAGAACTAAAAATTTGTTATTAGGGGTTCAATCCTAACTATATTTTTGGATTCCATGAGTGTCTAGTTTCAAGTATCAAGTCAAGCTATTTTTAGTGCTTATTGCTTTATCCCATTTTGCCATTTTTGCTCAAAGTAAACCCAATTCTACACTCAAAAACATTGTTGCAAGCAACAACAACAATCACCACCACACTCCACGCCCCCCCCTCTAAACCCAATAACCTTCAATACACAACATATTATTTGCCTTCCTCCTCTTTACACCACAACATAACACAACATTTCTTTGGCTTCCTTTTGACATCCTCCCATTGTAATTTAATAACAACAACTCATTCCTCTCCTCACACACACAAAAAAACGTAGCCTCTTCTCCTCTCCTCTCTCTCCATCCATTTTGATTTCCTCTTCATCCAAACAACACCATTTCACCTCATTTTCATACCTCTTTCACATATCTTCTTCATTCAAGTTCAAAACATCATCACCAAGGAAGATTCATCAAGTTCTCATGGGTTGGAGTTGAGGTTCCTTGGAGGTTCTTGTTGATTTGGGTTCTAGTTTCTTCATCTCATTGCATTTCCTAGCTTGGATTTGAGGTAAGCCTTAAACCTTTGCATCATCTTTAAATTTCTTGCATAAAATCTCTTCTCCTCACTTCAACTTCATATCTTGTTGTTGTTGCTTTGAGAGCCATCTCAAACATTATGACAAACACTTAGGGAGGTTTGGGTGTTTGAGGTGGCTCCTTAACTGAAGGGGTTGTTCTTGTGTTTTCTCATATTTTCTTGCATATTCACTCTTGTTTGCATAACTTTCACAAAATAAGAAACCCATTTCAAGCATGATAACATTCGGCCATGGGCCTAGGTTTAGGGTTCTTGAATGCTTTTGTTTATTTCATGATTTGGGGATGAATAATAGTTGATTTAGGGTATGTATGCTCCTAGGTTTTAACATAAAAAATTAGGGTTTGGGTTTGCTTTAATAAACTTGTCTTTGTTGATGATTGGCAAGGTGATTCACACTTGTGCACTTGTGCACTTAATCTTAAGTGTGAGGATTGACCAAAGTGATTCAACATTTGTCATACCCTGATTTTGTCCGACTAGTTGAAAATAAAATAAAATGTATTCTTGCGTAAACACCCAATTTTAATGGGTATTTTTCTCGTTTTCAAAAAAACTCAAAAATATGTTTCATTTTGCTCGCACATTATTTCTAATCGCGTCGGCGCGTGTTAGTTTTAATGATCTTGCACTATTCGTTGTGGCGCGTGTTATTTTTAACCGCAAACACCGCGTTCTTTTTAATGACTTAGCACCATTTTGTTCTCACGCACCGTGTTAGTTCCAATCGCATATGCGTGTTCATTTTGGGCACTCGTTATTTGTTATTATTGTTGTTTATTTTTTATAGAGGAAACAAAAATGTTACTAACATCAGTACAAGTGAAATGAAATTAAAAAAGGGAAAGAGTCAATCTTCCTCTCTCTCCCTGAGAGAGGTCCTCGTTGAATGCTCCTTCTCCATTTAGAACTTTATTTCAACACCCCTTTTATCTATCTCTATGTTTTTACACAAAAATAGACCTCTATAACTTCCATCCACAGTGACTAGCTGCAGCCTGTAATATCAGCATGAAGGGCCAGTATTAGGATTAAAGTCAGGAACAGAGGCTTGGAAGGAGGAATTTGCTTGCACAGGGAAAATTAGTATCAAAACATGAAAGACATTGAACAAATAAATACAGAGAAACAAAGATAAAATTGACCACACACAAGGCAAAGTTACAATATAAATCTAGTCTCTAAAATCAGAGAGAAGGAGGAAAAAGGGTGGACGCTCAAAAACTCATCAGAAATCAAGATTTTCAAACAACACATCACCTCCTTACTCTCCTCCATTTCAGAAACAACAACAACCATCTCACTACACCACTACAACAACCCCTCAACTCCACCTTCCTTCATTTTCGCAACCCACAACTACCATCCCTTTCCCTCCTTCACAACCACCACGCCGAAACCACCACCACGCGGAAACCACCCCCACGCCGAAACCACCACCCGCCGTAACCAAGTGGAAGGCCTTTGTTAAATCCTCCTCTCTCGGTTCGTCTCTCTCGCGGTACACTCTCTGTCTCACTCTCTCGATCTGCTTCTCCCTCTCTTTCGATCGTCTCTCTCTCTCTGGATCGCCTTCTTTCTCTCTCTCTCCAAGTTTCCTCTCTCTGTTAAAAGAGGAATGAATCGCGCATCAGTTGAATGTTTTGTTTCTCTGTATAGTCATATTTGATGTGTTGTGATAAGTTATGGGCTTTCTTTTCTTTTTTTCCTTTTTTTGTTTTTGTTTAATTTTTCGCACCCCCTTTTTCATACACATTTTGTCTTTTATTTACAAACTGAACACTATTCACACCTCTAGTTTTAACAATGCAACCCCTACTTAAGCCCGATTCGCATACCATTACGAGAAATGGCCAGGCTCACTTTGTGCGCTTTTTTATAATACAACTCCTTATGGCTAATAACACCCAGCGTTCTTGGCTGCACCCCTCGATTTTTATAATTTTTTTATTGTTACTTTTAAATTTACGTTATCTCACCCTCTCTCTTTAATCTTTCAAAATCTTTTCAAATTAATGCAAGTTATTAGTGACTATCACCCAAAGCCTTGGCTTGTTTGATTGTCATGAAACGCTATCGAAGTTATTAGTAACGATCACTCAAAGCCTTTGCTTGCTTGAGTGCGTTATGAAAGCTCTTCCCATCCAAAAACCCGTTCAAAAACATTTTCATCTTCAAAATAGAACTATGTCGCTTTGATTCCCATTCGGATCGTAGGAGGCGAGCCACGTTCTCGTCAAGCGCAACAAATGAAATCTTTTTCGCAACCATAAACATTAGTATTTTCATAGCAAAAATCATTTTTAAACCCATTGTTTCTAGTGGCTAATCGGAACCTTGGTTGCGTCTAGCTATTAAGCGGCAATGTATTTTCCAAAGAACAACAATCGATGATCACCCATAACTTTGGTTAGTTTGATCATTAGGTGCGATTAATCTCTTTCGAAAACCATTTTCAAAAGATCAAATAAAAACGAGTTGCTACTAACAGTCAATCAGAACCTTCATTAAATCGACCGGTGGTAGTGACTCTCATTTTCAAGAGTACTTAGCGGTGATTACCCATAACTTCAGTTAGTTTAATCATTTGCAGAATACTCGTCATATTTCGAAAACTCACTAAAAAGATAAAAGACAAAAAACCTTTTCACGACAATCAAGAACTACGTAGCTTTGAATTCTCCATCGCACTAGGAGATACGTAGGAGCGAGAAGCCAATTCTCGTCAAGCGCCAAAAATAAAATTTTTATTAGGTTTTCCCATTTATCTTCAAATAAGAAATAAATAGGCAAATCTAGACATTTTTTAAATCAAGCGTTAAAATCACACACTTAATTAAAGGTTCCTCTCGATGAGAGAGGGCGGCGTGAAGAGTGCTAACACCTTCCCCACGCATGTCGACCCCGAACCCGTATCTCTAGTTTTGAAAGACCATCCGCCTTGTTCAAAAGACCTTTTTCAATGTTTTGGTCTTAAAATTAAAATATTGGTGGCGGCTTCAAAATTTTCACGTTGTACATTGAGAAACCCAAACCCGGATTTTTGGGGTGCAACAACATTCTTTGATACTTTGGTTGCTAAATAATTTGCTTGCTTATGCTTGCCAATGATCATGATTGAGGCAACTCTTTTGCTTGAGCTAACAATTTCATTGTCCACTCTCATATAAGAATATCATCAATACTTAGATAGGTCAATTCCATACATTGCATCTTCCAATAGATATGCATTTAGATTCTCTTGCGTTTTGTAGAAATATTTGAGTATGGTTCTGCGCCTAGCATCTTCCATTAGATGTACATTTAGGTTCAATCTTGCCTACTCTTGCATTTTTGCTTAATGCCCAATTCAAGTTCCTTCCTTGCCTATCTATGTGTTGTGATCTAATATGTGTAGTTTAGGCTTGATCTTTGTTTGCGAATTCAAATGTTTTGCTTAATGATTTGATTCAATGATCGTGTTATGCTTGAATTCACCAATTCTTTCTTGCATTCATTGTTTTCATTTCTAAACAACTTGGCATAAAAATGGTTACTAGTGGCAATTCATCACAACCCTTGTTGGTTTGATTGTCATGAAAGCCTCAATTTCAAAAGAATTTTCATAAGCATAAAGCAAGCTACTAGTGATAATCCATCACAACCTTTGTTGGTTTGATTATCATGAGCGCGTCAATTTCAAAAAGAATTTTTAAGTATCAAAGAATCAAAACAAGTTATTAGTGGTGATCCATCATAACCTTTGTTAGTTTGATCACCATGAAAGCTGCATTTTCAAAGGCATTTTCAAAGAAAGTTTTAGTAATGATCACCCATAACCTTTGTTAGTTTGATCATTATGAGCGTTCTTCATTTTCCAAAACCTCATCAAAAAGATCTTCATTTTAAGGCTAATTAGAACTACGCGCTTTGATTCCCATTCGGGATACGTAGGAAGCGAGCCACGTTCTCGTCAAGCACAACAAATAAAAATCTTTTTTTACGCAATCATAAACATTATCATTTTTACTCAACAAATAAAAATCTTTTTTTTTACTTAATCATAAACATTATCATTTTTACTTAGCGAATAAAAATCATTTTATGCAACCATAAACATTAGTATTTTTCATAACACAAAAATCATTTTTAAACTCATTGTTGCTAGTGGCTAATCGGAACCTTTGTTCGTCTAGCCATTGGTGGCAATGTCTTTTTCAAAGAACAATAAGCGATGATCACTCATAACTTTGGTTAGTTTGATCATTAGTGCCAATTAATTTCTTTGAAAACCATTTTCAAAAGATCAAATAAAAAAGCGAGTAAGCTACTAGCGGTCAATCGGAACCTTCGTTAAATCGGCTAGTGGTAGTGACTCTCATTTTCAAGAGTACTTAGTGGTGATTACCCATAACCTTTGTTAGTTTAATCATTATTTGAATACTCGTCCTATTTCAAAACTCACTAAAAGATAAAAGACAAACACCTTTTCATGACAGCGAGAACTACGTAGCTTTGAATTCTCCATCGCTTTTGGAGATCGTAGGAGCGAGAGGCTAACTCTCGTCAGCGCCAAAAATAAAAAATTTCATTAAGTTTTCCCATTTATCTTTAAACAAGAGATAAATAGGTCAATCTAGGTATTTTTCAAATCAAGCGTAAAAGCACACACTTAGTTAAAGGTTCCTTTGGTAGAAAGGGCGTGTGCGATGCTAATACCTTCCTCGCACGTAATCGACCCCCGAACCCATATCTCTAGTTTTCCAAAGACCATCCGCCTTGTTCAAAAGAGCGTTTTTCAATGTTTTGGTCTTAAAATTAAAATATTGGTGGAGCTTCAAAACTTTCCACGTTGTACATTGAGAAACCCAAGCCGGATTTTTAGAGTGCAACAATGCACAGGTGTGAACATTTTTGGAGCATGAAATTTCTGCGAGAAAGGGGCTTTAACCATGAGGCTCATCATTCATTCCTCTCCACGATCAACAATCTACATTGGGAGAGATTTGTGCAAACTAGAGCCTATTACTTGGAGCAAATTGTCAGTGAGTTCTACTCTGGAATTGAGAATACAAGGAGAAGTCTTGTCTTCTTTTCCAAAGTTAGAGGTAAGAAAATCTTCTTTGATCTGCTAGGATTAATCGACATTATGACTTAAACTACCATGGTAATAAAATTGAAGAAAAATTAGAAACCTATGGTAAGAAACAAATGGCAAAGATCAAAGAAAGAATAGCAATAGAAGGGTCTCAATGGGAGAAATTCACCAACACTGAGTTTAAGCTTAAAACTGGTGACTTAGTTCCTGAATTAGGTAACTGGCACCTATTTATAGCTACATCAATTCTCCCCACTTCACATACATCTACATTGTCCAAGGACAGGTTGATTCTCATAGATTCAATCTTGGCTGAAGACAATGTGGATATAGAAAGTTAATCACCAATGAAATCTTAGAATGTCAAACCAAAGTCGGGATTTTTGTACTTCCCTTGCCTAATCAACTGAATTATGTCAAAAACAAGAGTAATGGCAAGCTGAAATAGAGAAAATCTATAGAAAAACTCCTCCTAGTGGTTTGTCGGCGGTAGAAAGAAAGAGAGAGAGAGCAAAGGGAAAGAGAGATACTCGAGAAAGATAAGAAGGGAAGAAAGCAAGAATAGAGGTAGAAAGCAGAGATAGTGAGTGAGGAGGACAGGGTAGATGAGGAGGCGCGAGCAAGGTGTGAAGGACATTGAGAAGGATGTGGAAGAGGATGAATCGAGAATCAATGGAGGCTAGTGAAGGTGAAGATGATAATGATAGTGATGATATGGAAGCAACTGCTAGGAAGAAATATGAAATTAAAAAGAAACCAACTACTCAACCAGAAACACAGTCACCACCATCACAACAACAATCAAACACCCCATCACCACCACCACAACAATCCCCCACCACTCACCATTCACCCATTCAAACATCACCACAAAAATCACCCACCCCACCACCAGAAAATACTCAACAAAATGAAAATCCAACCTCAATCACCAGAGAAGACCCATCAGTACCATCCCAAGCACAAAAAGAAATATCTCCCACCCCTACCACAGAAACCAATATTAAGCCCACTAACTTTGATTTTGAGAAAGATAATTTGTAGGTACTCACTGAAGAACCTAGGAAAGAAGGAGGCCAAAAAGACTCTGTGAGAGTGGAGAAAGAAAAATATGTCATCAAAGCATCTAGTGTGCCCACACCTAGTGTAGAAACATTGAAGAAGCAATCAAAGGGGATAGCAACCAGCCCTGCAGCAACAATCCATGAATTGCTGGAAGCTTTGAAAAGGAGATTCTAGGCTACAAAGGAAAACAATGAAGCCAACTCCTACAAAGAAAATGTGGACAATGAGTTCGGTCTATGGTGTCTGAGGGGTCAAGGAGCAATTTACGTAGAAGGAAGTAATTGAGAAGGACAACTCCCACGAGAAGGAGACAAAGAGGCGAGAAAGTAGCGAGAACAACACCCAGAGGAACTGAACAACAAGTGAAGAAACTCCGGTCGCAGTGGTGTGCCTACACACGAAGTTCTGCCTTGGCTACACACAAGTTCCTACACGTCACACACACAGAGGTGCTGCCTGAGACATCTGTTGCAGACATGCCTGAAGCCTCAATTGAAGACCCAAGTGTGCCTACTTCTGATGTTGCTGCTACCAAAACCAACCCAAAGAAAATGAGGGCCAAACATGTCCCTGTGAGAACCAGTCCCAGAATCAGAAAGAAAGAGTAAAAGGATACTTTTAATGTTGTTTCAATATAATATTATGCTTATATACCTATTATATATGTTCAAATACTATGTGTTATGTTTTGAATACTTTTGATTATATCTCCCAACTTTTGGATCCCTTGTTTACTCAACTTAGAGCAGTGGGGACACTGCTCATATTTAAGTTGGGGGGGGGGGGGGAGAGTGGAGAATAGTATGTTTCTTGAACTAAGTATGCACTATGTTCCAATACTAATATATGCTATGTGTGTTTTAAGTAAATTGTTTAGTAGTTAAGTAATATGATTAGTATTATGTGAATATATAGTATTAATATGTTTTTAGATGTACTTAACAAAGCATGCAATAACATGATCAAATTGTTTCTTGCATGGAAAAAGTAAGTGCATCATGTGTGTATTAGACTTAAATGATTTTGAAGCATGATCAATTCATATTGTTTTTCTAAAAATTTATTTTCAAAAGTGTATCAATTGAGCAAAGTTTTAATGATGAAAAGGAAAAAGAAAAGCCTTGTTTTCTAGAAATGACCAATGATATAAATTCTTTGAGACAACAAAATTAAGTTTTGAAAAGAACCATGCTAGATAGAAAAGCTATCTAAAAAGCAAGAAATTTTGGAAAACTAAGGTCAAAATTAGATTTTTACTAAAAGTATAGAAGAGCATAAAGTCTTAAGTTTGGGGGAAATTCCATGAATACAAAGGCCAAAGTGTAGAAACTTGGAGAGTTCACGCCATAAGTATCAAAACCTCTCAAAAGCGTCCAAGGTTGTCAAAAAGCTACACTTGCCTGAGTCATATAAACTGAACATGTCCCTTAAGTGCAATTGGTTTGAAAAATGAACAAAGTTCAAAAAGAAAAGAAAAGAAAAGAAAACAAACCAAAGAAAAAGAAGAAAAATGCATGTGGAGGTCAGTGAGGAGGGCAGTGTATGCTACAAAATACTCAAAAAGTTACCAGTGTAGCTACACTAAGTGTACCTACATCACCTACATCAAAAGCAACCACACTCAAAATGAGGTGTATCCACAATCTAGAAAAATGATGTATTTGCACTCGCAACAGGTGCCATCGCAATTGCAAAATGCGAAAGATGAGAGAGAAAGATTGAAGGGACACGGAAATGAGGCAGAGGCAGGTATCGAGAGATGAGGAAACATGGAATGGAGTGACCTCATGAGAATCTTCCAAAATTTACCTTTACCCTAGGGAAATGTACCTTCATTAGGTCATTTTTAGGGTTGTGTGCCCAAGACACTATATAAAGGAATTCTACCTTCTTCATTTGTATGATCTGTCGTTAGGAAGGAAGTATAGAGATTGCTTCCCCTCTTTGCGTGCAAGCTCACTACAAATACCAAATTGATTCATTCACTTGAGACTATTCTTTGCGGCATCACTTTGGAGTTACATTTTCTTGGTGGATTCTATTTTGGGCCAGTTGGATCGATCCTCCATTGTCATCTTTGGAGTTCTTCTACTATTAAGCCTCTAGTAGTATACATTCATACCTTGAATTTTGTAATATGACTTCTACTATTTTGTTTAAGTTATTTTCCATGTTTTGTAAGCTCAATATGAACTAAATACTCATAGTTGAGATGTTGGATCTGATGTAGCTAAATTACTATGTGATTAATGAAATATGTTCAATGTTATGCATTTTATCTTGTGTGTGACAATATTTCCATTTTAGATTAGGATTGATCGTCTAGTCTAAATAACATTTATAAATTTATCTCACAAGGTTATATGGATTGTGTTCATTAAAAGAGATTTCAATGTTCCTTGCTTAAACCACTAGAGATAGGAGGGCAAAGTCCATAAGGTGAAGGCGCGATGCCCAAGCGACTAGGAGGCACTCCTTTGAGGTTTAGAGATAAACTCTTGCGAGAAAACCTAGTGTGAAGTATTTAAGAAAATATGTCTTATTCTTTGCGGCATTAGTCATTGAGCGTTGCCATTAATTGCATTTTAATGAAGCTACTAAAGTGAATGCATCTCGACTTTTCTCATCACTTTGATTTCCATTACCCTTTACTTTTACTATTGTTTATGTTACCCCAAAACTTGTGTGTCATTTACTTTATCACTAAATTGTTAGTCAAATTAAACTCTCAAAATTAAGCATAATTCCTGCGTGGGAGCGATCTCACTTACTCTATATTACTTGTTTGGGCGGTGTACACTTGCACTACCACATATTACACAACACAATTCAGGAAGCTATCGGAAGGAAGGTTTAAAATGGCGAAACAAAGGGAGCTTGAGAGATGATAGTAGATCTTGACCCTTCCTCGGCATGAATATCAACATGGTCTCTTTTTCGAGGAGTGGCCAGGGAAGGGTAAAAAGAAGTATGTGTCGGTTCTTAGCGGTGGCGTCCCCAGAGAAGAGAACTTCACATTTGGCCGTTTGGGGTCACCTCCTAGGATATCTCACGGTGGCGGGCAGCGTGGCCTCTCCTCGAGGCAGATGCGGATAGGGGTTCAAGTCAATCTCAAGGGAAACTCTCGAAGCCGGGGAGACTTGTCCAGGAGCTCAGAGAGCTAAACATGTCCAACCTCAATCTTGAGAGGCACACACCCGTCAGGGATGCGAGATAGAGGCTCCAGGCCCACTCCTCATGGGGACACGGTTGGCTGCCCAATAAGACTATCGAGCAAGCCACCATATACATCCCGGGAGAAAAGCTTGTCTAAGGAGGAGAGGAGAGTGTTAGAGGTCACTCGGTCACATGGCTCCACATCGGTGGACATCACGATGTTGAATGATAGTGATGATGCAGGCTGCGGTAGAGGTGCCACCACCCAAGGCGATCCCGAGATCACGATCACAGAAGAGGAGACAGCAAAGGGCTAGAGCCTACAACATAATGAGGGAAACACTCTAGATGCTCACCTCGACCAGAGAAGGGATTGCCAAGACCATCCCCGTAGCCTCGGTGGCTTTGGCGTTGGAACAAGCTTTCCCCAAGAAAACACGCGCAGGACACGGCTCGGAGCAAGCCCCGAGACACTTGGTTCTAATGCTCCCCTTGACCTAGTACAGGAACCTGAGGCGATGATAGGCATGGTGGAGGCGGCTCATAGTCCACTCACCAAGGTAGTGATTGAATGCCTCTACGGACCTCACGATCTGAAACGACCACAACTTCGCTAATCTACCACTGTTGAGGATCATGAGCGAAGAGGAAATGGCAGAAGATGATCGGTCACTCTGGGTTTTACTATTTGATCATTATTAATAACTTTAGTTTTCAAATGGGCTATTTGTGGTGAGCACATCGAGTTTACTTGTTTGGTCATTAAAAATACTTATCTAATTTTTTTATATACTTAGTTTGTTAAAAATATCAGCAGACAAATATTTTCTATCAAGAACACTACGTTGGTTTGAATTATGTATCACACCAAAAGATACGTAAGGCGGTACACTCCCGTCAAACTCAAAAATAAATAAATTTTTATTAAGTCTTTCTTTTAATTTACAATTAATAAAAAGGGTGAATAAAAATATTTTTTATAATTAACTTTTTTTACACATTTAATTAAAAGGTAATCTTTTTGAAAAGGATGATGTGGGGTGCTAATACATTTCTCACACATCAACTCCCAAAACTGAAATAAAAGGGTTTCTCAATGTTTTCCCTAATAATTAAATATTGATGGCGAGCGAAGAATCTCTCCTACAAATTTTTTGGTCACTCTGTTTGGCGACTCCACGAGGACATTGAATAGTGTCAAACCTAATTTAATTAAATGTGTAAATTATTGCTAATTTAATATTTTGTTGTACCCTTATATTTTTATATATCTCCTTATCTATTTTATTTATTTGTAAATATTTCCTTTGCTTTATTGAACCTTGGGGTAGAAGATTTTATTGTGTTGTTAAATCTGTATTTCTTTTGCTTGATTTGGGTAGTTTATATATTTTGCCCTTATATCACACACATCACTTACACATTTGCACACACTATTGAGTGGGGCCCAATACCCAGGTTTGTGTGAAACTTAACACAAGTGAAGATTGATAGTGGTAGTCATTATGAATTTATGTCTAACTATCACGAGATTGATAGGTTATCACTACATTATAATGAGCTTAATATATAGAGCTAATTGTTGTATGTTATCCTTTTCAAAAAAAAATATGTTCTTTGTCAAAAGAATATGAATTTTATTTATATACATAATAGGTGTATAAATGTTTTAGACTATTTATCAATTACAAGTTGACACATCATTAAAAAGAATCTAGTCAATTGATAACCACCTTACATGTCAACAATTCCATGAATTGTTATTGGTGAGTGGTTGTAAAAGACTATACAACTTTGTATGAGTACATAAATCAAACTCAATTTCGTCAAAAAAATAAATAAATCAAACTCAAAAAATATAGGCTTAAATATATGTTTGGCCCCTACAAATATGACCATAATCCATCTAGGCCCCTCTAAAAAAAGTTTTAAAAGGTCCTAAGTAAATATTAAAAGCGTTTCTAGTTTGGCCTCGGTTAATTTCAATCCAAAAAAGGCGATGTGGCTAATTGATAGCGTCAACATGACATCATCAATGGCGTCAATGCCACGTGTCATCACTTAATTGGGCCTTTGTGCCACATGGCACTTCATGCTACATCATCACCCCATCTCACCTATGCTACTTGGCAGCGACCGTGCCACGTCAATAACCAATGAATAGGCGCCACGTGGCGCTCACATGGCAATATGGAGCACATTGGTGTTACTAATACCACTAGGCTATATGAATTCTTGTTAACATTATCCCAATTATTGATATATATATATATATATATATATATATATATATATATATATATATATATATATATATTACATAAAACTAATTTGACAAAAAAATAACAACAAGCAACAGATTACACTTTGACTAGAATATAAGATACTACATAAAAATTAACTTTCATTATTTTCATGTTCGAACAGCTTCCAAATATGCTCCACCAAGTCGGCTTGAAGTTGGCGATGGTTTTGCCTTTCATGAACATGTGCTATCCTTTGAAACATTGTTGTAAAATTTGGATCAGGGCCATTTGATACTTGACTATAGAGGAATCATTATCTATGTGGTCGTAATCAAAATTACCAACATATGTGTCTCGTTCATCTTTGACTATCATGTTATGCAATATCGTGCGGGTGATCCATATGCCAATATACGAATAGCAGCAGGGCACTTTTGCAACAATGAAGGTCCTCTTCTATCAACTGCATCAACAAGAGCGTCTACGATGCAAATGAACACATGCCTACGCATTCGAAACCTTCGTTAAATTGAGTATCCGTGTATATAGGATTTTCGGAGATTGTGACAGCAATTAAATAAATTATGGTTTGTTTCAATTGGTACTATTGGTAAGAATTAAGTTTTTACTCAATTCTGTCCTTTTTACCTTTTTTAGACCGTTGCATTTCTTTATCAGTAGTGTCAACATTATGTCGTCATTTTCTCCAAATTGTACAAGCAGTTGAGTTGTAGCTAGTTGTACATTTGTGATTTCAATTCTTAGGTATCCTTTGTAATCCTTGTCCTATATAATGGGCATTTATGGAATGAAATAAAGCAATCACTGCACAATCAAAATACTCTTACCTCTAAATTCTCTCTGTTTCTGTGACCTAGTTTTCCGTATCATAATGCACTGACTCACCACGCAATATTCTTCCTTTGTTGTACGAGTTTTTGCGGGGTGTAGTTACAGAGCTGCGAGTTCTCTAACAATCAAACCAACTGTTTCAAGTGCATGACATTATCACGAGAAATCGGCCAGTGCTATGAACATAGGTAGATCCTCCTCCTCCTCCACCTCCTCCACCACCTAGAAACCAACCTTACTCTGCTAGACTATCTAAAGTAGAGTTCCCCAAGTTTGATGGCAGAAATGTCAAGGACTGGTTATACAAATGTGAGTAGTTTTTTTCTCTTGATGACACCCCTCAGAGAAATTGTGTGCGCTAACAGCTTCTATTCACCTTGAAGGCTTAGCCCTTCAATGGCACCTTAACTACATGCGCCAAAAATTTGATATTTACCCTCTTTGGTCCCAATATGTCACTGATGTTGCAACTAGATTTTGAGATCCCTATGATGATCCTTTATCTAATCTAGTTCATATTAGACAGGGTTCCAAAATACAAGAATATGTTGACCAATTTAAACTTGCCCTTACACATGTTAGTTTGATACATGAACACTCCTTAAGCATATTCTTAGCTGGCCTAGAACATTCAACTCGGATGCATGTTCGCATGTTCAACCACTTCACCATTGCTCAAGCAAGTCACCTTGCTAGATTATATGAAGCTTCTAAACCTCCTAAACAACCTTCCCATTTCACTAAACCATACACTCAACCACCCAAGACCACAACCACCTCTACCTCATCTACACAGAACCTTTCCCTAACTACTGAAACACCTACCAAACCTTTGTTTTCCAAGACCAATCGTACATTTAGCCCAGCTTACCTTGAGGAGAGTAGAGTCAAAGAACTTTGCTATTATTGTGATGAGCCATTCGCACGGGGCATCATCTTAAGCATAGAAACCACCAACTTATGCTACTTGAGTTGAATGAAGAGAAACTCAAGAGATTGAGTCTGAGGTTACATAGGTACCTACTCCTCTACACAACACATTATAAATGATGAAACACACATTATGTCTCTTAATGCACTTCTTTGGAGGATCAAATTGCCAAACTATGAGAGTTTACGGTATGTATAATAAGAAATTATTCTGAGATATTTCTCGGATGATTGGAAGTACTCATAGTTTTACGGATGAAGCTATTGCTAAGAAGTTAGGGTGTAAACTTGAACTGTGTGTCAAATCCTCTTGCCATCACTTTGCTTGGTGGGGACATAAGCTTGAAGCTTTATACATGGTTAAGTAACTTTACATGGAAATTGCGACAAGGAACTTTTACCATTGATGTCATTGTTTTGCCTCTAGGTTGTTATGACTTAATTCTTGGAGTCAATGGTTAAAATCTCTTGGTCTATTATTTGGGACTTTGAGAAATTACACATGGAATTCTCTCATCAAAGTGAGAAAATTTCACTTGAGAGCGCCAAGGTGCATCTTTGTCGAGTTGGTCAATGGCAAGACATTCTCTCGAGCACTTGACAAGGAATTGAGCTCTGCTTCCTCGATCTGAGCCAGCTCCTACCTCGATTATTTGCTACTTGAGCGCGCACTCTGCGGCTCTGCGATCTGAGACTTGCAGTCTGGACTTTGTCTCTGTTGGATACTTACAAGGACTGATTTGAGCAACCAGCTACTCTACCTCCTAGCAGGCCTGGGTTTGATCACAGAATCACCCTCAAGGAAGGTACTGAGCCATTTAATTTGTGTCCTTATAGATATTCAGTTGTCCCAAAGAATATTGTTGATAAGTTAGTAGATGATATGCTTAAACAAGGCATTATACAACATAGTGTAAGTCCCTTTGCTTCACCAACTGTCTTAGTTAAGAAAAAATATGGTTCTTGGCGTTTATGTGTTGATTTTAGGAAACTTAATTCACACACTATTAAGGATAGGTTTCCCAATCCCCTTATTGATGATTTGATGGATGAGTTGGGGGGTGCCACTGTTTTTTCTAAGTTAGATCTTAAATCTGGATATCATCAAGTTAAAATGGAGGTAGGGGATGAACACAAGACTGCATTTAAAACACATTGTGGTCACTTTGAGTATTTGGTCATGCCCTTTGGGCTTTCACCAGCCACTTTTCAAGCTCTCATGAACCATGTTTTTTATGTTTTTTTACGCAAGTTTGTAATCATTTTTAATGACATTCTTGTTTATAGTAAGACATTAGCGAGCATGTGCGGCACCTACGTTTAAATTTGACATTGCTAGAAGAGAACAACAATTTTTGAGCAGAGCTAAATGCTATTTTGCTTCACCTATATGGTGGAGTACTTGGGGCACATCATTTTACGCCAAAGGTGTTGCTCACGGATCCTACAAAGATCACTGTGATAGCAAATTGGGATCTTCTAATTTAAAGCAATTGTGTGGATTTTTGGGATTGGTGGTTTACTATCGAAGGTTTGTGAAAGATTTTGGCAAGATTGCCAAACCATTGTGAATGCTCAAGAAAGACAATTTTCACAGTGCGCGGAATCTATTCTTTGCTTTTAGTGAAGCTGAAACAAGCTCTTATCTCGGCTCTGTTCTTGCTCTTCCTAATTTCAACAAGAGATTTGTTGTGAAATGCGCTTAGCGGAGGAGGATAGGGCGGTATTAATGCAAGAACATCACCACATTGCTTATATTAGCAAATCTTTGGGCCCCCGAGCAACAAGCTATGTCTACTTATGAGCGTGAGGTGATGGCTATTGTTTATGCACGATTACAAAAATGGAGCACATATCTATCTCATGCACTCTTCACTATAAAAAGCCCGACCAAAAAGCATTAAGCATATCTTGGAGCAACGGTTGAACACTTTTCAACACATGTGGGTGTCGAGCTAATGGGAGTATGAATTTGACATTCACTATAAAGAGGATCTACAAACAAATTTGCGATGCCTTATCTAGACAAGAAGGTCTTTGAATTATTGTCTCTCACACTGCAAAATGGTCACACTGAGATCTCTTCACAAAAATTCAAAATTGTTGGAATTCTGATCCTCACCTACTGTAACTGATTTCTGATCTACAAAAAGATGTTGTTACTCATCCTCACTATACTTGGACTAAGTCAAAAATAAGAAGACATGACAAATTGGTGGTTGGAACTTATCATTCAATAAAAACTATTATCTTTCAATGACTTCATGACTCTCCATTGGGAGGCCATTGCAGGAGAGATAAGGCTGCAGCTAGGATCAAATCCTTATTCTATTGGAAGGGTATGAACAAAGATATTCAAAGTTATGTGAGGAATTGTAGAATCTGTCAAGTGAACAAAACTGAAGTTGTGTCTAGTCTTGGCCTACTCCAACCACTCCACTATACACGATAGAATATGGCAAGATATCGGCCTCGACTTCATTGAAGGATTGCCAAATTCAAAGGGAACCGGAGGCTATCCTTGAAAGGAAAATGGTCAAAAGCAGGCGAAGCTGCGACAACTAAGGTTTTGGTGTGGAAGCACGTTCCCAAAAGAGCAAGCTACTTGGGAGTTTTACTATGATCTTCTCCAACAATTTCCTAATTTTCACACACGAGGACAAGTGTGTAGTTCGGTAGTGGGTATTGTGACAACAATTAAATAAATTAGGGTTTATTTCAATTGACCTTTGGTAAGAATTAAGTTTTTACTCAGTTACATCCTTTTTACCTTTTTAGTATTGCATTTCTTTATCGATAGTGTCAACATTATGTCATCATTTTCTCCCAATTGTACAAGCGGTGAAATTTGTGTAGCTACTGTACATTTGTGATTTCAATTCCTAGGTATCCTTTGTAATCCTTGTCCTAAATAATGGGCATTTATGGAATGAAATAAAGCAATCATTGCACAATCAAAATACTCTTACCTCTAAATTCTCTCTATTTACGTGACCTAGTTTTAAAGTATCGCATCGACTCACCAAGCAATATACTTCCTTTGTTGCTTACGAGTTTTTGCGGGGTAGTTCTGGAGGCTGCGAGTTCCCTAACAATCCAAACCACCGTTTGAGAAGTAGTCACGCATCTGATCGGTTATTCCCTTCTTCATGACTTTGATCTATCACCGTTCTTCTTTTTCGCGCCTACTAGTGTTGTTGGATTGTTGTTGTGCCTCCTCTTGATGTTGTCTTGAGACATTCATCTCACGATTTCTTGAAAATCTTGTGAAAGTCATAGTTTGGATCCATTATATGTATGATACAGGACTATTTTTGCTAATGAGAGAAGTTGACAAACTGTGTGTAAAATGAAATTAATAGAACAACATTTATACGGGTAGAAAAAAATTTCCCGTTGGAATGTATTCGTTGGTGATGGAGAATCAACCACTTCTCTTAATTTTCGAACCAGCAATTTTAATTTATGGCCGTTGAAGATTTATTGACTCTCCCTTTAATTATTGCCATTTAATTATAGTAACTTAGAAGCTTCCCCATTTTTTTATTTCACACTCTCATTTTCCTCACTCTCAAACGACAATCTCCCTCACACCACAATCCCTAATATCCCAATTTCTCACCACCACAATCCCTATTAGCCTTTTAATTTTTGTACCCACTCCTTGGCATCCATAATGCATGTCTGATTTAATACAAAAATACGAATTTATCGTTTTTGCAAACTTTCGGAATCATCAAGAAAAGGTAAATCAGTAGTCGATTTTTAAAATTTTCGGATTTATATTATTTGGATGTTTAGGATAATATTTGAGTTGTTAGGTTTATGTTATGGCGTGAATCGGAGTTGTAAATTAACACTACGGATTTATGTTGTTAGCATAAATCCGAAGTTATATGACCATGGCTCTTTTGTGCTACCATCTTCCTTCTGCAATCTGACCTTGCTATATGAATTCGATGCGTGTGGCCGGAGTATATATCAGGGAAAATTCCAGATGATTTTGAGAAGTTATCATCATTGGAGACTTTAAGTTTGGGCCAAAACAATTTTCACAGCCTTCCTTCTAGTCTTAAAGGCCTCTATAATCTTAAGAAGCTCAAAATGCCAAACTGCAAGGAGCTGGTTTCTCTTCCCCCACTTCCTTCAAGCTTGATTGAGTTGAATGTTGAGAACTGTTATGCATTAGAAACCATCCATGACATGTCAAATTTAGAGAGGTTGGAGAAATTGAAACTCACAAATTGTGAGAAAGTGGTGGATATTCCTGGTCTTGAATGCTTGAAGTCCTTGAGAAGGTTGTACCTGAGTGGTGGAAACTGACTACAGATTCATCTCTTGTTGATCTTTCCGTAGTCGTTTTTACTGTTTCAGGAAACATCTACGCAAAGATGATTAAATCTGAATGTCAGAAATTCATCAAAATCGACTCGGAAAGCATCGATAGGAGATGATTAAAGTAAAAATCAAGAAATTCTTCCCAGAATTGATTCTGGAAACATCGATAGGAGATGTTTAGTAAAAACCTCCCGAGTTGGAGCGTTTTTGTTTTTAGTAAGAGCGAAGTTGGAAGTTTGGCGCAAAGAAGTCTGAGGGTCTAAGGGAGGGTACAAAGATTAAAACCCTCCCTATTATCCCAACCGATCTCTCACTTAACTGATCTTTCACCTTCTCATATAATCAGCCCCCTCTCTCCATCAATCTCCCCTCTCTCTATCAATCTCCCTCTAATTCACCTTTGCTCTTCATCTTCTTTGAGAAACAGAACCTCCCTCTCATTACCTTTGTTAAGCAAACACATGTTTTCTTCATCTTCTTTGAGAAACAGAACATCGATCACTTACGTTTCACCTCCCCCACTTCTCACTTCTCGGATTCTTCACTCTCCTTCCAGATCTGTACATGCATGTGAAAGATGGAGTTGGATCATGAAGATTTTGTCCAAATTTGTTTTTTTTTTATTTGTGTACTTTGATATTTTTATTATCTGTTGAATGAGATTTTTTATCTTTTGATTTCAACTTTTTGTTAATTTGTTCTTCATTTTGATGTCATATTTGATACTAATCTGTTGAATGAGATTTTTTATCTGTTGGAAGAGAGAGAATCATAAAAAACCGTAAAGAGAGAAAATAGAGAGAGAAAAATGATTAAAATGTTGTTAGTTTACGCCTTTACTGTATGTTATTTTGTGGACGTCAACTAATTTTAGTTGACCCACACCTCCACGTCAGCCAACTTTAGTGCAACGATGTTATTACTTACAACAACTAACTTTAGTTCACGGCTTTACTCCTTTGCGATAAAGATGCTCTAAGTGGCTTAGTGGTATTTGGGAGCCTTTATCACTTTGAGATCATGGGTTCATTTACCACATCCAACTAAATGGGCTTAAATATGGTTTAGGTCCCTACAAATATAGTGTGATTTGATTTTAGTTTCTGCAAATTTTTTTAAAAAAAAAGGTCTCTACAAAAGCAACTTGTTTTAAAAAAGTCTCTTTGTTAACTCGTTACATGCTGACTTATCTAACATTTTGATGAGATATAGTTTTATTTTCTTTTATAAGTATTTTTTATCTGACATGACTTGTCACCAATTAAAAGAGTTCATAAATCCCTAAATTCTCAAATCTCTCTCTTCTTCTTCTTCTTCTTCTTCTTCTTCTTCTTCTCACATTGGATGCTCAGAGCCAAGCTTCTCCTCAAGCATCCTATCAAGAGCTTCTTTCTCTTTACGAGATTGTTACTGCAAATCAACATCGGCTCTAATGAAAACTCAAAACGCCCCTCTTGAAAGTGCACAAATTGAGTATTGATTTTACGTTTTTTTGCCTTATTATTTTCATAGATGAAAGAAACGTTGTAAAGTTTGGGTGTGGGAAGATCAAATTTACGAGAATTATTTTTCATAGATGAAAGAACACCATAAAGTATATAGAACAACGACACATTTCTTTCTTTGAGATATAGAACACCCGTATATAACGAGGGGACGTTACGGAGGGACCATATTTTGGAGGACCTTTTTAATAATCTTTTACGGGAACCTTTTTAAAAAATAACATATTTTGCAGGGACCTTTTTAAACAAAAACATATTGCTGTTGAGATATAAAACACAGCTATATAACAGGGCGTTCTTGAGGGACCATATTTTGCAGAGACCTTTTTACTAAAAAGATCTTTTGCAGGGATCTTTTTAAAAAACAACATATTTTGCACAGACCTTTTTAAACAAAAACATATTTTGCTTCTAAGATACATAACACAAGGAAGTTCTGGAGGGACCATATTTTTTAGGAATCTTTTAAAAAAACATATTTTGCGTGGACTTAAATAATTGTCTTTACAGGTTTATGCAGAAACAAACTTGTATCGACAGAAATAGAGTTTATATAGCTGACTTCAAATAGCACAAAATAGCACATTGCGCTAAAGATTGTGTCTTAAGCCAAATTACACATTAAAGATACTCAAACCAACTGTCATAAGCAATGGTGATTGTCAACCAAAATACAACTTAAACATAGTTAACCCAAGTGTCATAAGCAGTGTTATCAAACCCGGACCGACCCGGTTCGCCCGTGACCCGTTACCTCACTCGGTTCGGTTTGCATGTTGGATCGGCCATGCAATTAACCCGTGATGACGTCATCAACCCGCGCATTTGACCCGGTCAAACTCGAGTCAACCCGCCTTTGACTCGGTCAAATCGAGTTGTTGACCGAATTTTATTTAGCAAAATGGCTTGTGTGGGATTTGAACCCAATAGCTAGCGCCCAAGCTGCTAGCTTTAACCAATTGAGCTGTGTGTTGTGTTGAAACATTGGCAGCATATATTATACTTACCTCATTCTATTTTTCTTTTTTTTTTAAACAAAACCCTTTTAACCTATTAATTATATTTATTCATTTACTTTAATACTTACATGTGTTACTATATGTAAATATGTATATTACACATATATCTTATTTATTATCTAATAATTTGTATCACATTCCATAAATTTTAGATTCTATATATTATTGAGGATGAATAATTATTCATTTTAAAATTTATTTTAATATTCAATTAATTATTGACATACAATATTAGATATTTCATCAGTTTTTACTAGTGCACGGGTCATGCGGGTCAACTGGTGCTCCTTCGATCCGACCAGTGACCCAGTGACCTGACCGAGTCGACCCCGGGTCGGTTTTAATAGCATTGGTCATAAGTAGTGGTGATTTTAAACCTAAATACAACTTAAACATAGTTAATCCAACTGTCATAAGCAGTGGTGATTCTAAACCAAAATACAACTTAAATAAACTTAAAATCCCACTACAACATATACTTAGCAACCACATATTTGAACTTCTTCTTGTCCCTAGCTAAATTTCCACTTGATGCATATGACTCGTGTTAAATGACCTCCATTTGATGTTTCAGCAACAGGGACAGAGGTTCCATGTGCATCAGGTAAAAACAGGGATATGAAGAAGTTCAAATATGTTAAATGCACATCAGTGCGGGGACAACATGTCTGAGAGGAATATTCCCACTTCTTTTCCTCACCATCGACTTTGGTCTAAGGACACATGTTTACCTTATTTTTACTTACAACAAACATAAAGATAACAACAACATCTCTTAGTAGTATTAACAACAGAGATAATAACTACAACATTAACAATACTTGAAAATTACCTTTAGTACTAAACCATGAACAACAGCAGCAACATATCTTTGTGGTCTATTTTCTTCAACAACAGCAAGAACATCTCTTTGTGGTCTAGTTCCTTCAGCAACAGTAGCAACAACACATCTTTGTGGTCCAGTTTCTTCAACAACAGTAGGAACATCTCTTTGTGGTCCAATTTCTTCTTGTCAACCTTCTTCGTCGGGTTTTCTTTTCTTGGTGGTTTCCTCTAAACATGGCAAGAACAAAACAAAATGCATTCTGTTTAACATTAAAAAGTCAAAATAATTAGATAGAAATGTATACCTTTCTTTTCTGAGCTTTCGAATTAACACTTTCACTTTTGCAACCCCTTGCATTATGTCCTAGTTTGTCACACTTAGTACACCTATATTGGGTGTTTTGCCTCTTCAGTTTTGTTGCATTAGGATCTTCATCTGATTCCCTTCTCCTAAGTTTCTTTGGCCTCCCGGGACCTCTGCATTATCTTTGTGGAGGCAACATTTCCTCGCTTTCAACATTAGGCCACATGTTTTGGCCATTAAGGGGACTTACACCATAATGATAACACTCCATATACTTTTCTCTCGTGTAATACTCATCGATAAAGTCAATAGGATTGTAACCCTTCTAAGACATCTCATTATTCATTGTCTACAAGGTATCCTATCAACTCCCGGTTATTCACGGTACATGTCCTTAGGTCAACTATAAACCTATTAACAAATAAAGTATGCTCTACTTGAAACTCTTCCTCAACTGGACCATATTGCCACCCAATTACCACTTGTGTTCAACCTCCACTATCCAATCTTTTCACGGGCTTTAGCATTATCTTATGTTGCCATTTATTACATTTCATCCTTAGATTAGCTATCCTACCCATTAAATATGATCTAATCCATTCACACATTGAGATTATTGGCTTATCTCTAGCACACAAAATTTGTGCTATTAAATGCCTTAGCTAGATTATTCATTAAAACATCACACTTAGGATAAAAAATAAATGCATGCTTACACCACAGTTTTGTAGGAACACCCATGAGCCATTCCCATGCTTTCACATATACTAGTTTCTTGATCTCACTCATATGCTGCTCCCATGCTTGAATATAAGTAGTTTTTGCAGCCCCCATCATCAAATCTCTTATTGCAGTACCTCCTCCAAAAAATTTCTTGAAGTTGGCATATAAATGCCTCAAACATAACCTATGTTCAACGCAGACTCAAACATCTCCTCAAAAACAGCAACCAACCCCTACACAAAAGATAGTAAAATGTAAAAACATACTCAAACAGAAAGTCTAAAAACAGAATATGTAAAAGTAAGGTCAAATCAGAATATGTCAATACCTTTTGTTGATCAGAAATGAAAACCTAACGATTATCTTGACCAATATCCTCCAAAAGTAAGGTCAAAAACCATTTCCATGATTCCTTAGTTTCGGTTTCAACAACACCAAATGCTAGAGGATAGTAGCAATAATTTGGGTCTCTTCCAATGGTATTAGGAGTTGGCCAGCCATATTTTGTCTTCAAATGGCATCCATCAACCCCAATAAAGTGCCTACAAGCGATCTTGAACCTCTCTTTGTGCCATTAAAGCAGTAGAATGACCCAAATTTAAGTTGCAAGGTGGGAGGAACTCTCTCAACATTTATTTTGCATGTATTACCTTCATTTGCTCTTACCATTTCTGTTTGCATAACTCCATAGAAGAATCTTGCCTTGTTGCATCACCTTGACAACTTGTCTTGCCAATTTGATTCCCTTCCAAGCCACTACCAATGTTATCCCATAACATACTTCTTCCTCACCTCGATCGACATTAACTTTATCGATCCACAAATATGCTTACCCACTTGGAGTTGGCATTTACTGGCACATTAAATATTACGCCACCGCGTGTGTTTTCCTTCATATGTCTTTATTGCATGCGTGTGGTATCACACCCACTCTAATACATAAGGCTTTATAACCACACTCTCTTTTGCACACAAACCTAACCCTTAGTTCCATTCAAAACCGCGTATTCCAAAATAGCCTCTTTAAATTCATCAAGAGACTTAAACTCCATACCAACCTTGAATTTAAAGTTCTTATCTAACTCTTCTTTCTTGAAAACAGGGTACCTAATCATTTTACCTCCAAATACTTCTTCATCTGTTGTAGTAGTATACAATTCCTCCCTCACATATTCATCTTTCAATTCATTTCCGCCATCTACCGACTCCTCATGACTTGAAGCCTTTTTAGTAGGTGAAACAGCCTTATGAGTAGACGAAACATTTGTTCTTCCTTTCTTCTCTTTTGCAGCTACTTGTTCCTGACGTACCTCAGGTTCAAAACCATCATCAATTCCAAGCGCCCTTTCCTCCTCACTATCATCAAAATGCACCCATCAAACATCATCTTGATTATGTTTCAATTTCATATTCCATCTCCTCATTTGATCCCTTACCAACTCCAACACATTTAAAGTAGCTCCATTTGTCAACATCAGTAATGTCTACAACAGCTATATCTCCACCATTATAACCTGTATTTTCTCCACCCTCAAAATGACCCCCATGGTGTACTATAAGGCTGAAACCCATCCCTATGACATTGGCAAACAATTAGAACTTTCAATGGGTCCCATTAAACTACAATTTTTTACCAAAAAGGTCCCCCAAATTTGATGAAATGATTTTTTAGTCAACAAGGAATCCCTAGTGGCATAGAGTCAATCTTGGGCATATTAAATACACAAAAAATTGGTGAGGACCCACACAAATGCTCCCAATACAAAACAATAAACAATGAATCAGAGAAAAGGACACATTGGTCCCCCGCATGGTCCAATAAGACAGAAAACCTCATAAAAACACAAACACATGTGCTATAGAACAGAAAAGAAAGGGACCAGTTACCATTAAATCAAAGAAAGGGGCACATTGGTCCCCAAAATGGTCCCATAACACAGAAAAGACTAATAAACCCTATAAAAAGAACAACAAAGAACGGTTTTAAAATAGACTTACCTACGAGAATCGCCTCTTTGCTTCCTTCGTTCGTCTTCTTCCTTCGTTCTTCGCAGCTGTCTCTCCTTCGTTGTCAAAAACAGCAACCAACAGCTTCCTTCGTTCGTCTTCTTCCTTCGTTCAGTCCAGAATTGCCTCTCAGTTCGTATTCTTCCTTCGTTCTTTGCAGCCTCCTTCATTCTTCGCAGCGCTCTCTCCTCTCAATCGTTCTTCGCAGCGCTCTCTCAGTTCCTCTCTTTTCTCAGAAACGGTCGCGCTTCTCTCTTTTCCTCAGAAACAAACGCTTCCTCTTCTCTGTTTCTAAGTTAGGGTTTTTTAATTTCTAGTTTTTTAATTGTTATTGTTAAATAAAATAACACCTGGCAAGCCTAATCAACAAATAAAAATAAATATAAGAAAAAACAATTATAGCTCAGAAACACGCTATATTATGAGTCTGGGCAATTTTAAAACAAGTAAAACAATTTTTAAAACAATATATATATATATATATATATATATATATATATATATATATATATATATATATATATATATATATATAAAAAGGCTTAAATATGTTTTACCCACTATGCAAATATGGGGTGTTTTGCTTTTACCCATTGCAAATTTTTTTTTTAAAAAAACCTCTTGCAAAATTAACTTTTTTGGTTTTAGTCCTTCTGTTAGATGGACGTTACAAAAAACGTCTATGTGGTAATTTTAAATACGTTTTTACCCCCAGCAAATATGGGGTGTTTTGCTTTTACCCCCTACAAAATTTTCCATTATCCTCTCCCCCCACCTCATCTCATCTCTATCTCCCACTTCTTATCACTATATTCTTCTCCATTCAACTCTTACTTCCACAATCAAATCCTTAATATTCAACAGAACAAAATGGTTCAAACCTCAAACTTCATCTCTCTCTCTCTCGTTCTTCACCACCGTTATTTCTTCTCATTCCAAATCTCAAAATAGAACTCATCTTCTCTTTCTCACAGAACCAACACACAGTTTAATTAAACCACACACATTTATTAAACCCATAAAACCTTGATTTTGAGATGAAGAACAATCCATAAACAACAATCCATAAAACTTGAAACAAACCTAAAATCGAAATCGCAATAAAAGTTAATTACATGTTATGCTCATGGTTTCTTTGGTTACTGTGAGAGAGAGAGCGAAGAAGATGAGAAGATGAGTTACGGTTTGATATGGAAGCGTTGGTTTGTGTTGGAGATGGAAAAGTTGATATGTGGTTGGGTGGAGTCTTTGAGGAAGAAGAAATTTAATTTTTTTTTGCGGGGGTAGAAGCAAAACACCCCCATTTGCGAAGGTAAACGTGTTTAAAAATGCTACATAGGCGTTTTTGTAACGTCCATCTATGAAGGACTAAAACCAAAAAGTTGATTTTGCAAGGGGTTTTTTTTAAAAAAATTTGCGCGAGTGTAAAGCAAAACACCCCTATTCTGAGGGAAAAAACGTATTTAAGCCTATATATAATACACTTTTCACACATAAGCAATTTTTGTAACAATGAGTTAAAGAGGACTTTTTAAAACAAGTTGGTTTTGTAGAGATTAAAATCAAAAGCAGTATATTTGTGGGGCCTAAAATATATTTAAGCCAACTAAATGTTTATATTTTTTGTAACGAGATGTCCCACATTTCCATCACGAGTGCCACGTGGCAATCATGTCTTGGTTGCTGATGTGGCACATGTCGATGCCACATGGTATATGTGACATGGGATGATGACGTGGCAGGTCATTGCCATGTGACACCAGTGTTTTAAAATTTGGACCGGTCCGACCAGGTCAACCGGGAACCGGATCCATAGGCTGTTCGGTCACCTAATTGGATCGGAAATGGACTAACTCGGTCAACTCAAGGATAATTCGGTCAAATCCGGCGAAACTCGGCTGCTAACTCGGTCAACTCAAGGATAACTCGGTCAAATCCGGCGAAACTCGGCTGACTCAGTTGTTTAACTCGGACCAGTTCAAATTCAATTTTGTATTGCACACTGCCCCACTCATCTCTACTGTACACACTTTACACACTGCCCCACAACTGTAAAATCAGATTGCACGCTACCCCACCTGCAGTGTACACGTTGACCAATGCTGGAAATGGATGGAATTTGAACTTGAAATCCACAAATAAAAATAAATCTTTCTTTGAAGGTGGCTTTTAAGTTTATCTTTTTGTGTATGGTACCAAAGCAAAAGCAAGTTGTTAACCGTAGATTTTGTCGTCAAAACATTGAATGGACACGATTAATTGTGGATACTTGCTATCCCTGTTTGAACTTTAGTTTAAATGGAATTGGAGAAATGGTCTTTAATTATTTGAGTATCCAAACTTTTTTGTCCTTTTCTGACTTGTTTTATTATGTGTGAGTTTGCAATATTTTATTTTGTTTATATATATATATATATATATATATATATATATATATATATATATATATATATATATATATATATATATATATATATATATATATATATTATAATAAATCATGGATCATCCATGTAGGCGTCTACCTAGACAGTCACGTCAATAAATACGTAAGCATCAATTTAATCCACCTCAGCTTTTTTGTGCCACTCGTTCAACACATCATCAAAAAACGTAACACATAACTAAATCCGACGGATCACAATGCGCCAGTGGCATGAGTCTCTGATCTCAACGACTACAATGTTGTAATTTCGGCTCCAAAAAAAATAGGGTTCTTAATTGAAATTAAATAAAAAATTACCCAGGACACTATGACAATACTATTTTGTGTTAATTGGAATTAATTGGAAAAAATTGCCAATTATACGATACGGACTTCGGGTAATTAATTCCACATTTTCATCCTTCATAATTAATAATAATACACAAAATTAAAAAACATTAAATGAGTGTAACGTGTAGTAATACTCCAGTTCTTCACCATATTTCATATTCAACATTTTTTCAAGAACGCAATGTAACGTTTTTTTAACGTTTTTTTTAGATTAATTGAAAAACAAAAAAAGAGCGAACGAGTATACATACACTATTTATCAAGGTTTATCATAAAGAAAAGTCAAATGACACTTTCTTATATGTCAAATTAACATGAAAATTGTTCTAGCTGAATTGAGTGAGAATTAATTTGAACTATTATAGTACATTTGCATGAAAATAGCGACTCTAATATTAATTTGAGAAAATGACATCAGTTTTGTGATCTAGATTGCAGTCCCCCGTGCAAATTATTCTCTGACTGTGGTGGAATAAAGATCTTCAATCTTACTATAGAAAATTTGAGATATCGGATCCTAAAAAAAATTGAGGTATCTGATTATTAGAATTATCTTAACTATCTTCAAATAGAATAAATGGTTCTTAGTGTCTATGTTAATGACTTGAATCTTAATGTCAAATAAACAGTCACTTAGTGTCTATAAGAACATTAGTATATAGAACTGATTATATTCTCAATCAATTATTTCGCTTTATATTAAAACTTCTAAAATTGTCATCGTTGCAGATCTAGATGGTGATTACTTGAGTTATTATTTGGAGTGCTGCTATAAGTCTCGATAAAAGCTCTCCCAAATCTTCCAAAACAGTATTATTGGTGGCTTCATATTTTTTGATCAGTTATTGGTTTCTCACCTAATAACACCTAAAAATAAAAGACACGTAAAATTTATAATATTCATGAGTAGGACACATTTTTTATATCATCAGTGTGTGAAAGACAAAAAAGAATTGTAGATTTTAAAAATAAAATAAAAGAACACACCACTCGGGCGGTAATCGGGATCACAATCTTCGGGTGATCGAGTATTTCCTTATTATTTAATCTTATATACTAACCATTGTGGCTTTAGTATTTGATTTTACTCAAAATGTTTATTACATTAACTATTTTTGATTTGATGGATAAAAAACAAAATTGAGAAACAAAAGATCTTCAAATGTAGGATTCATTTTCTAATGCAATATTGAAGATAATAGGAGGGTCAATACTATTGACCGGGTCCATATATTATATATATCACCTAGATTTAGTGTCTGAATTGCGATAAATTATAATTTTGTTTTTCTTTTCAAATGATATATTTTTTAATTATTCATAATGGATCTAAAGTTTCTCTATGAAAGAATATTACTAGATAGCCTCATTTTTTATTGAAGAAAATCAGCTTCCTGATAAAATATGTAATACGTGATTACTAATCTTCCTTGTATTTTGATTTTACGAATCTTTTAAATTCTCTCTTCAACTTTGTTACGGTTTTTCTAAACTTTTTTTTGCGGATTTTATGCTTCAAATCACACCATGCATCTGCTTGAAGCATAATGGTATATCAAAAAATAAATAAAACCAATAGTACATCAAGAGATAAGTATAATACAACATGAATATATTTATCTCTTAATTTATGATTTTTACAAAATATTGCCTCAAACATAGGAGGCAATTGAACGACAATGCAAGTTATACAATAAGAAATGATTTGGCAATATAAATGCGTGTTTCCTTCTTTTGTTATAACACTTCTTCTAAACTAAAGAATGAGAGATTGAGTGGAACAAATGTGTGACCATCCCTTCTTTTTGACACTTATATTTGCTATTTATTACCCTTTGAGTAAGACAGTAATAACCATTTTACTAACTTTCTACTTTTGGACTTTTAATTTATAATAGACTTATTTATAATTTAACTTTTGTCGGAATTAATCTGGTGTTAAATTGTTAATTTTATTTTTACTTATTACAACTCAATCTTATCAAAATTTAACCAAGTGTCTCATAAAAAAAGTAGAAAGTAGGATGATAATTTATAGATAAAAATACTCATGCTATAAAAAAATTATTTAAGAACCCATATAAAAAATCTTTAGGACGAGATTATAAAAAAATACTCACAATAAAAAAATACTCACTATATATATAAAATAAATAAATGTATGAACAAATATATATATATATATATATATATATATATATATATATATATATATATATATATCATAATGAATGGATAAAAGACATTGTACAAAAGAAATCGACGTGCCATATAACACACACGAAAACATACAACTGCATTTTTAAATATGCCAAAAAATAATTTAAAAATTTATGATAAAATTAGATGTATACTCATGTTGCTTATAACAATAAAATCGAATTCCCACAGATTCACACGCTTAGCGAAAACAAATTATGAATGATATATTACAAAATAGATGAGACATTATATTATCGTATATCTTTTTCCTTCCGGCATTAGTAATAGTAATGTGCTCTTCTATATACTCAATCAAACTACATTAGATGATAATCATATTTTCATCGGTTTCAATTTTCGTTTTAGTACTTTGTTTGATACTTTTATATTAATTTTCCTTCAATTAATTATTACAAAACATTATAAGACAGAAAACAAAATCTTTTCCTGGACAAAACCCCACATCTCATTCGAAATTATAATATATAATTATATTATATATATATATATATATATAAATCTAAATTTAATTTTCTACTATTTTATAAATATTTAAAATAGTTGAAGTCATTACCTTTCGGTGTCTAAACAAATGAATTTACTTGTTGGCGATTAAATTATACTAGTATATATATATATATATATATATATATATATATATATATATATATATATATATATATATATATATATATATATATATATATATATATATATATATATATATATATATATATATATACACATCTGATTTCGTTGTGAACATACATGAAAACCAAGAGCTTTCATCCCCCATCTTTGACATGAATCAACCATGAGCATATTGTTTACACCATATGAAAGGAGAAGACAGACATTTTATCAAACATCTGGTGGACATTTACAAATCACTCATTAACAACAGAAAATAAACCCAAATCTGGGCATTTATTAATAATAGAGTTGGAAAAGTGTTTATTCATTGATTGAAGAATAGAAGTACAAGATTGTTTTATATTCAGAGAGAATTACTAACTGAATCAGTTGAGTCAGTTGCAATTGATCTAACTGATCTCAAAACTAAAAACTAACCCTAATACAATTGAGTTACTTTACCAAATACACAATGAGTGACTTGTACAGTAGGTGACCGGTTGTGATTAACTATGTTGACTTGGTTTGCTTGTGTGGCTAGTCTTCATTGGTTGGGAGAGATGATGTGGCATAGTATGTGGCATAGTCTCTATTAATTAAAGAAAGGAAAACGTTGCAGACAACCAAAATACGAGATTATAATTCTCAAATCGTCGAACTTTGCACTAGTACCATTTTAACTATGAAAAAGAAAACAAAAATCAAGAAAACTTACATCCAAATGGAAACATAGATGTTAATTGAAACAAACACCAGATGTTAAAGAAGGATAACCTTGCAGAGACTAGTTTCCTTCTTTAATGTGTTTAGGGAGTTGCTTCTTTTTTTTTTTGAGCTTTAATGTGTTGTTTCTACAAACAAAGAAAAGTCAGGGAATATGGCGGGTCAATATAGTCAAAGTGTGGGACCTAAAAAGCACATGAGTATGGGGTGATAATTGTAGTTAATGAAACTTTTGAGAATAATTTATAATTTATTACTTTACCGGACATAACTGGCTACAGCAGGTTAAAAGCTACTTTGGTACCATACACGAAAAGATGGATTTGTGCAATTTAAAATCCACCTTCTTTGAAAACATAAAAACCAGAGAATCGATCCCTGCACCTTTTAGATAGCTCTATCAAATATCAACAAATACCAGCGCAATTGTACTCAACTTTTGATAATACTCCCTCCGTCCCAAAATATAAGGCCCCCTTTTCACTTTTACTTTGTCCCAAAATATAATGTCTTTACAACTTTCAAGATACATTTATTGTTTTTTTCCAAATACTACCCTTATTAATTGTACTAAATTGTGTAGGTATAAGAAAAGTTAACATTAAATGTTTAGGGTAGTTTAGTAATAGTCATAGAAAATTTTAACATATTAATTACTCTAACAACTTTTCTTAATAAGTGTGAAAAGTGGAATGAGATCTTATATTATGAGACGAAGGGAGTATATAACAAGAATATATATATATATATATATATATATATATATATATATATATATATATATATATATATATATATATATATATATTTATCATTCATGTGGTTCAACTGTGGACATTCTTCGACCCTTCGGTCGACCTTGATCCAGTGACCTGATACCTTCACCGAGTCGATCACCGGTCCGAGTTTTAAAACATTGCGTGACACTGAGACTCAATTAAATGTTGACACCATTAGCCATATCATCTTTTTTGGATAGAAAGTTAACCGAGAGACCAAACTAAAAACACTGAATATTTACAAGGGTCCTTTTTATTTTATTTTTACAGGTCAAACATATTTGCGAGGGCAAACAATATACTCCTTCCGTCTCAAATTGTTTGTTGTTTTAGCAAAATTAATTTGTCTCAAATTGATTGTTGTTTTCGATTTTCAAGGACACTTTTAATAGTCTTTGCCACTTATACCCCTATTAATTATGACAATTTTTTACATCTAATAAATGATTCACATTTATGTATGTGTTCCGTACTATTTCCTGGGATAGGATCTAGCAAGAACACGATGAATGACAGAGAAGAATAAGAGAATGGGGTGATCAGAATAACATCAGTCCTTTCCATTAGCCTTAGGGGCTTATATTTATATTACAAGGTGTCATGAATGCTCATAAGTATTACACATGAATGTTGCGAGATCTTTGGCGAGATTCTCGGGCTTTCCTAATATATCTAGCTAGAGTCCGACTGGTGCCGAGCTTGTAGGAGCCGTCGGTCACTTCTGGCCGAGGGGGGTCCCTCGCCCTGAATAGCCGCCTAGTGTCTCGGTGCTGAGGGAGAGGCGGTCTTTGTCCGTCAATCCTCGTCTTCTAGGCCCAGATGAGTCGGTTAGGAAGTGTAGCGTATCCGAGCCTTCCTGGGCGATCGGATGGGAACACAGTCCCTCGAGCGGTGAGCACTGTGTGAAGGCGCTCCACAATGCTTGGGTTTGTCTTTGGCGCTCTCAGTCCCTCATTCGGAGTGTTTTGAAGCTGTCTACCTGTCTTTGCTTTTGACGTCTCGGGTTTTGGTCTTGCGTGGATTTCTGTTGCATTGTAAACGTAACCCCTAGGAGTTTTCGCTCTTGGTTTCCGTTACATCGTAAGCGTAACTCCTAGGAGTTTCTATTCCTCCCTTGTATAAATAGGGGTTTTTTCTGGCTTGGCTTCCTTGGTCGTTTATGGCTTTCACATGCGTCCTACTCTGCTGTGAGGTTGTGTCCCCTTCTTTGAGCCTTTTGAACAACCCCATCTGCCGCTGGCATGTGGGGGTTGTTAAGAGGTTCAAAGTGGGGGTTATTGATCTTCGCGAACTCTGGATTTTCTCTTTTGCAGCGATTTTGGCTTTGAGTCTTTGGGGTTGTTTAGAAGGCTCAAGAAACGGTCGGCAGGAGGAACTCGCCGGTCGAATGCGTAGGTGACACCTCGGTAACGCTTGACGTGGGGTTCCGCCAGTAATTGGCCTAATCCTCGAGTCGGCCCGAGTCGCTTTTGGCTTGGAGAGGGGTGGTCCCCGATGGAAGCTTGAAGTTGTTCCGCCTCCTCGGGGATCGCCCCGCTGCGTCGTTTCCTGGCGCCGATTCAGAACATCGGATGTGGCGGTCAGGCCAAGAAGCTCATCAGAAGAAACTTCAGGCTCGGCAGTACCTGCAACAAGCCATCAAAAAGTCCTCAGTCGTTACAACCAAGCTCGCATTATTTATTCTTCCAGTAGGTTTTCAAGTTTATACTTTGTTGTAATGTATTGAAATGTAATGTGGCAAGTTTAATAGTAATAAAGACCTTCCCTTTTATTATTGTTTCCGCCGATCTAGCTTCTTCACCGATCGCATTTCTCTTTCCTCCGACTGCTTTTTGGCCGACGGCGTTGTTGCGCGCCGAAAAAGTCCCCGAGGATCTTTCTTCGTTTACAACATTTTAAAACAATGAAGTCGCCACCAATATTTTTATAAGGAAAGTCCTCGAGGATCTTTCTTCGTTTACAACATTTTATAGACATATATAATATAAAATATACCTGTAAAACTTAATTTCCTAAAATTACACATCCTACCTAGAATCTAGAAAAATGATGTATTTGCACTCGCAACAGGTGCCATCGCAATTGCAAAATGCGAAAGATGAGAGAGAAAGATTGAAGGGACACGGAAATTGAGGCAAGGACAGCTGTCAGAGATGAGGAAACATGGAATGGAGTGACCTCATGAGAATCTTCCAAAATTTACCTTTACCCTAGGGAAATGTACCTTCATTAGGTCATTTTTAGGGTTGTGTGCCCAAGACACTATATAAAGGAATTCTACCTTCTTCATTTGTATGATCTGTCGTTAGGAAGGAAGTATAGAGATTGCTTCCCCTCTTTGCGTGCAAGCTCACTACCAAATACCAAATTGATTCATTACTGAGACTATTGCTGCAGCATCACTGGAGTTACATTTTCTTGGTGGATTCTATTTTGGACGAGCTGGATCAGTCCTCCATTGTCATCTTTGGAGTTCTTCTACTATTCGCCTCTAGTAGTATACATTCTTACCTTGAATTTTGTAATATGACTTCTACTATTTTGTTTAAGTTATTTTCCATGTTTTGTAAGCTCAATATGAACTAAATACTCATAGTTGAGATGTTGGATCTGATGTAGCTAAATTACTATGTGATTAATGAAATATGTTCAATGTTATGCATTTTATCTTGTGTGTGACAATATTTCCATTTTAGATTAGGATTGGTCGTCTAGTCTAAATAACATTTATAAATTTATCTCACAAGGTTATATGGATTGTGTTCATTAAAAGAGATTTCAATGTTCCTTGCTTAAACCCTAGAGATAGGAGGGCAAAGTCCATAAGGTGAAGACTGCCAGTGCCCAAGAAGCCTAGGAGGCACTCCTTTGAGGTTTAGAGATAAACTCTTGCGAGGAAAACCTAGTGTGAAGTATTTAAGAAAATATGTCTTATTGCTGCAGCATTGAACGTGCCCTTAATTGCATTTTAATGAAGCTACTAAAGTGAATGCATCTCAGCTTGTTCTCATCACTGATTTCCATTACCCTTTACTTTTACTATTGTTTATGTTACCCCAAAACTTGTGTGTCATTTACTTTATCACTAAATTGTTAGTCAAATTAAACTCTCAAAATTAAGCATAATTCCTCGTGGGAACGATCTCACTTACTCTATATTACTTGTTTGGACAGTGTACACTTGCACTACCACATATTACACAACACAATTCAGGAAGCTATCGCAAGGGAAGGTTTAAAATGGCCGACAAGGGAGCTTCAAAGATGATAGTAGATACTGACCCCTTCCTCAGCATGAATATCAACATGGTCTCTTTTTCAGGGAGTGACCGAGGGAAGGGTAAAAAGAAGTATGTGTCGGTTCTTAAGCAGGTGACGTCCCCAGAGAAGAGAACTTCAGCATTTGACCGTTTGGGGTCACCTCCTAGGATATCTACAGTGGCGGAACGCGTGGCCCTCCTCCAAGACAGGCTGCAGATAGGGGGTTCAAGTCAATCTCAAGGGAAACTCTCGAAGCCGGGGAGACTTGTCCAGGAGCTCAGAGAGCTAAACATGTCCAACCTCAATCTTGAGAGGCACACACCCCATCCGAGGGATCTGAGATAGAGGCTCCAGCCCACTCCTCATGGGGACACGGTTGGCCTGCCAATAAGACTATCGAACAAGCCACCATGTCTGTCCCAGGAGAGAAAGCTTGTCCTAAGGAGGAGAGGAGAGTGTTAGAGGTCACTCAGTCACATGGCTCCACATCGGTGGACATCACGATGTTGAATGATAGTGATGATGCAGGCTGCGGTAGAGGTGCCACCACCCAAGGCGATCCCCAGATCACGATCACAGAAGAGGAGACAGCAAAGGGCTAGAGCCTACAACATAATGAGGGAAACACTCTAGATGCTCACCTCGACCAGAGAAGGGATTGCCAAGACCATCCCCGTAGCCTCGGTGGCTTTGGCGTTGGAACAAGCTTTCCCAAAACCTGCCAAGGACACAGCTCCGGAGCAAGCCCCCGAGACACTTGGTTCTAATGCTCCCCTTGACCTAGTACAGGAACCTGAGGCGATGATAGGCATGGTGGAGGCGGCTCATAGTCCACTCACCAAGGTAGTGATTGAATGCCTCTACGGACCTCACAGTCCTAGACAGCCACAACTCGCTAATCTACCACCTGTTGAGGGGATCATGAACGAAGAGGAAATGGCAGAAGATGATCGGTCACTCTGGGTTTTACTATTTGATCATTATTAATAACTTTAGTTTTCAAATGGGCTATTTGTGGTGAGCACATCGAGTTTACTTGTTTGGTCATTACAAATACTTATCTAATTTTTTTTTAAAAAAATACTTAGCTGTTAAAAAATATCAACAGACAAATATTTTCTATCAAGAACACTACGTTGGTTTGAATTATGTATCACACCAAAAGATACGTAAGAGCGAGGGTACACTCCCCGTCAAACTCAAAAATAAATAAATTTTTATTAATTCTTTCTTTTAATTTACAATTAATAAAAAGGGTGAATAAAAATATTTTTTATAATTAACTTTTTTTACACATTTAATTAAAAGGTAATCTTTTTCGAAAGGATGATGTGGGGTGCTAATACATTTCTCACACATCAACTCCCAAAACTGAAATAAAAGGGGTTTCTCAATGTTTTCCCTAATAATTAAATATTGATGGCGAACGAAGAATCTCTCCTACAAATTTTTTGGTCACTACACCAATGTGACTACTCCAGGGGACATTGAATAGTGTCAAACCTAATTTAATTAAATGTGTAAATTATTGCTAATTTAATATTTTGTTGTACCCTTATATTTTTTATATATCTCCTTATCTATTTTATTTATTTGTAAATATTTCCTTTGCTTTATTGAACCTTGGGGTAGAAGATTTTATTGTGTTGTTAAATCTGTATTTCTTTTGCAGTTTGGGTAGTTTATGTATTTTGCCCTTATATCACACACATCACTTACACATTTGCACACACTATTGAGTGGGGCCCAATACCTGTGTTTGTGTGAAACTTAACACAAGTGAAGATTGATAGTGGTAGTCATTATGAATTTATGTCTAACTATCACGAGATTGATAGGTTATCACTACATTATAATGAGCTTAATATATAGAGCTAATTGTTGTATGTTATCCTTTTCAAAAAAAAATATGTTCTTTGTCAAAAGAATATGAATTTTATTTATATACATAATAGGTGTATAAATGTTTTAGACTATTTATCAATTACAAGTTGACACATCATTAAAAAGAATCTAGTCAATTGATAACCACCTTACATGTCAACAATTCCATGAATTGTTATTGGTGGTGGTTGTAAAAGACTATACACTGTATGAGTACATAAATCAAACTCAATTTCGTCAAAAAAATAAATAAATCAAACTCAAAAAATATAGGCTTAAATATATGTTTGGCCCCTACAAATATGACCATAATCCATCTAGGCCCCTCTAAAAAAAGTTTTAAAAAGGTCCTCGCAAATATTAAGCGTTTCTAGTTTGGCCCCTCGGTTAATTTCAATCCAAAAAAGCTGATGTGGCTAACGCTGATGACGTCAACATGACATCATCAATGACGTCAATGCCACGTGTCATCACTTAATTGGGCCTTTGTGCCACATGGCACTTCATGCTACATCATCACCCCATCTCACCTATGCTACTTGGCACTGACACGTGCCACGTCAATAGCCAATGAATAGCTGCCACGTGGCGCTCACATGGCAATATGGAGCACATTGGTGTTACTAATACCACTAGGCTATATGAATTCTTGTTAACATTATCCCAATTATTGATATATATATATATATATATATATATTACATAAAACTAATTTGACAAAAAAAATAACAACAAGCAACAGATTACACTTTGACTAGAATATAAGATACTACATAAAAATTAACTTTCATTATTTTCATGTTCGAACCGCTTCCAAATATGCTCCACCAAGTCGGCTTGAAGTTGGCGATGGTTTTGCCTTTCATGAACATGTGCTATCCTTTGAAACATTGTTGTAAAATTTGGATCGGGGCCATTTGATACTTCAGCTATAGAGGAATCATTATCTATGTGGTCGTAATCAAAATTACCAACATATGTGTCTCGTTCATCTTTGACTATCATGTTATGCAATATCAGCGGGTGATCCATATGCCAATATACGAATAGCAGCAGAGCACTTTTGCAACAATGAAGGTCCTCTTCTATCAACTGCATCAACAAGAGCGTCTACGATGCGAATGAACACATGCCTACGCATTCGAAACCTTCGTTAAATTGAGTATCCGTGTATATAGGATTTTCGGAGATTGTGACAGCAATTAAATAAATTATGGTTTGTTTCAATTGGTACTATTGGTAAGAATTAAGTTTTTACTCAATTCTGTCCTTTTTACCTTTTTTAGACCGTTGCATTTCTTTATCAGTAGTGTCAACATTATGTCGTCATTTTCTCCAAATTGTACAAGCAGCTGAGTTGTAGCTAGTTGTACATTTGTGATTTCAATTCTTAGGTATCCTTTGTAATCCTTGTCCTATATAATGGGCATTTATGGAATGAAATAAAGCAATCACTGCACAATCAAAATACTCTTACCTCTAAATTCTCTCTGTTTCTGTGACCTAGTTTTCCGTATCGCAACAGCTCACCACGCAATATTCTTCCTTTGTTGCTTCTGAGTTTTTGCAGGGTAGTTACCAGAGCTGCAGAGTTCTCTAACAATCCAAACCACTGTTTCAAGTGCATGACATTATGCAGGAAATACGACAGCTGCTATGAACATAGGTAGATCCTCCTCCTCCTCCACCTCCTCCACCACCTAGAAACCAACCTTACTCTGCTAGACTATCTAAAGTAGAGTTCCCCAAGTTTGATGGCAGAAATGTCAAGGACTGGTTATACAAATGTGAGTAGTTTTTTTCTCTTGATGACACCCCTCAAGAGAATTGTGTGCGCTTGGCTTCTATTCACCTTGAAGGCTTAGCCCTTCAATGGCACCTTAACTACATGCGCCAAAAATTTGATATTTACCCTCTTTGGTCCCAATATGTCACTGATGTTGCAACTAGATTTTGAGATCCCTATGATGATCCTTTATCTAATCTAGTTCATATTAGACAGGGTTCCAAAATACAAGAATATGTTGACCAATTTAAACTTGCCCTTACACATGTTAGTTTGATACCTGAACACTCCTTAAGCATATTCTTAGCTGGCCTAGAACATTCAACTCAGATGCATGTTCGCATGTTCAACCCTTCAACCATTGCTCAAGCAAGTCACCTTGCTAGATTATATGAAGCTTCTAAACCTCCTAAACAACCTTCCCATTTCACTAAACCATACACTCAACCACCCAAGACCACAACCACCTCTACCTCATCTACACAGAACCTTTCCCTAACTACTGAAACACCTACCAAACCTTTGTTTTCCAAGACCAATCGTACATTTAGCCCAGCTTACCTTGAGGAGAGTAGAGTCAAAGAACTTTGCTATTATTGTGATGAGCCATTCACACCAGGGCATCATCTTAAGCATAGAAACCACCAACTTATGCTACTTGAGTTGAATGAAGAGGAAACTCAAGAGATTGAGTCTGAGGTTACATAGGTACCTACTCCTCCTACACCTGAACCTGTTATAAATGATGAAACACCTGTTATGTCTCTTAATGCACTTACTGGAGGATCAAATTGCCAAACTATGAGAGTTTCTGGTATGTATAATAAGAAATTGTTACAGATATTTCTCGACAGTGGAAGTACTCATAGTTTTCTGGATGAAGCTATTGCTAAGAAGTTAGGGTGTAAACTTGAACCTGTGTCAAATCCTCTTGCCATCACTGCCGGTGGGGGACATAAGCTTGAAGCTTTATACATGGTTCGTAACTTTACATGGAAATTGCAGCAAGGAACTTTTACCACTGATGTCATTGTTTTGCCTCTAGGTTGTTATGACTTAATTCTTGGAGTCCAATGGTTAAAATCTCTTGGTCCTATTATTTGGGACTTTGAGAAATTACACATGGAATTCTCTCATCAAGGCAGAAAATTTCACTTGAGAGGCGCCAAGGTGCCTGCTGTCAAGTTGGTCAATGGCAAGACATTCTCTCAAGCACTTCAACAAGGAATTGAGCTCTGCTTCCTCAGTACAGAACCGCTCCTACCTCAATTATTTGCTACTCAGAACTGCACTCTGCAGCTACTGATGCAGACTTGCCAGTGCAGACTTTGTCTCTGTTGGATACTTACAAGGACTGATTTGAGCAACCAGCTACTCTACCTCCTAGCAGGCCTGGGTTTGATCACAGAATCACCCTCAAGGAAGGTACTGAGCCATTTAATTTGTGTCCTTATAGATATTCAGTTGTCCCAAAGAATATTGTTGATAAGTTAGTAGATGATATGCTTAAACAAGGCATTATACAACATAGTGTAAGTCCCTTTGCTTCACCAACCTGCCTTAGTTAAAAAAATATGGTTCTTGGCGTTTATGTGTTGATTTTAGGAAACTTAATTCACACACTATTAAGGATAGGTTTCCCAATCCCCTTATTGATGATTTGATGGATGAGTTGGGGGGTGCCACTGTTTTTTCTAAGTTAGATCTTAAATCTGGATATCATCAAGTTAAAATGGAGGTAGGGGATGAACACAAGACTGCATTTAAAACACATTGTGGTCACTTTGAGTATTTGGTCATGCCCTTTGGGCTTTCACCAGCCACTTTTCAAGCTCTCATGAACCATGTTTTTTATGTTTTTTTACGCAAGTTTGTAATCATTTTTTTAATGACATTCTTGTTTATAGTAAGACATTAACTGAGCATGTGCAGCACCTACGTTTAAATTTGACATTGCTAGAAGAGAACAACTATTTTTGAACAGAGCTAAATGCTATTTTGCTTCACCTATATGGTGGAGTACTTGGGGCACATCATTTCTGCCAAAGGTGTTGCTACGGATCCTACAAAGATCACAACAGTAGCAAATTGGGATCTTCTAATTTAAAGCAATTGTGTGGATTTTTGGGATTGGCTGGTTACTATCGAAGGTTTGTGAAAGATTTTGGCAAGATTGCCAAACCATTGACAGAAATGCTCAAGAAAGACAATTTTTCCTGGTCTGCAGAATCTATTGCTGCTTTTCGTGAACTGAAACAAGCTCTTATCTCAGCTCCTGTTCTTGCTCTTCCTAATTTCAACAAGAGATTTGTTGTGGAAACTGACGCTTCTGGCAGAGGAATAGGGGCGGTATTAATGCAAGAACATCACCCTATTGCTTATATTAGCAAATCCTTGGGCCCCAAGCAACAAGCTATGTCTACTTATGAACGTGAGCTGATGGCTATTGTTTATGCAGTACAAAAATGGAGCACATATCTGTCTCATGCACTCTTCACTATAAAAACTGACCAAAAAAGCATTAAGCATATCTTGGAGCAACGGTTGAACACTTTTCAACACATGTGGGTGTCCAAGCTAATGGGGTATGAATTTGACATTCACTATAAAGAGGGATCTACAAACAAGGCTGCTGATGCCTTATCTAGACAAGAAGGTGCTGAATTATTGTCTCTCACACTGCAAAATGGTCACACAGATCTCTTCACAAAAATTCAAAATTGTTGGAATTCTGATCCTCACCTACTGTAACTGATTTCTGATCTACAAAAAGATGTTGTTACTCATCCTCACTATACTTGGACTAAGTCAAAAATAAGAAGACATGACAAATTGGTGGTTGGAACTTATCATTCAATAAAAACTATTATCTTTCAATGACTTCATGACTCTCCATTGGGAGGCCATTCTGGGAGAGATAAGACTGCAGCTAGGATCAAATCCTTATTCTATTGGAAGGGTATGAACAAAGATATTCAAAGTTATGTGAGGAATTGTAGAATCTGTCAAGTGAACAAAACTGAAGTTGTGTCTAGTCTTGGCCTACTCCAACCACTCCCTATACCTGATAGAATATGGCAAGATATCAGCCTCGACTTCATTGAAGGATTGCCAAATTCAAAGGGAACCAGAGGCTATCCTTGAAAGGAAAATGGTCAAAACGGGCAGAACTGCAGCAACTAAGGTTTTGGTGTGGAAGCACATTCCCAAAGAGCAAGCTACTTGGGAGTTTTACTATGATCTTCTCCAACAATTTCCTAATTTTCACACCTGAGGACAAGTGTGTAGTTCCAGCCGTGGGTATTGTGACAACAATTAAATAAATTAGGGTTTATTTCAATTGACACTGGTAAGAATTAAGTTTTTACTCAATTCTGTCCTTTTTACCTTTTTTAGACTGTTGCATTTCTTTATCAGTAGTGTCAACATTATGTCATCATTTTCTCCCAATTGTACAAGCAGCTGAGCTGTAGCTACCTGTACATTTGTGATTTCAATTCCTAGGTATCCTTTGTAATCCTTGTCCTAAATAATGGGCATTTATGGAATGAAATAAAGCAATCATTGCACAATCAAAATACTCTTACCTCTAAATTCTCTCTATTTCTGTGACCTAGTTTTCCGTATCGCATCAGCTCACCAAGCAATATACTTCCTTTGTTGCTTCTGAGTTTTTGCAGGGTAGTTACCGGAGCTGCAGAGTTCCCTAACAATCCAAACCACCGTTTCAGAGAAGTAGTCACAGTACAATCGGTTATTCCCTTCTTCATGACTTTGATCTATCACCGTTCTTCTTTTTCCGCGCCTACTAGTGTTGTTGGATTGTTGTTGTGCCTCCTCTTCAGTGTTGTCTTCGAGACATTCATCTACGATTTCTTCGAAAATCTTGTGAAAGTCATAGTTTGGATCCATTATATGTATGATACAGGACTATTTTTGCTAATGAGAGAAGTTGACAAACTGTGTGTAAAATGAAATTAATAGAACAACATTTATACGGGTAGAAAAAAATTCCCGTTGGAATGTATTCGTTGGTGATGGAGAATCAACCACTTCTCTTAATTTTCGAACCAGCAATTTTAATTTATGGCCGTTGAAGATTTATTGACTCTCCCTTTAATTATTGCCATTTAATTATAGTAACTTAGAAGCTTCCCCCATTTTTTTTTATTTCACACTCTCATTTTTCCTCACTCTCAAACGACAATCTCCCTCACACCACAATCCCTAATATCCCAATTTCTCACCACCACAATCCCTATTAGCCTTTTAATTTTTGTACCCCCTCCTTGGCCTCCATACCCCCATAATACGATTTAATACCAAAATACCATTGTCATTTTTTTAGAACTTTCCTAATCATCACTAGCATGTAAATCCAGTAGTCAATTTTTTAAAATTTTCCGGATTTATATTATTTGGATGTTTCCGGATGAAAATGTTTGAGTTGTTCCCGGATTTATGTTAACAACATGAATCCGGAGTTGTAAATTAACACTACGGATTTATGTTGTTAGCATAAATCCGAAGTTATATGACCATGGCTCTTTTGTGCTACCATCTTCCTTCTGCAATCTGACCTTGCTATATGAATTCGATGCGTGTGGCCGGAGTATATATCAGGGAAAATTCCAGATGATTTTGAGAAGTTATCATCATTGGAGACTTTAAGTTTGGGCCAAAACAATTTTCACAGCCTTCCTTCTAGTCTTAAAGGCCTCTATAATCTTAAGAAGCTCAAAATGCCAAACTGCAAGGAGCTGGTTTCTCTTCCCCCACTTCCTTCAAGCTTGATTGAGTTGAATGTTGAGAACTGTTATGCATTAGAAACCATCCATGACATGTCAAATTTAGAGAGGTTGGAGAAATTGAAACTCACAAATTGTGAGAAAGTGGTGGATATTCCTGGTCTTGAATGCTTGAAGTCCTTGAGAAGGTTGTACCTGAGTGGTGGAAACTGACTACAGATTCATCTCTTGTTGATCTTTCCGTAGTCATTTTTACACTCCGGAAACATCTACGCAAGATGATTCCATACAAATGTCCAGAAATTCATCCAAAATCTGACTCCGAAAACATCAATAGGAGATGATTCCGTAAAAAATGCAAGAAATTCTTCCTGAGATTGACTACTAAACATCAATAGGAGATGTTTCCGTAAAACTTTCCTGAGTTGGAACGTTTTTGTTTTTTTAAGAAGAAGCAAGTTGGAAGTTTGCGCAAGACAAAGGGTATATGAGGTCTAAGGGAGGGGGTACAAAGATTAAAACCCTCCCTATTATCCCAACCGATCTCTCACTTAACTGATCTTTCACCTTCTCATATAATCAGCCCCCTCTCTCCATCAATCTCCCCTCTCTCTATCAATCTCCCTCTAATTCACCTTTGCTCTTCATCTTCTTTGAGAAACAGAACCTCCCTCTCATTACCTTTGTTAAGCAAACACATGTTTTCTTCATCTTCTTTGAGAAACAGAACATCGATCACTTACGTTTAACCTCCCCCACTTCTCACTTCTCGGATTCTTCACTCTCCTTCCAGATCTGTACATGCATGTGAAAGATGGAGTTGGATCATGAAGATTTTGTCCAAATTTGTTTTTTTTTTATTTGTGTACTTTGATATTTTTATTATCTGTTGAATGAGATTTTTTATCTTTTGATTTCAACTTTTTGTTAATTTGTTCTTCATTTTGATGTCATATTTGATACTAATCTGTTGAATGAGATTTTTTATCTGTTGGAAGAGAGAGAATCATAAAAAACCGTAAAGAGAGAAAATAGAGAGAGAAAAATGATTAAAATGTTGTTAGTTTACGCCTTTACTGTATGTTATTTTGTGGACGTCAACTAATTTTAGTTGACCCACACCTCCACGTCAGCCAACTTTAGTGCAACGATGTTATTACTTACAACAACTAACTTTAGTTCACGGCTTTACTCCTTTGCGATAAAGATGCTCTAAGTGGCTTAGTGGTATTTGGGAGCCTTTATCACTTTGAGATCATGGGTTCATTTACCACATCCAACTAAATGGGCTTAAATATGGATTAGGTCCCTACAAATATAGCGTGATTTGATTTTAGTTTCTGCAAATTTTTTTTAAAAAAAAGGTCTCTACAAAAGCAACTTGTTTTAAAAAAGTCTCTTTGTTAACTCGTTACATGCTGACTTGTCTAACATTTTGATGAGATATAGTTTTATTTTCTTTTATAAGTATTTTTTATCTGACATGACTTGTCACCAATTAAAAGAGTTCATAAATCCCTAAATTCTCAAATCTCTCTCTTCTTCTTCTTCTTCTTCTTCTTCTTCTTCTTCTTCTTCTTCTTCTTCTTCTTCTTCTTCTTCTTCTTCTTCTTCTTCTTCTTCTTCTTCTCACATTGGATGCTCAGAGCCAAGCTTCTCCTCAAGCATCCTATCAAGAGCTTCTTTCTCTTTACGAGATTGTTCTGCAAATCAACATCTGGCTCTAATGAAAACTCAAAACGCCCCTACTGAAAGTGCACAAATTGAGTATTGATTTTCGTTTTTTTTGCCTTATTATTTTCATAGATGAAAGAACGTTGTAAAGTTTGGGTGTGGGAAGATCAAATTTCTGAGAATTATTTTTCATAGATGAAAGAACACCATAAAGTATATAGAACACTGACACATTTTGCTGCTGAGATATAGAACACCCGTATATAACAGGGACGTTCTGGAGGGACCATATTTTGGAGGGACCTTTTTAATACAAAACATCTTTTGCAGGGACCTTTTTAAACAAAAACATATTGCTGTTGAGATATAAAACACAGCTATATAACAGGGCGTTCTTGAGGGACCATATTTTGCAGAGACCTTTTTACTAAAAAGATCTTTTGCAGGGATCTTTTTAAAAAACAACATATTTTGCACAGACCTTTTTAAACAAAAACATATTTTGCTTCTAAGATACATAACACAAGGAAGTTCTGGAGGGACCATATTTTTTAGGAATCTTTTAAAAAAACATATTTTGCGTGGACTTAAATAATTGTCTTTACAGGTTTATGCAGAAACAAACTTGTATCGACAGAAATAGAGTTTATATAACTGACTTCAAATAGCACAAAATAGCACATTGCGCTAAAGATTGTGTCTTAAGCCAAATTACACATTAAAGATACTCAAACCAACTGTCATAAGCAATGGTGATTGTCAACCAAAATACAACTTAAACATAGTTAACCCAAGTGTCATAAGCAGTGTTATCAAACCCGACCGACCCGGTTCGCCCGTGACCCGTTACCTCACTCGGTTCGGTTTGCATGTTGGATCGGCCATGCAATTAACTCCGTGATGACGCGTCATCAACCAAATAAGATTTGACCCGGTCAAACTCGAGTCAACCCGCTTTGACTCGGTCAAATCGAGTTGTTGACCGAATTTTATTTAGCAAAATGGCTTGTGTGGGATTTGAACCCAATAGCTAGCGCCCAAGCCGCTAGCTTTAACCAATTGAGTTGTGTGTTGTGTTGAAACATTGGCAAAGATATATTATACTTACCTCATTCTGCTTTTTTTTTTTTTTAAACAAAACCCTTTTAACCTATTAATTATATTTATTCATTTACTTTAATACTTACATGTGTTACTATATGTAAATATGTATATTACACATATATCTTATTTATTATCTAATAATTTGTATCACATTCCATAAATTTTAGATTCTATATATTATTGAGGATGAATAATTATTCATTTTAAAATTTATTTTAATATTCAATTAATTATTGACATACAATATTAGATATTTCATCAGTTTTTACTAGTGCACGGGTCATGCGGGTCAACTGGTGCCCCTTCGATCCGACCACTGACCCAGTGACCCAGTGACCTGACCGAGTCGACCCCGGGTCGGTTTTAATAACATTGGTCATAAGTAGTGGTGATTTTAAACCTAAATACAACTTAAACATAGTTAATCCAACTGTCATAAGCAGTGGTGATTCTAAACCAAAATACAACTTAAATAAACTTAAAATCCCACTACAACATATACTTAGCAACCACATATTTGAACTTCTTCTTGTCCCTAGCTAAATTTCCACTTGATGCATATGACTCGTGTTAAATGACCTCCATTTGATGTTTCAGCAACAGGGACAGAGGTTCCATGTGCATCAGGTAAAAACAGGGATATGAAGAAGTTCAAATATGTTAAATGCACATCAGGTGCAGGGACAACATGTGCAGAGGAATATTCCCACTTCTTTTCCTCACCATCGCCTTTGGTCTAAGGACTGCTTACCCTTATTTTCGCCTACAACAAACATAAAGATAACAACAACATCTCTTAGTAGTATTAACAACAGAGATAATAACTACAACATTAACAATACTTGAAAATTACCTTTAGTACTAAACCATGAACAACAGCAGCAACATATCTTTGTGGTCTATTTTCTTCAACAACAGCAAGAACATCTCTTTGTGGTCTAGTTCCTTCAAAGAACAAAGAGCAACAACACATCTTTGTGGTCCAGCTTTCTTCAACAACGGTAGGAAACATCTCTTTGTGGTCCAATTTCTTCTTGTCAACCTTCTTCGTCGGGTTTTCTTTTCTTGGTGGTTTCCTCTAAACATGGCAAGAACAAAACAAAATGCATTCTGTTTAACATTAAAAAGTCAAAATAATTAGATAGAAATGTATACCTTTCTTTTCTGAGCTTTCGAATTAACACTTTCACTTTTGCAACCCCTTGCATTATGTCCTAGTTTGTCACACTTAGTACACCTATATTGGGTGTTTTGCCTCTTCAGTTTTGTTGCATTAGGATCTTCATCTGATTCCCTTCTCCTAAGTTTCTTTGGCCTCCCAGGACCTCTCGTATACTGTGGAGGCAACATTTCCTCGCTTTCAACATTAGGCCACATGTTTTGGCCATTAAGGGGACTTACACCATAATGATAACACTCCATATACTTTTCTCTCGTGTAATACTCATCGATAAAGTCAATAGGATTGTAACCCTTCTAAGACATCTCAGCTATTCATTGTCTACAAGGTATCCCTATCAACTCCCAGTTGTTACAGGTACATGTCCTTAGGTCAACTATAAACCTATTAACAAATAAAGTATGCTCTACTTGAAACTCTTCCTCACTGGACCATATTGCCAACCAATTACCACTGTGTTCAACCTCCCTATCCAATCTTTTCACGGGCTTTAGCATTATCTTATGTTGCCATTTATTACATTTCATCCTTAGATTAGCTATCCTACCCATTAAATATGATCTAATCCATTCACACATTGAGATTATTGGCTTATCTCTAGCACACAAAATTTGTGCTATTAAATGCCTTAGCTAGATTATTCATTAAAACATCACACTTAGGATAAAAAATAAATGCATGCTTACACCACAGTTTTGTAGGAACACCCATGAGCCATTCCCATGCTTTCACATATACTAGTTTCTTGATCTCACTCATATGCTGCTCCCATGCTTGAATATAAGTAGTTTTTGCAGCCCCCATCATCAAATCTCTTATTGCAGTACCTCCTCCAAAAAATTTCTTGAAGTTGGCATATAAATGCCTCAAACATAACCTATGTTCAACAGACTCAAACATCTCCTCAAAAACAGCAACCAACCCCTACACAAAAGATAGTAAAATGTAAAAACATACTCAAACAGAAAGTCTAAAAACAGAATATGTAAAAGTAAGGTCAAATCAGAATATGTCAATACCTTTTGTTGATCAGAAATGAAAACCTAACGATTATCTTGACCAATATCCTCCAAAAGTAAGGTCAAAAACCATTTCCATGATTCCTTAGTTTCGGTTTCAACAACACCAAATGCTAGAGGATAGTAGCAATAATTTGGGTCTCTTCCAACAGCTATTAGGAGTTGACCGCCATATTTTGTCTTCAAATGGCATCCATCAACCCCAATAAAGTGCCTACAAGCAGTCTTGAACCCTCTCTTTGTGCCATTAAAACAGAAGTAGAATGACCCAAATTTAAGTTGCAAGGTGGGAGGAACTCTCTCAACATTTATTTTGCATGTATTACCTTCATTTGCTCTTACCATTTCTGCTGCATAACTCCATAGAAGGGAGTACTGCCTTGTTGCATCACCTTCAACAACTTGTCTTGCCAATTTGATTCCCTTCCAAGCCCTACCAACTGTTATCCCAATAACATACTTCTTCCTCACCTCAGTCGACATTAACCTATCAGTCACAAATATGCTTACCCACTTGGAGTTGGCATTTCTGCTGTTAAATATTCTGCCACACGTGTGTTTTCCTTCATATGTCTTTATTCTGTACGTGTGACTGTCACCCACTCTAATACATAAGGCTTTATAACCACACTCTCTTTTGCACACAAACCTAACCCTTAGTTCCATTCAAAACCGCGTATTCCAAAATAGCCTCTTTAAATTCATCAAGAGACTTAAACTCCATACCAACCTTGAATTTAAAGTTCTTATCTAACTCTTCTTTCTTGAAAACAGGGTACCTAATCATTTTACCTCCAAATACTTCTTCATCTGTTGTAGTAGTATACAATTCCTCCCTCACATATTCATCTTTCAATTCATTTCCGCCATCTACCGACTCCTCATGACTTGAAGCCTTTTTAGTAGGTGAAACAGCCTTATGAGTAGACGAAACATTTGTTCTTCCTTTCTTCTCTTTTGCAGCTACTTGTTCCTGACGTACCTCAGGTTCAAAACCATCATCAATTCCAAGCGCCCTTTCCTCCTCACTATCATCAAAATGCACCCCATCAGCATCATCTTCAGATTATGTTTCAATTTCATATTCCATCTCCTCATTTGATCCCTTACCAACTCCAACACATTTAAAGTAGCTCCATTTGTCAACATCAGTAATGTCTACAACAGCTATATCTCCACCATTATAACCTGTATTTTCTCCACCCTCAAAATGACCCCCATGGTGTACTATAAGGCTGAAACCCATCCCTATGACATTGGCAAACAATTAGAACTTTCAATGGGTCCCATTAAACTACAATTTTTTACCAAAAAGGTCCCCCAAATTTGATGAAATGATTTTTTAGTCAACAAGGAATCCCTAGTGGCATAGAGTCAATCTTGGGCATATTAAATACACAAAAAATTGGTGAGGACCCACACAAATGCTCCCAATACAAAACAATAAACAATGAATCAGAGAAAAGGACACATTGGTCCCCCGCATGGTCCAATAAGACAGAAAAACTCATAAAAACACAAACACATGTGCTATAGAACAGAAAAGAAAGGGACCAGTTACCATTAAATCAAAGAAAGGGACACATTGGTCCCCAAAATGGTCCCATAACACAGAAAAGACTAATAAACCCTATAAAAAGAACAACAAAGAACGGTTTTAAAATAGACTTACCTACGAGAATCGCCTCTTTGCTTCCTTCGTTCGTCTTCTTCCTTCGTTCTTCGCAGCTGTCTCTCCTTCGTTGTCAAAAACAGCAACCAACAGCTTCCTTCGTTCGTCTTCTTCCTTCGCTCACCCGCACTGCCTCTCGCCGTATTCTTCCTTCGCTTCTTTGCGGCCTCCTTCATTCTTCGCAGCCTCTCTCTCTCAATCAATCGTTTCTTCGCAGCTTCTCTCGCCTCTCTTTTCTCGTAAACGGTCGCGCTTCTCTCTTTTCCTCAGAAACAAACGCTTCCTCTTCTCTGTTTCTAAGTTAGGGTTTTTTAATTTCTAGTTTTTTAATTGTTATTGTTAAATAAAATAACACCTGGCAAGCCTAATCAACAAATAAAAATAAATATAAGAAAAAACAATTATAGCTCAGAAACACGCTATTTTATGAGTCTGAGCAATTTTTAAAACAAGTAAAACAATTTTTAAAACAGAATATATATATATATATATATATATATATATATATATATATATATATATATATATATATATATATATATATATATATATAAAAGGCTTAAATATGTTTTTACCCCCTGCAAATATGGGGTGTTTTGCTTTTACCCATTGCAAATTTTTTTTTTTAAAAAAACCTTTTGCAAAATTAACTTTTTTGGTTTTAGTCCTTCTGTTAGATGGACGTTACAAAAAACGTCTATGTGGTAATTTTAAATACGTTTTTACCCCCTGCAAATATGGGGTGTTTTGCTTTTACCCCCTACAAAATTTTCCATTATCCTCTCCCCCCACCTCATCTCATCTCTATCTCCCACTTCTTATCACTATATTCTTCTCCATTCAACTCTTACTTCCACAATCAAATCCTTAATATTCAACAGAACAAAATGGTTCAAACCTCAAACTTCATCTCTCTCTCTCTCGTTCTTCACCACCGTTATTTCTTCTCATTCCAAATCTCAAAATAGAACTCATCTTCTCTTTCTCACAGAACCAACACACAGTTTAATTAAACCACACACATTTATTAAACCCATAAAACCTTGATTTTGAGATGAAGAACAATCCATAAACAACAATCCATAAAACTTGAAACAAACCCTAAAATCAGAATCGCAATAAAAGTTAATTACATGTTATGCTCATGGTTTGCTGGTTCTGTGAGAGAGAGAGACGAAGAAGATGAGAAGATGAGTTCTGGTTTGATATGGAAGCGTTGGTTTGTGTTGGAGATGGAAAAGTTGATATGTGGTTGGGTGGGTGCTGAGGAAGAAGAAGAGAATTTAGATTTTTTTGCAGGGGGTAGAAGCAAAACACCCCCTATTTGCAGGGGGTAAAAACGTATTTAAAAATGCTACATAGACGTTTTTGTAACGTCCATCTAACAGAAGGACTAAAACCAAAAAAGTTGATTTTGCAAGGGGTTTTTTTTTAAAAAAATTTTGCAGGGTGTAAAAGCAAAACACCCCCTATTTGCAGGGGGTAAAAACGTATTTAAGCCTATATATAATACACTTTTCACACATAAGCAATTTTTGTAACAATGAGTTAAAAGAGGGACTTTTTAAAACAAGTTGGTTTTGTAGAGACTAAAATCAAAACAGACTATATTTGTGGGACCTAAAATATATTTAAGCCAACTAAATGTTTATATTTTTTTGTAACGAGATGTCCCACATTTCCATGCGAGTGCCACGTGGCAATCATGTATCGGGTTGGCGATGTGGCACATGCTCTGCGCACATGGTATATGTGACATGGGATGATGACGTGGCAGGTCATTGCCATGTGACACCAGTGTTTTAAAATTTGGACCGGTCCGACCAGGTCAACCGGGAACCGGATCCATAGGCTGTTCGGTCACCTAATTGGATCGGAAATGGACTAACTCGGTCAACTCAAGGATAATTCGGTCAAATCCGGCGAAACTCGGCTGCTAACTCGGTCAACTCAAGGATAACTCGGTCAAATCCGGCGAAACTCGGCTGACTCAGTTGTTTAACTCAGACCAGTTCAAATTCAATTTTGTATTGCACACTGCCCCACTCATCTCTACTGTACACACTTTACACACTGCCCCACAACTGTAAAATCAGATTGCACGCTACCCCACCTGCAGTGTACACGTTGACCAATGCTGGAAATGGATGGAATTTGAACTTGAAATCCACAAATAAAAATAAATCTTTCTTTGAAGGTGGCTTTTAAGTTTATCTTTTGTGTATGGTACCAAAGCAAAAGCAAGTTGTTAACCGTAGATTTTGTCGTCAAAACATTGAATGGACACGATTAATTGTGGATACTTGCTATCCCTGTTTGAACTTTAGTTTAAGTGGAATTGGAGAAATGGTCTTTAATTATTTGAGTATCCAAACTTTTTGTCCTTTTCTGACTTGTTTTATTATGTGTGAGTTTGCAATATTTTATTTTGTTTATATATATATATATATATATATATATATATATATATATATATATATATATATATTATAATAAATCATGGATCATCCATGTAAAAGTCTACCTGCATACCCACGTCAATAAATACGTAAGCATCAATTTAATCCACCTCAGCTTTTTTGTGCCACTCGTTCAACACATCATCAAAAAACGTAACACATAACTAAATCCGACGGATCACAATGCGCCAGTGGCATGAGTCTCTGATCTCAACGACTACAATGTTGTAATTTCGGCTCCAAAAAATTAGGGTTCTTAATTGAAATTAAATAAAAATTACCCAGACACTATGACAATACTATTTTGTGTTAATTGGAATTAATTGGAAAAAATTGCCAATTATACGATACGGACTTCGGGTAATTAATTCCACATTTTCATCCTTCATAATTAATAATAATACACAAAATTAAAAAACATTAAATGAGTGTAACGTGTAGTAATACTCCAGTTCTTCACCATATTTCATATTCAACATTTTTTCAAGAACGCAATGTAACGTTTTTTTAACGTTTTTTTTAGATTAATTGAAAAACAAAAAAAGAGCGAACGAGTATACATACACTATTTATCAAGGTTTATCATAAAGAAAAGTCAAATGACACTTTCTTATATGTCAAATTAACATGAAAATTGTTCTAGCTTAATTGAGTGAGAATTAATTTGAACTATTATAGTACATTTGCATGAAAATAGCGACTCTAATATTAATTTGAGAAAATGACATCAGTTTTGTGATCTAGATTGCAGTCCCCCGTGCAAATTATTCTCTGACTGTGGTGGAATAAAGATCTTCAATCTTACTATAGAAAATTTGAGATATCGGATCCTAAAAAAAATTGAGGTATCTGATTATTAGAATTATCTTAACTATCTTCAAATAGAATAAATGGTTCTTAGTGTCTATGTTAATGACTTGAATCTTAATGTCAAATAAATAAATCACTTAGTGTCTATAAGAACATTAGTATATAGAACTGATTATATTCTCAATCAATTATTTCGCTTTATATTAAAACTTCTAAAATTGTCATCGTTGCAGATCTAGATGGTGATTACTTGAGTTATTATTTGGAGTGCTGCTATAAGTCTCGATAAAAGCTCTCCCAAATCTTCCAAAACAGTATTATTGGTGGCTTCATATTTTTTGATCAGTTATGGTTTCTCACCTAATAACACCTAAAAATAAAAGACACGTAAAATTTATAATATTCATGAATAGGACACATTTTTTATATCATCAGTGTGTGAAAGACAAAAAAGAATTGTAGATTTTAAAAATAAAATAAAAGAACACACCACTCGGGCGGTAATCGGGATCACAATCTTCGGGTGATCGAGTATTTCCTTATTATTTAATCTTATATACTAACCATTGTGGCTTTAGTATTTGATTTTACTCAAAATGTTTATTACATTAACTATTTTTGATTTGATGGATAAAAGAGAAACAAAATTGATACCATGATATAATTTTATTTTCCTTTTCTTAATAGATCTTCAAATGTGGGATTCATTTTCTAATGCCTCATTTTTTCATGAAAAATTTAGGGGTGCATCTAATACCTCTCAAAAAATGTCTAGAGGTAGACCTTTATCATTTTTAGTAAAAAATGATTTTTTCAATAATAAAAAATGAGAAACAAAAACAATATTGAAGATAATAGGAGGGTCCACTATTGGACCGGGTCCATATTATATATCACCTAGATTTAGTGTCTGAATTGCGATAAATTATAATTTTGTTTTTCTTTTCAAATGATATATTTTTTAATTATTCATAATGGATCTAAAGTTTCTCTATGAAAGAATATTACTAGATAGCCTCATTTTTTATTGAAGAAAATCAGCTTCCTGATAAAATATGTAATACGTGCTTACTAATCTTCCTTGTATTTTGATTTTACGAATCTTTTAAATTCTCTCTTCAACCTGTTCTGGTTTTTTCTAAACTTTTTTTTGCGGATTTTATGCTTCAAATCACACCATGCATCTGCTTGAAGCATAATGGTATATCAAAAAATAAATAAAACCAATAGTACATCAAGAGATAAGTATAATACAACATGAATATATTTATCTCTTAATTTATGATTTTTACAAAATATTGCCTCAAACATAGGAGGCAATTGAACGACAATGCAAGTTATACAATAAGAAATGATTTGGCAATATCGTACGTGTTTCCTTCTTTTGTTATAACACTTCTTCTAAACTAAAGAATGAGAGATTGAGTGGAACAAATGTGTGACCATCCCTTTTTTTGACACTTATATTTGCTATTTATTACCCTTTGAGTAAGACAGTAATAACCATTTTACTAACTTTCTACTTTTGGACTTTTAATTTATAATAGACTTATTTATAATTTAACTTTTGTCGGAATTAATCTGGTGTTAAATTGTTAATTTTATTTTTACTTATTACAACTCAATCTTATCAAAATTTAACCAAGTGTCTCATAAAAAAAAGTAGAAAGTAGGATGATAATTTATAGATAAAAATACTCATGCTATAAAAAAATTATTTAAGAACCCATATAAAAAAATCTTTAGGACGAGATTATAAAAAAAATACTCACAATAAAAAAAATACTCACTATATATATAAAATAAATAAATGTATGAACATATATATATATATATATATATATATATATATATATTATATCATAATGAATGGATAAAAGACGGTGTACAAAGAAATCGACGTGCCATATAACACACGAAAACATACAACTGCATTTTTAAATATGCCAAAAAATAATTTAAAAATTTATGATAAAATTAGATGTATACTCATGTTGCTTATAACAATAAAATCGAATTCCCACAGATTCACACGCTTAGCGAAAACAAATTATGAATGATATATTACAAAATAGATGAGACATTATATTATCGTATATCTTTTTCCTTCCGGCATTAGTAATAGTAATGTGCTCTTCTATATACTCAATCAAACTACATTAGATGATAATCATATTTTCATCGGTTTCAATTTTCGTTTTAGTACTTTGTTTGATACTTTTATATTAATTTTCCTTCAATTAATTATTACAAAACATTATAAGACAGAAAAAACAAAATCTTTTCTGACAAAACCCCACATCTCATTCGAAATTATAATATATAATTATATTATATATATATATATATATATATAAATCTAAATTTAATTTTCTACTATTTTATAAATATTTAAAATAGTTGAAGTCATTACCTTTCGGTGTCTAAACAAATGAATTTCGACTCGTGTTGGCACGGGTAAATTATACTAGTATATATATATATATATATATATATATATATATATATATATATATATATATACACATCTGATTTCGTTGTGAACGCCATGAAAACCAAGAGCTTTCATCCCCCATCTTTGACATGAATCAACCATGAGCATATTGTTTACACCATATGAAAGGAGAAGACAGACATTTTATCAAACATCTGGTGGACATTTACAAATCACTCATTAACAACAGAAAATAAACCCAAATCTGGGCATTTATTAATAATAGAGTTGGAAAAGTGTTTATTCATTGATTGAAGAATAGAAGTACAAGATTGTTTTATATTCAGAGAGAATTACTAACTGAATCAGTTGAGTCAGTTGCAATTGATCTAACTGATCTCAAAACTAAAAACTAACCCTAATACAATTGAGTTACTTTACCAAATACACAATGAGTGACTTGTACAAAGAGGTGACCGGTTGTGATTAACTATGTTGACTTGGTTTGCTTGTGTGGCTAGTCTTCATTGGTTGGGAGAGATGATGTGGCATAGTATGTGGCATAGTCTCTATTAATTAAAGAAAGGAAAACGTTGCAGACAACCAAAATACGAGATTATAATTCTCAAATCGTCGAACTTTGCACTAGTACCATTTTAACTATGAAAAAGAAAACAAAAATCAAGAAAACTTACATCCAAATGGAAACATAGATGTTAATTGAAACAAACACTCAGATGTTAAAGAAGGATAACCTTGCAGAGACTAGTTTCCTTCTTTAATGTGTTTAGGAGTTGCTTTTTTTTTTTTTTGAGCTTTAATGTGTTGTTTCTACAAACAAAGAAAAGTCAGGAATATGGCGGGTCAATATAGTCAAAGTGTGGGACCTAAAAGCACATGAGTATGGGGTGATAATTGTAGTTAATGAAACTTTTGAGAATAATTTATAATTTATTACTTTACCGGACATAACTGGCTACAGCAGGTTAAAAGCTACTTTGGTACCATACACGAAAAGATGGATTTGTGCAATTTAAAATCCACCTTCTTTGAAAACATAAAAACAGAGAATCGATCCTGCACCTTTTAGATAGCTCTATCAAATATCAACAAATACCAGCGCAATTGTACTCAACTTTTGATAATACTCCCTCCGTCCCAAAATATAAGGCCCCCTTTTCACTTTTACTTTGTCCCAAAATATAATGTCTTTACAACTTTCAAGATACATTTATTGTTTTTTCCAAATACTACCCTTATTAATTGTACTAAATTGTGTAGGTATAAGAAAAGTTAACATTAAATGTTTAGGGTAGTTTAGTAATAGTCATAGAAAATTTTAACATATTAATTACTCTAACAACTTTTCTTAATAAGTGTGAAAAGTGGAATGAGATCTTATATTATGAGACGAAGGAGTATATAACAAGAATATATATATATATATATATATATATATATATATATATATATATATATATATATATATATATATATATATATAAAATACACCGATTTATCATTCATGTGGTTCAACTGTCGACCCTTCGGTCCGACCTTGATCCAGTGACCTGATACCTTCACCGAGTCGATCACCGGTCCGAGTTTTAAAACATTGCGTGACACTGAGACTCAATTAAATGTTGACACCATTAGCCATATCATCTTTTTTGGATAGAAAGTTAACCGAGAGACCAAACTAAAAACACTGAATATTTACAAGGGTCCTTTTTATTTTATTTTTTACAGGGGTCAAACATATTTGCAGGGCCAAACAATATACTCCTTCCGTCTCAAATTGTTTGTTGTTTTAGCAAAATTAATTTGTCTCAAATTGATTGTTGTTTTCGATTTTCAAGGACACTTTTAATAGTCTTTGCCACTTATACCCCTATTAATTATGACAATTTTTTACATCTAATAAATGATTCACATTTATGTATGTGTTCCGTACTATTTCCTGGGATAGGATCTAGCAAGAACACGATGAATGACAGAGAAGAATAAGAGAATGGGGTGATCAGAATAACATCAGTCCTTTCCATTAGCCTTAGGGGCTTATATTTATATTACAAGGTGTCATGAATGCTCATAAGTATTACACATGAATGTTGCGAGATCTTTGGCGAGATTCTCGGGCTTTCCTAATATATCTAGCTAGAGTCCGACTGGTGCCGAGCTTGTAGGAGCCGTCGGTCACTTCTGGCCGAGGGGGTTCCCTCGCCTGAATAGCCGCCTAGTGTCTCGGTGCTGAGGGAGAGGCGGTCTTTGTCCGTCAATCCTCGTCTTCTAGGCCCAGATGAGTCGGTTAGGAAGTGTAGCGTATCCGAGCCTTCCTAGGCGATCGGATGGGAACACAGTCCCTCGAGCGGTGAGCACTGTGTGAAGCGCGCCCACAATGCTTGGGTTGTGTCTTTGGCGCTCTCGGTCCTCATTCGGAGTGTTTTGAAGCTGTCTACTGTCTTTGCTTTTGACGTCTCGGGTTTTGGTCTTGCGTGGATTTCTGTTGCATTGTAAACGTAACCCCTAGGAGTTTTCGCTCTTGGTTTCCGTTACATCGTAAGCGTAACTCCTAGGAGTTTCTATTCCTCCCTTGTATAAATAGGGGTTTTTTCTGGCTTGGCTTCCTTGGTCGTTTATGGCTTTCACATGCGTCCTACTCTGCTGTGAGGTTGTGTCCCCTTCTTTGAGCCTTTTGAACAACCCCATCTGCCGCTGGCATGTGGGGGTTGTTAAGAGGTTCAAAGTGGGGGTTATTGATCTTCGCGAACTCTGGATTTTCTCTTTTGCAGGCGATTTTGGCTTTGAGTGATGGGGTTGTTTAGAAGGCTCAAGAAACGGTCGGCCGAGGGAACTCGCTGGTCGAATGCAGAAGGTGACACCTCAGCCGCTTGACGTGGGGTTCCGCCGTAATTGGCCGGCAATCCTCGAGTCGGCCCTGGAGTCGCTTTTGGCTTGGAGAGGGGGGTGGTCCCCCTGATGGAAGCTTGAAGTTGTTCCGCCTCCTCCGGGGGGATCGCCCTCCGCGTCGTTTCCTGGCGCCGATTCAGAACATCGGATGTGGCGGTCAGGCCAAGAAGCTCATCAGAAGAAACTTCAGGCTCGGCAGTACCTGCAACAAGCCATCAAAAAGTCCTCAGTCGTTACAACCAAGCTCGCATTATTTATTCTTCTGTAGGTTTTTCAAGTTTATACTTTGTTGTAATGTATTGAAATGTAATGTGGCAAGTTTAATAGTAATAAAGACCTTCCCTTTTATTATTGTTTCCGCCGATCTAGCTTCTTCACCGATCGCATTTCTCTTTTCCTCCGACCTCTGTTTTGGCCGACGGCGTTGTTGCGCCCGAAAAAGTCCCTGAGGGGATCTTTCTTCGTTTACAACATTTTAAAACAATGAAGTCGCCACCAATATTTTTTATAAGGAAAGTCCCTGAGGGGATCTTTCTTCGTTTACAACATTTTATAGACATATATAATATAAAATATACCTGTAAAACTTAATTTCCTAAAATTACACATCCTACCTAGAAAAGTCTAGCAAAAATTCACCACAAAAGAATGTAATGGCCAAAGAGAGACCCAAGATTTGGTACAATGCTTTATTCAAAACCAAAAAAGAATTATTATTTTAAAAATGTTTATACAATAAAACTTTAAAATATATATTATCAAAAAAATAATGTCTTAAGTGGTTGAGTTGTTTATAAGAGAGAGTATAATAATAATAATTACAAAAAATACCATATAGAAGACCATGCATCGGTTGCTTTTTAACTGAATGTATAGCATGTAACATATACCAAATATTTGAAAGGAATCAACAAACATCATGTTGGCGCAGTGGTATATAGGTTTGGGTTTCGATTCACCATTCCAATACTTTTACACTAAGCAATTTAATTAAAAAAAAGGCTTAAATACGTTTTTGCCCCCTGCAAATAGGGGGTGTTTTGGTTTTACCCCCTGCAAAATTTTTTTTTGTAAACAATTTAATTAAAAAAAAGGCTTAAATACGTTTTTGCCCCCTGCAAATGGGGGGTGTTTTTGTTTTACCCCCTGCAAATTTTTTTTTTGTAAAAAGCCCCTTGCAAAATACCAAAATTTTGACGTTAGTCCTTCTGTTACTCAAACGTTAAAAAAAAATACGTGTCACACAAAATTTTGGTTTTACCCCCTACAAAATTTTTTTTTGTAAAAAACCCCATGTTCTTCTTCCTTCTTCTTCCTCCTTCTTCTTCCTTCTTCTTCCTCTGTTTCTTCCTCTGTTTTTTTCTTCTCTTCTTCTTTTATTTTAATTGCCCATGTTCTTCTTCTTCCTCCTTCTTCTTCCTTCTTCTTCCTCTGTTTCTTCAGAGGATTTTCTGAAAAAGCACCTGGACTTTTCTCAGAGGATTTTCTGCGCCACAACCAACTCCTTCTTTCCATCTACAACACAACCAAAAAACCAGCACCAATCTCTCTCCCTTATTCCCTCAAAACAATGACTTCACCTACAAACATCAAACAGAAACACAGATGCCAAAATTCAAGATTCAAGAAACTCAGAAAGAAGTGAAAAAATGGAATCAAAATTTTAAAGAAAAGGGAAGGTGGGTTTGTTATGAGCTTTGCTTAGAATTCAATTAAATTCAGTTCGTTCTATCTATCTACCTCTATATTTTGACTTGTAGTGAAGTTTTCCAAATAAGGGTAGTGCTTTGAATGGAAGCTTGAAAGGGATCACCGCCACTTATTATTATTATTATTATTATTAAATAAATACTACTACCATACAACACAACAACAACAATAATTTATCTTCACTTTAACCAAATGATAGTTTAGTAAACTTGATGTTTCTATATAAACCGGTTTGAATTCAATTAAAATGATGAACAAAGTTTTAAAAACAAGACATTTTGATTTTCAGCGGTTAATGAGTGGAGAAACTGAGAATGAAAAAGAAGAAGAGAAGAAAGAAACAGAGGAAGAAGAAGGAAGAAGAAGAAGGAAGAAGAAGGAGGAAGAAGAAGAAGGAAGAAGAACATGGGCAATTAAAATAAAAGAAGAAGAGAAGAAAGAAACAGAGGAAGAAGAAGGAAGAAGAAGGAAGAAGAAGGAGGAAGAAGAAGGAAGAAGAACATGGGGCTTTTTACAAAAAAAAAATTTTGCAGGGGGTAAAACCAAAATTTTGTGTGACACGTATGTTTTTTTTAACGTTTGAGTAACAGAAGGACTAACGCCAAAATTTTGGTATTTTGCAAGGGGCTTTTTACAAAAAAAAATTTTGGCAGGGGTAAAACCAAAACACCCCTATTTGCAGGGGGCAAAAACGTATTTAAGCCTAAAAAAATTGGCAGATTCAAAGTTGACCCACCGAGTTTGACCGAGTTGCTGACATCATCCGATCTAACTAGGCAACCCGAGCTGGGTTTTAAAACACTGCTCTGATGCCCGAGATGACGAGCTCCATCAGAGGCCGAAGGAAGGAGCCCATAGCAGGGGAAGTTTCCACATCAGCTCCAGCGTTTGCTGTCGCATCGAGGGTATCTTTCCCAGCATCATTGACTTCGTCCGCCCCGTCCTGCTCAACAGGAGGATAGATGACCTCACCAGCCCTCAAGATCCGGCCATCTATTGCCTTATGTTGAAGTTGCATGTACTCGGCCTGAATGTTGGGTTCAAGAACAACAACCATCTCCAAGAAACGTTCAAAGCCTGGGGCTAGGCTTTGCTTGGCCTGAGCCTGGCCTGAGTTGATTCCGTTAGGCTTGGTGTGGCCTGTGATAGGCCGACTTTTGAGGTCTGGCTTGGCCTTTTCGAAAGTCTGACAAGGCCTGCAAGCCTGTTTAATAGCCTATTAATTTCACCAATTTTTTTTAAGAAAAATGACAATCTTTGAGTGGTGTAGACTTTGTAAATAGACGAATAAGCTATTAGATCAATGAGATTAAAATTAACAAAATCTTTTAGAGACTTATCTTTATGGGACATTCTATTTAAGGTTAGTTTTATAATAATACCTTTAAATATGTCAAAAATTGATATAAGCCAGCATTTTAAGTAAACAAAAAATGTAAGCAAATTTATAATTTAACAGAAAGTAAAAAATTAAATATAATAATAGTAGTAATAGAAAATAATATTTATATTTACTTAAGTAGGCCGACCTGATAGGCCTAAAAGGCTTTTTTGATGGCTTGTAGCCTGGTCTTTTTACCTAAATAGGCTTTTAAAAAAGCCTTGGCCTTACCTACTTAGAAAAAACTCTGGCCTGGCCTGGGCCTGATGTAGGCTGGACCGTAGGCCCCTGTAGGTCGGTCTGGCCTATTCCCACCCCTAGCTATGAGGACTGACTCGTCCCTCAACTCCTTCTTCTCAGCCTCAAGGGTCTCAATCACAACATTTTTCTTAATCTCGGCCTCTTCACTTTCTTTCTTGGTTTTCTCCAACTCTTCCCTCATAGCCTTCAGATCGGCTTCAACCTTGGACAAGTTCTCCAACTTTCGATTTTGCTCCTTCACGTTATTGTTGACGTCATAGAGTTTCTTCTTCACCACGGCTAATTCAGCAGCCTTGGCCTTCAAACGATGGTTTTCTTTAGAGCTCTATAAATTGCACGTTCCGGTAAATTCTCAAGTCATGAGAAGTGCGAGTTAACTTGGCATCTATATATCTATTATAAGCTTGGGTCTCGGCCAACTTACCTCGGAGCTTGTCGCTTGTGTTCTCCTAAATGGTGGTCTCGAGTTGTTTAAAGGCCGACACACCGAACTTAGCAACCTTTGCCAGCACGTCAAAGTCGGCCAAGGTAATCTCTGGAAACTTCTCTACCTTGTTCTTTTCTAGCATTGTTTACAGCTTTGATCTTTTTTGGGCGATGGGGAGCTGCTGCCACCGCTGCCCACTCAAAGGCATTCTTGGCCACTTCGCGATCTCACTTTGGCTTGGATCTCTGTTGCTCTTGCTCTTTGGATTTTGGGTCTTTCTCGGTGAACCTCGGGCCCTTTCCAGATTTGCCTCCCTTAGAGTTTTGGGAGTGGACCGCAACATCAATCTTGGGGCTAGCGCCGGAGCCAGATCCCCCATCTTTTCTCGAACTGGTGGTAGCAGCCTTTTTGTCTCCGACTTTCAGCACTTGCACTATGGTATCAATGGTGGTGCCTGTAACGACCCAAATAATTCAATTATTTATTTAATTAGATTGTTTAGGTATTGTATGAGTATAGTGATTAAAATAATAATGGGGTACTTCTTTTAAATCCTGGGGTGGTGTTTAGTAATTAAGTAAGTGGTAGAGAAATGTGGTGTTTAGAAATTAAGGAGTGGTAGAAAAAGGTGGTGTTTAGAAATTAAGTAGGTGGTAGAAAAAGGTGGTGTTAGTAACTATTTAAGTGGTAGGAAGAGGCCCATGACCCAAGAGCCCAATGATATAAGCACTAGGGTTAGAGCCAATTGCTCATTTGGAGAGCAAAAAGAAAAGAAAGAAAGAAAAGAAAGAGGGAGCGGCGCAAGGAGAGGAGAAGAAAGGGAGAGTGAGGCGCAAGCAAGAGAAGAGAAGGAGAAGAGGAGAAGGCTAGTTGCGGTGGTTTCCCTTAGAGTCTCGTGGAAGAGTACATATTCTACAAATTCCAAGGTAAGGGTGGGTTCTAATATTATAATGGGTTGTATGATGGGGTGTATGTGGGAGATTAGGAACTATAATGCATGTTAGGTGTTTGATAATATGATTGAATGATGCTTGCATGTAAATATGTGGCGTTTGATTTCGTTTTGGTGTTAATGACTTGTGTATGATGTGATGGTGAATTGATGCACATTAGGTGTTTGATAAAATGTGTAGGTGGTGTCTAGAGTGCGTGTTAGGTGTTTGATGAAATGCCATGTTGATTTTATTGAGTGTTGATGATGAGTTTTACTTGCTTGGGGTTTCTGTGCGTTTCTGGACACTGTTTCGGTCTTTCTGAAACTGGTACTGTTTGATTGATCCAAAAATTGTGTGGCTGATTGTTTTTGAAAATAGACTTAAGGCTGGTCGTTTTGGCACTGGTTTCGTTCAATTTGGAGTTGTGTAGCTCAAGTTATGAGTCTCCAAAGTTAGGTTAAATTTCTGGAAATCAAACTGTGAGTAGGTTCGGTTTTTGCAGGTTTTGTGTTCTCAATTGAACTCCGTTTTGAATGATTCTTGTTTCATTGAAAAGTAGACTTAATTCTCTACGAAATAGGCACTGTTTTCACGAAATTTCATTAAGAAATGAGAAAGAAAATTTGGTTGCAAGTTGGGTAAAGAGTTATGTCCGATTTTGGTACCTCAGTGTAGTGTTTTGAAAAACTGTACCAACTGGATACTTATTTTGAAAATCGAAAATCATAGGTAGAAACTACACTCAGAGAGCTTTCCAATGAGTGGTCTTTTGTTGAAATCCGATGTTGTTTGCTATTTTAATTAATTCGCCGAAGTAGGTGCACTACTGTAGGAATTCAGCACTTGTGCTGTGTTGCTGCCTGTGGTGCATGTGTTGCCACCAGGCGCCATTTTATGTGCTGTTTGGCGCCAGGGGGTGCTGAGTTGCCCCTAGGCGCCAATTTCTTGTTGTTTGGCGCCCTGGGTGTGCCTGTGTTGCCACCAGGCGCCATTTTATGTGCTGTTTGGCGCCAAGGTGTGTTGTGTTGCCCCTAGGCGCCAGTTTTATGTCTGAGTGCGCCTATGTTGCTGTGTGGAGCCAGGGGGTGCTATGTTGCCCCTAGGCGCCAGTTTTGTGTCTGTGCGCGCCCCGGGCTTACTGTTGGGTAAACTAATTGGTGTCTTAGGTGTCGGTGTGGTTGAGGGAATTGGCGTTAGCTCTAAATGCTATAGTTGATGTGTTGTATTAACTACGGTGATAAACGATGGGTCAAATCTGACCACTTAATGATGATGATGTTGTTGGGTCAATTGTGACCACTTAACGATGATGGTGTTGATGTTGCATGATGTTTGACTGTTGTTAATGGTGTCGCATGCATTCATATGCATATTCCGGTGATGTAAGGCTTCGACCTTAGAGCTATGCTCAATGTTGATGATGATGCCACGAGATGGCTATTTTTTGGTGATGGTACCACATGCATATGCCCGTCGGTGTGGGTTGCATTTCATTCCCCCCATTCATTACATTGATGACTTCTTTTGGGTGATTGACTTTGACGATGTTGTTGTATGATGCTGTTGATGTGTAATGAGGTTGTTGTTAATGATGTTGTTGTTAATGATGCTGTTGTTAATGATATTGTTGTTAATGATGTTGTTGTTAATGATGTGGTAATTATAGTTGCCTGAACTCTAGTATACTGCTTATCATACATGCTTTTATACTGTTAGAGACTCACCCCTTCTGTTTGAATGTTACCCTCATGTGGGTAACGTGGAGGTGATAGTGAGTGAATGCTTGTCTACCTTCGTCAGCTGAGTCGGTGTCGTCTCTGATACGTAACACTCGGGGAAGGGGATGAACACTGTCTTACTTATTGTTTTATTGCATTTTTCAATTGGAACTAAAGTTGTGGATTTGAAATGTCAAATGTGACACTCCATTGCATGCTTAGTTTTTAAATTTCCGCACTCTGATATTTAATAAAACGAACGGGTAGATTTGGGGTGTTACATTAGTGGTATCAGAGCAGTTCGGTCTAATCGGCCAAGTTGTCCAGTCGTAGCGTCTTTTAAACTAGTTTTAATCGTTGTTTATGTTGCAGTGCTAAGTTGAGATGGATGGACTCTGAGTAGAGTTGCATGCTATTAGATTCTTGCTAGTCATGAGACTAACCAATTGTGTTGAGCATCTATTGTGTTTTCTCTGGGTGAACTCTGTAAATATTATTTCATTTGTTTTGTAACGGTTTCGTAATTCTGGCTTTATTAACTTAAACTTCTATGATTTTAATTTGTAGTTGTTAAGATATTATTTGAACTGTGTGGTTCGGTGATCTATGATTGAAATGTGTACTTAGTTGGCTTGTAAGCTTCTATTAAACTAGTTTATTGTTGTGTACACACATATGTACTTGATTTGTTTTATTTAATCGGCACTAAGTCTTACGTAAAGTTGTTGTTGTAGCGTGTTTTATATATGTATTTGATCGTACCTTGACCAATAGAAGGACCTGGGTCATTGAGGACCTGGGTCGTAGAGGACCTGGCTGGAACCAGGGGTCTTGGCCGCACGGAAGGACCTGGCCCGGTCGCTGATGGAAGGACCTGTGAGGAAGGACCTGGCTAGACGTTGATGAAGGACCTGGCCTTGATGTTGAGGACCTAACTCGGTCGTGGAGGACCTGGCTGGAACCAGGGGTCTTGGCCGCACGCGGGTGGTACCTGCAATGACACTCCGACGCTCAAGTCAGTGGTGTGCTCTCGGGCAGGATTCACAAGGTAGGAAAACGTACCTGATTCTCGGGATTTGTGCTTCTTTTATAGTGGCACAGGCGCTCTGGCCATATCTTGTGGAGCACGCCAAGTTGGGCCGTGTTGGGCCTATTAAACTGTACTGGGCCTTGAGCCCACTCCGAAACGATTGCCCCCAAGCCTAGGTCGCCACGTAGTGCGAGTTGAGGCTTGAATCATTTGCCCGTGTCGTGTTGTAGCGCGGCCAGAGTTGCATTGCGCAATGTCGGTCTCCATCTCTTGAAGTGTGTGGTTGCTACCACGCTAAGTCGGCGGGTGGTCGCTGCCCTTCGCCGAGGTGTGGACGTTGCCACTGCTGCCGGTGTGGTCGCCGCCATGCGAGTGCATGTGGTCGTTGTAGTCGGTCTCTTCCGCCGTGTTCGGCGATCATTGCTCGTTATTGGGTCATTGCTCGACCTCGGTCATTCGATGACATCGATGGTTGTGCCAACTTCGGTGGCACTCGATGTAGACCGCTCGGGGCCTACTGCATTTGTGGGTCCTTCGTCCCTCGGCCATTTCGATGGCACTCGATTGTAGACCGCTCGGGGCCTACTCATTTTGTGGGTCCTTCGACCCTTGGGCCATTTCGATGGCGCTCGATTGTAGACCGCTCGGGGCCTACACTTGTTGGTGGGTCCTTCCGACCCTTGGGCCATTTCGATGGCGCTCGATTGTAGACCGCTCGGGGCCTACTCTTGTTGGTGGGTCCTTCGACCGCCAGGCCATTCGATGGCGCTCGATTATAGACCGCTCGGGGCCTACTGCTTTTGTGGGTCCTCGACCCTTGGGCCATTTCGATGGCACTCGATTGTAGACCGCTCGGGGCCTACACTTGTTGGTGGGTCCTTCCGACCCTTGGGCCATTTCGATGGCGCTCGATTGGGCGAACTTCGGTGGCGCTCGTTGTAGACCGCTCGGGGCCTCGTTCTTCGTTTGTAAGCCGGGCGCCCTACTTGGATGACCCGAAAGTGGTGTAGAACATCTGAATATAACTTGGAGTTTAACATGAAAGCTGTAGCACTGCTTCTCAGCTTTCCAACGCATGCTCACACGCCCCATCGGATGAGCGTGGGCGAAGCTATGGTCTCCGTCTTTGGACAGACCTTTTGGGTCGCTCACGGGCGACCGGCTTTTGAACGCCCCACTTTGGGCGAGCAGAAACGGGTGGAAGAAGCCCGAATTGGATTTTGACTTCAACATAAAAGCTGTAGATCTACTTCTCGGCTTTCCAACGCATGCTCACACGCCCCATCGGATGAACGTGAACGAAGTTATGGTCTCCGTACTGGACAGACCTTTTGGGTCGCTCACGGGCGATTAGCTTTTGGACGCCCCACTTTGGGCGAGCAGAAACGGGTGGAAGACTCCCGAATTGGATTTTGACTTCAACATGAAATCTGTAGATCTACTTCTCGGCTTTCCAACGCATGCTCACACGCCCCATCGGATGAACGTGAACGAAGTTATGGTCTCCGTCTTTGACAGACCTTTTGGGTCGCTCACGGGCGACCGGCTTTTGGACGCCCCACTTTGGGCGAGCGGGAACGGGTGGAAGACGCCCGGGTGGATTTTGACTTCAACATGAAAGCTGTATATCTACTTCTCGGCTTTCTAACGCATGCTCACACGCCCCATCGGATGAAGGTGAACGAAGTTATGGTCTCCGTCTTGACAGACCTTTTGGGTCGCTCACGGGCGACCGGCTTTTGACGCCCCACTTTGGGCGAGAAGAAACGGGTAGAAGACGCCCGGGTGGATTTTGACTTCAACATGAAAGCTGTAGCTCTGCTTCTCAGATTTCCAACGCATTCTCACACGTCCCCATCGGATGAACGTGGACGAAGTTATAGTTTTCCGAGCTAGGTAGACCTTCGGGGTCGCTCACGGGCGACCAGCTTTTGTGCGCCTTACTTTGGGCGAGCTGAAACGGGTGGAAGACGCCCGAATCTGATTTTCACTTCAACATGAAAGCTGTAGATCTACTTCTCGGCTTTCCAACGCATGCTCACACGCCCCCATCGGATGAACGTGGACGAAGCTATGGTCTCCGTACTGGACAGACCTTTTGGGTCGCTCACGGGCGACCAGCTTTTGGACGCCCCACTTTGGGCGAGCAGAAACGGGTAGAAGACGCCCGAATTGGATTTTGACTTCAACATGAAAGCTGTAGCTCTGCTTCTCAGCTTTCCAACGCATATTCGTATGTTTCAATCGGGTCAACATGGCCAACGTTATGGCCTGCAGACTAAGGGCGAGACTCCTCCCGCTTCGTTTGCGCTTTGTTTAGGCGTCTTGGGATTGTCCATGCTCTTTAGGTCGCCCACTTTAGGTCGTCCAACATCTTAGGTCGCTCAACAAGCATGGTTGTAATGATGTCTGGGGCGGTCTTCCGCGTGTAGCCATAGTTGAAGTAGGATAGCGCTCGGGCCTCCCACTGTGGTCGCCAATTGATCGTACCTTGACCAATAGAAGGACCTGGGTCATTGAGGACCTGGGTCGTAGAGGACCTGGCTGGAACCAGGGGTCTTGGCCGCACGGAAGGACCTGGCCCGGTCGCTGATGGAAGGACCTGTGAGGAAGGACCTGGCTGGACGTTGATGAAGGACCTGGCCTTGATGTTGAGGACCTAACTCGGTCGTGGAGGACCTGGCTGGAACCAGGGGTCTTGGCCGCACGCGGGTGGTACCTGCAATGACACTCCGACGCTCAAGTCAGTGGTGTGCTCTCGGGCAGGATTCACAAGGTAGGAAAACGTACCTGATTCTCGGGATTTGTGCTGCTTTTATAGTGGCACAGGCGCTCTGGCCATATCTTGTGGAGCACGCCAAGTTGGGCCGTGTTGGGCCTATTAAACTGTACTGGACCTTGAGCCCACTCCGGAACAGTATTGATGTTTAAGACTAAATGCCTTGTAAATTATTTTGTTGATTATTTTATGGCATTACTTCACTAATAATATAACTTTCTACGAAGTTTTAATCAATACGAGTAACGATGTCTTGGTACAGATGCTACAGTTATTGTCTCTTTATTGCAATTTAGTTGTAATGCTTTTATTCATTGACTTCACTTTATGTTATGAATACCTTCATCTATTTTTCTAGTCTTCCATGATCCTAATTTTATCATTGTGTGCAAACTCTTATAGTTAAGATATAGCATGTACAACACACGTGGAGGAAACAACAATTGGAGCCAGGCTCGGCACTGCCACTACCAAACTATGAAAATCAGAAATTCAAAATCACAAAGAAATGCGTTGTTAAAAAAAGAACTACAGCTATCGAAGTATTCATTCAGCTTGGACTCAGACTTGGCCAGCTCATCAAACATGGAACCACAATGGAGTTTCAGACCCTTCTCGGCCAGCTTCTTTCCCCACTGATTGATCAACCTTAAAGACTCCACATCGTCCCCGGTTAATTTGTTGGGCTTCACCGCATATTCTTGGTTTTCAATTGTTCTTCCTCCTCGGGTGGTAAAATGAGCACGGCTCCAGTAAAGCGGAAAATTTTCCTTAACTAAACGCATATTCTCGAACTCAGCAATAGACCTTTTCGCCTCGCCGTTCATGGCTTGCACGAAAAAGAAGACCGGCTTGAAGTTCTTGTTCGAATCATTGGTCGGCAAGAAATATGAGCGTTCAGTCTTGCTTCGGAATCTGATATGGCCTTGCCTGGTTCTGTCTGACCCGACTCCAGATTGCGAGTCACATTAAACAAAGTGAATAAGACCTTGGCAGTAGGCATTCTTCCAAGATACTTCATGGTTAGCTCAAACCCTCGCAAGAATCCCCAGCAGTTCGGCAATAATTGTGACGGAGCTACGCGCAAATACCTCAAGACTTTTTGTTGAAATGAGTTCAGTGGAAGCCGGACATTCATCACCTCAAGGCGGCTCCGTAGAATAAGAACCCAAGATTCTTGTGGCTGCTACACACTGGAACCCCGAGTACGGGCATCCGCCTCCAATTCTATCCTTCAGCGGAACGAGGTATTTCTCATAGTGCGAAACAGGCTTGTCCGACTTCAGCCTCGGGTGAATTCTGCAGATTTTGGTAGACACCCAGTCGTACACATCTTCCACTGGTTCTTCATGCTCTTCTACGTTGACCACTCCGGGGCAAGGTCGGGAATTCACTTCGGTATCACCTCCTTCAGTGCTCTCTGACATTTGCCTCGCCATGTTTCAAAGCGGAGCCGAGATACTCGACTTCGTAGATGTATTAATGTACATAGAAGAAAATAGGGATCACGCTCCTCTAGGGGCCAAAATGGGGTGGCCTTCGGCCGACCTCTTCAAGATCGGCTTGCCCGGCATAACGAAGCTCTGTGTTTCCTCACTCTTAGTCCGGACCATCTGGAAAGGGAGGGCGCTTCTTTCACTTATTGGATTCTTATCTAAATTATCAAGTGTCGGCCTCGAATAAGCCGAGGCGAGACTACCTCTCCCCACGAGGAACGAGGGGCGACTCCCGTCCGAGAACGACGTCAGCCCCAGAAAATAGATCAAAGGTAAAATAAAATGCTTAAGTTTAAATTACTGCGAAACTAACCTTTCTGCAGAGAAGAGTCTGAACTCGCTTTGAATGAAGAACTCGGACTGGTGAGCTGTGAACTCGCGCGGTGGAGTTTGATCTCGGACGGTGTGTTGTGCGAAAAGGTGATGTGTAAGTATACACAATCGCAACAAGTAATACAATGATAAGTAAATATCGTTCCCACGAGAATTGTTGAGTTTACTTCTATATTTAAATTAGTAATTTAGCCAATGAGTAACACAAATAACAATAACAAGTTGTCAACAAGTATTGTGAATAATATAAATGTAAATAAGCAAGTAAAGATAGATGGCAAGTAGAAATTCAAAATAGAGTAGCTGGAATGCTTTTCACTATGTAAATCCTTTAAAACAATTTAATGTTCTGTTTGACGTTATAGCGTTGGGTGCTGTAGCGTTAGATGTGTGCCTTTCGGTCACTAACGTCATGGTTTCGTTACAAGAACCTTATGTCTAAGTTCTAAATAATTTCACCCCTGTATATTAAGCTCCCACAGTATTCACCCTATGAACTATGTTTTCCTATGTCTAGGTTTAAACATGGATTGTTCAAAGTGCCCTTTAAACAACCACTTACTCATATTAATCCTTGAGTTCGAATTGTAAACCATTTCTGATTTACAAATGTACTTATAATTAGTTGATCAGTTCTAAAATAAGTTGGAAAGAAGTTTCACACAAGGATTAAAATGCAACATCAAAACATTACATTAAAACTACTAAAATAGACATTACAAAGTTACAAGCATCCAACTACAAAAAGCTTAGCTCATGATAAACATCACCAAGGAAATACAAACTATGATGGGAACCATGTTCATATAACTGAAAATACAAAAGAAGGAGAATAGTATAGAAGTTACAGTACTCAAACTCCTTTGCACAAATCTGTCCCGTGACGCTATTACGTTGTTTCGCATCATTGAAGTGCAGAATTTTTACTTTGAGTTTTTGTGAGTAAGCTTGAACGAAAATGGAGAGGAGAATGTGTCAAAAACTCCCTCCAACTGAACCAGCAAGTATGAAGAGTGTTGTAGAAGAAGACCCTTTGCAAAAGATAAAGCCAACTTGCTCAAAAAGGTGATTTGACAAGCCACCAACCAAAAGTACCCTCCACATGCAATTGGACAAGTGTCTCTAAAAAGCCTTTTAGTAGGTGACTTTAGCAGCAAAAATATCCTTTAAATAGGGCGCAAACGTTATAACGTCAAATGCTGCAGCACTGAACAAACACATTAAAAATAACAAGAGAGCACCAAAAGTGTCAATTTGTCACATCATCAGTTCCTAACCTTCCTTTACACTTCTTAACACATATTTACATATTTAACAACAATATTACTTAAGAACTTGCATTAATTTAAGTAATAAGAGCATAAATAACTCATATAAAAATGAGCCCCCTTCACCTCGCGTTATATAATCCCCCAACGGGCAGAAAGCTGGAACGACACGCACCTTCAAAGCGCCTCATCAATTCTGTGCGACAAGACAGCATCGTGCCTGCGAAGCGTCATCTTGAGACGCCCAAACATCACGTCACAATCGCTCCATTCGCAGTTCAACACGTGGCATTGTCATTATCACGTCCTCTCCAAAAGCAACAGACTCAAGCCGAGGCCGACCTCGACTTAGGGAGCCACTATTCCGGCTTGGGCCAACAACCCTTGAGATACTAGGCCTGGCCCAATCCAGCACTGGAAAACAGACCAAATGCGCGCTCTACAACGGACACCCGCCTTCAACGGTCAGGATCCAACGCCTGTATCTGACGCTCCAGGTACTCTCCCTTCCTCTATATATAGAGGTACAATCTCTCAGCTATGATACGCTTCTCTCATTCTACGTCTCTCATAAGTCTAATCTGCATTTTCTCTCTTCTTATCTTTCTCTTAACTCGCTCTCATACTGACTTGAGCGTCAGAGTGTCTTGCAGGTACCCCCCACCCGACGTGGAAACTCAAGCTACCTCGGATTGACTGAGCTCCAATTTCAACTAGCAGGACTTGATCTTCCCTTCAAGGAGTTCTATTTCTTTATCTTGAAGCACTTCAACAAGTGCCCCGGATCCAGACGACTTCCGAGGTCCAGTGCCAAACAAAATCCTTTGTTCCTATTTTTAAGGCATCTTTCCCACGTTTTCTTCAATCGCTCAACGCTCCAATTGTCCACGTGCTTTGCTTACTTGCTCTCAAATTAAACTCCCTTTCCTCGGCCATGGTATCCTCAGCTGCAAATATCATTGTGCCCTCAGCTATCAACCCTTCAGCTGAGCTGTTCAGTAGCCGAGCTACTAGCTCTCAACAAATTGTGCCATCTTCTTAGCTCATTAGCATATGGGTTGAGTGTTCAATCTCCATCACTTAACCTTCCCAATGATGATAGCCTTTCTTTGCCTCCCTCGACAGACATTTCTTCACTAAAGCCTTTAGTTGGCTCAACAATTGATTAAACTTCCTCATAATTGATTATCTTCACCTGAGGAGAACCCATTTCTGCAGTAGTGGGTAGCACATATCTTTTTCCCTTTTCAGAAGCCTACCCTCCTGATCATTCCAAGCTGAGGCAAACATCACCTTTTGTGTGGTTGCTCTTCTTAGAAATAGTAAGAGAAAGAGTATAAAGAATGAGTTTGGCACATGTTATTTATAGGTTACTCCCTTTTTTACCCATAATTTAGGCAAATCCTACCACATGGACCCAGCTGGGTATTTGCCTCGGGTAGGCTCCCATCGACCAACAACTCAGCATATTTTGAATGTTCACAGAACTTGAGCCAAAAACTCTAGCCCTATGTGCACATAAAACTTAAATTCTTAGTGGTATGTTAGTGCAGCCTAGTGATATGCGTTATTATGCTATTAAAAAAACGTTTCAAATTCTGAAGGAAATTTTTCACGTTTGCTTATTTATTTATTTATTTATTTATGATACGTGTTACATTTATATTTTATTGGAATTCAATTTTATATTTTCAATTATATTTTATAAAATAATATTTTGTTGTCAAAAAAGTATTTTTTATAAAATTAAATTAATAAATTATTTTCTTATGTATCATTTTGAATGAAGATAGAATATGAATGTTTTATAGTTTTGACAAAGGACATGATAGTTTATAGTTTAGGTATTTTTTTTTCAAACACCCCATCTTACTCACAAACACCCTCAATTTTAAAAATTCCCAAAAATACCATTCACGCTTACTGTTGTGTGTAAATGGTAGTGCAAGTATACACTGTCTAAACAAGTAATAAAGTGTAAGTGGGATCGTTCCCACGAGGAATTAAGCTTAACTTTAAGAGTTTAATTTGATTAACAATTTAGTGAGGAAAGTAAATGACACACAAATTTTGGGTAACATGAACAGTTTTGAAAAGTAATGGGTAATGTGAAATCAGTGATGAGAACAAGCTGAGATGCATTCACTTCAGTAGCTTCATTAATATGCAATTAAGTGTATGTTTAATGCTGCAGCAATAAGACGTTATTCTCTCGAATACTTCACACTAGGTTTCCTTGCAAGAGTTTATCTCTAAACCCTAAAGAAGTACCTCCTAGGCTGCTTGAGCACCGACAGTATTCACCTTATGGGTTATGCTCTCCTATCTCTAGGGTTAAGCAAGGAACATCAAGATCTGTCGTTAATGTCCACTACCCATATTACCTTGTGAGATTAATTTACAAACCATCTCTGAATTTATAAATGCTATTTAGAATAGACGGCCAATCCTACTCTAAAATGGAAATATTGTCACACACAAGGTAAAATGCACAACATTAAGCATACTTCATTAATCACATAATAAATCTAGCTACATCAGATCCAGCATCTCAACTATGAGTATTTAGCTCATATTGAGCTTGCAAAACATGGAAAATAACTTAAACAAAAGAGTAGAAGTCATATTACAAATTTCAAGGTAAGAAATGATACTAATAAGAGAGAACAGTGAAGGAGCTCCAATGGTGACAATGGAGATCTGGTCCAACTCTTCTAAGTAGAAATCCACCAAGAGAAATGTAATTCCAGTGATTCTGTCGCAATGGTCTCAGCAATGGAAATGGTTGATGAACTTGCACGCTAAGAAGGAGCTATCTCTAAACTTCCCTCTGACGGCAGGACCTCGGCAGTGCTCCCAAATGAGGAATAGAAGCTGCTTAATAGTGTCTCCTTGCACGCAACCCTAGAAAATATCTTCTTTGGGGAATGCGTCTTAGGTTAAAGGACAATTGTGATATCTTTCTGTGCCATCCAGCTCTGACACCTGTCCTTGCCTCACTTTCCGTGTTTTCCGCATTTCCCTGAGCATTCTCTCTCATCTAGCGCATTTTCACTATTGCGCACGCACCTGTTGCTGCAGCACTTAAACAAAACACAATTAAAAGAACAAATGGCATAAATATGCCCAATTCAAACCAATTCAACCCTTCACCATTAATTCTAACCTAAACACTTATTTACACGCTAATTCACACAACATGCTAATATATTCTCTTAAAAACAAGCTTAGAAAGCAAGTAATAACCATCATAAATGAGGGTTATCACTTACACACTCCCTGTTGTGTGAAAAGGGTGTGCAAGTGTACACAGTCTTAAACAAGTAATAAAGTGATAAGAAAGGTCGAACCCACATGGATTGTATTAATTTAGCAAGTTTTCAAGATAGCAGTGTTGCTTAGTGATGAAAGAGTTCGAGAGTAAAATATGAGAAGTGTTTGAATATGTATATAAAGCTAAAATATGTTGTAATTCAGATGATAAAGATGGTTGGAATGTCTTTTCCTATATAACTTCACTTTGAGATTATTATGCTACTTATGATGCTCCTGCAATCATTGCTCCTGCAATGAATGCTGTTAAAATTAACACTTGTGCTTTTTAGCAACTTTTCTTCAAGGTTCCATTACCTGGCTTATGTCTAAGCTCTTGAATAAGTTCACCCTTATATTTAAAGCTCCAACAGTATCATTCTATGGACTAAGCTAGCCTATGTCTAGGATTTAGCTTGGATTTAACAAAGTTTCCTTTTATTAAGTCACTTACCCATATTAGTTCTTGAGTTCAAACCATAAACCATTTCTGTATTTATGATCCTACTTAGTCTAAGCGATCAACCTTAAAATAAGGTTTGAAAGAATTATCATACAATAACCAAATTGCAAGACATCACAAGTAACATAAAAACTACTCAAAGATTCATTTTATAGTTAAAGCATTCCAACCAATGGTAGTTTAGCTCATGCTTAACATTGTTAAACACTTATAAACAAGAGAAATCATGCTTATAATAATGGAAATACAAAGGAGAAAAGATAGGTGGTACATTACACAATTGTCACTCCTTTGTACCTTCTGCCTAACAATGCTGGGGCAATGAACCTCTCAGCAATAGAACCACAACAAGGAAAGTAAACTAAAGTAGGGAGAAGTTGTCACTTTCTCCATTTCCTTACAACTAAAACAAACTATTTTCTAAGTGGACTAAAACTTGTGAGATGTCCTTGATGAAAAGAATGAGGAGTATTTATAGGCTTCATGGAGTGAGTTGCCTTTGGCGCCAAGTATCTCAAGTAGCTCATCCACTTGCTCCAATGTGATTGATGGGAAGTTTCACCAACTAAGAAGGGAGGTCCAATAACCAAATGCCAAGTGTACTTGTGAAGTTCCAACTTGTTGGTGAGATACATGAACTTGGCGCCGCATCCTTGCCACTTGTGCAGTTGCACTTTCAACTTGACATGCTGACATCATAATCAAATGCTTGGAATAATGAGTGAGAATTGTATTGCTGGTGCATGATTCTGTCTCTGCTTGAATCTCCATTTCTGGTGTCATGACTGCTGGATGCATTGCAGGTGCAATGGTTGCTGGCTCTATTGCAGGAGCAATGATTGCTGCAGCAATTGAACAAACACATAAAAATACCACAAGTCATAGAAATTAATGCTAATGCAATTCAAAGCAAGAGATATTTGTATTTGCTCCTGCATATTGCTACAACCAACTTAGAGAAGCTAGCAAACGTAATTGTAGGCAGGTGGCTAGTTACACGTCGTCGATTCATGTTTGTCTTATAATTACTTTAATTCAGTTTAACATGCTTATGTATATTTACTAATCGGGTTCGCACGCTGATAATAGGCCTAGATCTTTGAGCACTTTCAGGGGAGTGCTTTTGGGTCTAAGGAGCGAAGTCGTAGGTATGAGGAACTGAAGTCACCTGCTCTATGCAGGGCAGTCTGAGCCATTTCGGGTGACCCTAGATCGTATGACTCCGGACCAGGTCACATGGGATCCTTACACGGAGCACAAAGGTGTCAAGCCCTTGCATAGCTTGGCCTACTATAGGGGATTCATACTTCATGCTATATGCTTGATGCCATATCTGCCAGACTGGGTCGTTAAGCAGATTGGCTTCATTCAGAGGATCTCGGTTGACCCAACAAATATTAGAAGGACTCTTGTCACTCTAGAGGAGGTTGATGAAATGTGGGCGGATTTCAACTTCCACAACATGGAGCTCGGGGATCGGATCATGGGGGGTCAACCAGACATCGTTCCCAGGTACATGGGTTGTTATAGGAGGGTCTCACACTCATACATTTTTCTGGCAAATTACCACACACTAGATGAGTCACAGGCAACACATGTATATGAATATTTATGGTGTGTTTTTTTAAAACATGACGTTATTTTAATTATTTTTTCTGGCACACATAGTGTATGGTCGAAGTAATGGATATAGCTGATGGAATGGAACAACACCTGGAAAATCATATTCCACGAGGGACACATGCTCTGAGCTTACTCCAACGGTTGAAAGATATTGTTGGGCCATTCACTCGTTTTAGAAGGTGTGTGTATTGGCAAAGAGGTGGCCGAGGGACACGACAAACTGAGTAGTTTTGATTTAGGACTTGCATTTTTTTAGATTGTTTATTTTCTATTTTGTATGGATGATGGGTTTAGGGTTTAGGGTTCAATTGTGAAATTGGTATCCATGTTAACATGACATTACCATAACAAAATGAGTACCCATTCTTCAACCGAGATTTCAAAATACATAAAATGGCATTTGGCATACATAATTCTCATGTTTGAACCTTGATCCACAAAAACAAGTGAAATCAATATCAATTGAACTTCGAAGCGTATTCAAATTGCTCTCTAATAATGCTAAATTAATTTCATTGTGTTGAGTAGCAAATTGTTGTGGAAAGGATCAGAGATGTGATCCAGAAGGTTTTGCACAGGACCTTTACCCGTCAGAGCCGCTTGTATGAAGAAGCCTACCCAAGCAATCATTGCTAAGCGTCCATTTTTTATTTCTTTCACCTTCAGCTCTTCAAAAGCTTCCGGATCGTTGGATAGATTTAAGGGATCAAACAATGCTCCCCCAGGATAATTTATATCACCAGGCAGGTATATTCCTAGAGGCTCCAATGCCTCTGTCCCACAAAACCTAGCGTATTCTGGTCCAACCTGTTTAATAATGAGAATATCAAATTAGTACACTACCCAACTCCATATGCAGACGTAAATGACAGTCTAAAAGGAATACAATTTATAGTTAGGAAGCTCCAATTATTGAAACAAATGTCACAATAAATAAATAAATAAATAATATTAGCAGAGCTAATAAGACAAGGAGGATAGTGAATAGAAGCATCACCATAAGGAGTGCCTGGCAAATAGCAATGACAATCACTCCCTGGCTTCCAGCTAAGTGAAGACCTTGGATACCAAGGTAATCTAGAGTATCTCCCTGTCGAAAAATTGAAAGACTCAGCAAGAAGTTCCAACTACATTATCATAGTTCACTAGATTACTCGGTTTAAAAGCATACATAATCATAAAGTCAGCCTGAGCTGAATTTATTTTCATGCAAGTAATAATCAATTAATTAGCTTCAGTTAACTAAGTTCAAAGTGCAAAAGAATTATTAGGTTAGGGATAAAGAAAGGAAAAGGGTGAAAAACTGTTAAATGTATAAGCTAAAAATATAAAGAAAGATGTAATGTGAAACAAATTGTTAATCCAAGTGGCACTCTCGTGGTCATTCTTATAATTTTTTATTTTTATTTAATTCCCCTTTGTAATCCCCATTGTGCCCCCTTTTGAGATGCAAGCCGTTAGGGTTAGTTAGTTTTAGAGAAGGCCCAAGTTAGCAACACTGCACTGCAGTGTGATTGAAGATGAGACTCAAGCACCCAAGGTAGCAACACTCCACTGCAGTGTGATTGAAGACAAGGCAGAAGGCGCCCCAGCACAAGGCTCATTGCACAACAGCGTTATCAAAGACAAGGCTCAGATAGGTACCAGAATTTCTAGTAGTAAAACAGAACAATGATTGTGTATTAATGGAGGAATAAGGCTGAATCAAAGTGATTACAAACCCTAAAACAGAATTACAATGGTAAATGTAGAAAATATGAAGATGATAGTAACCATAGGCACTATAGAGGCCTAATCTCTCCCAAAGACTCTAGGTCTATTCTCAATTCTTAGTTCCCTTTCTAATTCCCTCCCACTACTATTTATAGTACTCAACTAATGCTGACATTTTCCCTCCACTTTGCCACATAAGCAAGTGGTTACAACAAACCCTCATTTCCCTTCCCTTACACTTTATTTCCTTACTCTTCTTTTACTTATGATACTATAAATACTCCCACCCTAAACATTCACCTTGTCCTCAAGGTGAAGATACCAAAACAAACAATTAATACTTCCTCCAAGTCCACCAGGATCCCATAGCTTGAAGCAAGATGTCCCAATAATGCAAGAGACTAAGTAATGTTCACCCGGATCCCATTGCTTGTGATGTGTTTCCCTCATTCGTCTTCTTGAAAACTCCCCCATGTGAATAAGGTGTTCAACCATAGACTTGGGCCACTCAGATTTATCAAAACCAGAATTGTTTCTTCCCAAAGATGTTATAATCTCTTCAACTTCAATATTAATAGATACACCTTGAGATTTCTGGAGTGGAAGAGAAGAATTAAAGAATTGGTCAATAGTTGTTGTTGGTGCTGTTCGGCCTCCATAAGTTGTGGTGGCTACAACATTTTCTTTGACCCAGTCTTGCTTTTCCATGGGATGGTGCAATAAAACAATCTCTAAGTTAAGATAGTTGGAGTACATATCAAGGACAATTTCTGCATGCCAGTGGATTCCCTTTCCCATACCCCTTTCAACTCCTATGCATGGATTCCCTTTGATACACCAGGGAGTATGTTGCTTCTTATTTTCTATTTCACTTGCTATTTTTAACCACCCTTCCTTATTAATAAATTGAACAGCCCTGATTATAGGACTTTTAAGCACCTTGGAGCTCGTAGAAACACCCCCATAGTTATCAACAAAGTCTATAATTTGTTGGAAGGTGAACAATACCTGATGATACCAATTATGATGTTGTTGTGTTTGATTTCCATGGTATTCCATTGCACTAGAGCTTTGATCTCATCTCTTTTATTGTCACCTGGATCCCACTCATACCTTTTAAGGCCACCTAATTCCCATTGATGGACAAGTGGATGCATTTCCAAGATTGTATATTTTGTTAATTGCCCAAAACCATTGCTATAGCTCCTACTATTTTCATCTTGAACAATTAAAGGAAGTCTTGCAGGAGAGAAGTCTTCCAACCTTTTAATGACAATAATTTTTGAAAATAAAGGAGAATTGTTGAAGAGTTGATCTCTTTGATTGTTCAATCCATCGACTACTTGTAATGCCCTTCCATTAGTAAATATGGGAGGTGTAATAATAAAATTGTGGGTCTGGCCCATGGGATTAAAACTGATGTCCACTTTCTTTTGAGGCCAACCCCACCAGCTTCATTTCCTTTTCGGTTATTAATTTTAACACCCCCCCTCTCTATATTAATTGGATCAGAATTACTAACCATTAATTGGGTAGGTGTAAGAATCAGATATTGGGTTGATTTAATAACAGGAGCTGATTTACTTACATTGACTTGGGCCTGGCCCAATGCGATAGAAACAGAAGGCCCATGCTTCATCCAACCCCCTAGCTACTCACCAGAACCCCCTTTTTGGTGTGAAAAGACCAAAAGCCCTTACTGAAATTTGGTTTATATTTTTTTTTAAAGATTATCCACGGTTGGTATACGGTTGATCGAACTCGATCGATCAACCGTGGCGCCGCGTCGTGTATTTTTCAATGTTCGATGGAGGTCCAAATAAATCGTTCGATTAACCGTCTTGCCGAATCGGCATTTTTTTGTCTGTCCCTGATTTTCACGTGAGGGTAATTTGGGATTAAACCAAATTTGGGGTGTCTGGTGAGTTGGCTGAAGCATGGACCAAACAGAATCCACCTTCCTTGGAAGATCGTCAGCCCAAATCTCCATTCCTCTCTCGTTCCCACTGCACCGCTCCATCGTGAGATAGAAAACTGCCTCTCCCACATCGCGAAGAGTTCTCACCACCGCCACGGTTCCTTTCCTGCTCAGCGCCGTTGATTTGTCTTCCCCACAACTCTGATCCTCTTCTCTCTCACTGTTGCATGTCTCAAAATCGAAATACAGAGATGGCTCTTCCAAATCGCGAACTGAAGGTACCTTTGTCGTCGTTGCTCCATTTCCCGTCGCCTTCGCCGTCAATTCCTTGTCACCTTCTCGGTTCACAACACCCAGACTTCTGCTACCGCTCACAAACACACCACCGTCCGGTGGTTCTGGTGGTTCCGGCGACTCCTCCTCACTTTGTGCTTCCAACGTTACTTGCTCAACCGGTGGTTCTAGGTCACCACCGATCCCATCTCCCTCTGGTTTTGCAATAGGATCCAAAGGTTTGCTAATGAACCCTCCACCTCCGATTCCATGCTTCTTCTCCGATGCATCTGTTTCCAGTTTCACGACTTCTGGTTCTGGATCTCCTTCTTCGTCTGGTGTTCTTGTTTTCATATTCACCAGTGAATTCTTGCATTTCAGATCTTAGAAGATCTTTTCATTTTTCTTCTCCTCTACTTCATCACTTTCTGCCTTCACCAATCTATTCACAGTCGGTTCTAGCAATTTGAATTGTTGCTTCATTTCTTCAAGCTTGGCTTCCACACACTTCACATGATGCTCTAAATTATCCACACGATGCTCTATCGCATCCATACGATGCTCTAGATCACCTTCTGCTTTAGACTCCATTATCTTGTGCGTATCTCTCTGAGCATTCCCTATGATTATGTACAGTTAAAGGATTGAATCAAATGTCATTAGAATGACAGCACTGCTCTGGTTCTAACAATTAGAAAAGGGGGAGACAATCCAAATACCTTCATGCCTGCAAACTATTATTGGCATGTAAATCATATATTTTTCCCACTAAGTTTTCATAATACCAATGGAAGCTATTATCCTCTCAATGAAATATAAAGGATAAAACAAGAATGTGATCAAACAAATTATTACAAGATACAGAGAAGTGAAATGCTCTAATCAATCTTTTAACCTCTATGAAATTTATCAAGATCTATATGGGAATATTTATTTGCCATCTAAACATGTCTTAGAGCATCTATAGCTTTCTGAAATTGTTAAACAACGTCAATAAGACATAACATTCCCCTTCTAACCAAAATTTGTGGAGTGGGTAACGAAGAATGATTATGTTATCAATTATAAAAACTTGTGTATGAGAAAGCGCAACAAATTGATAAGCGAGATGGTACAAAAGGGGAGAATGTCAAATAGATAGGATGTGCTAACCTTGAGCTTTGAATAACCAACGCGCCACCAAACAGGTTCTACAAAGTGAAAGGCTCCCACGAGGTCTAATAACTCGGGAATTAGAGCACCAACAGATGCAAGCATAGCCCAGCGAGCATGCAATATCTCAAAGCTTGATCATAAACGAGATTAAAAGGATCAGTTAGCTATCCAAATTCAACAATGCTTCATTCACATGATATAAAAATATGATTGATAAACATTTTTAAGTTATACACTGAGCTCCTTGTCAAAACTGCGATGACTGAAAACTACTAAGATAATCTCCATGCTACAGAAACCTAGTGTACTGTACAGGGTATATTACGACAACAATGAACATATTTTATAGGCTTAAATATATGTTACCCCCTGCAAATATATCAATTATCCATTTACTCCCCTGTAAAAATAAAACTTTTAAAAAAGACCTTGCAAATATAAATTATTTCTAGTTACCCCCCTGCTGTTAGATTTTGTTAACAGCGTTAAGTGTAAATATATGTTACCCCCCTGCAAATATGTTCATTATCCATTTACCCCCCTGCGTAAATATATGTTACCCCTCCAAATATCCTCATTATCCATTTACCCCCCCGCAAATTCGCTCATTATCCATTTACCACCCTGCAAATAATAAGTGTTTCAACATACACTTAACGCTGTTAACAAAATCTAACAGCAGGGGGCTAACTAGAAATAATTTATATTTGCAAGGTCTTTTTTAAAAGTTTTATTTTTACAGGGGGGTAAATGGATAATGAGTAATGGATAATGAGTAATGGATAATGAGTATATTTGCAGGGGGTAACATATATTTAAACTTATTTTATATTTGCTTGCTACCATTGCATAATTGCTTACAAATGGCAAGCAGCAAGATCAGATGCATAATGGCTTCTGCGGGAAAGAAGTGTTATGATATCAATTTCCCATTGATTTGAGGTGAAGGGTTTGGTTGAACAGTGACATTGAGCAGAGAATGAAAGAAGAAGGGAATGGAAAATTCTCTCATTCATTCACAAAATGGTTCAACTGAGTATTACATTTTACAAATGAGTACTTATATCTAACTACTAGTTAGGATACAACCTAACTAACTGAACTAAACTCTAACCGATCAACTAAAGACAGCAACTAATTCTCAACTACTTTACCAACAGTAACTACACACAGTAACTGCAGTAATTCTATCAAAGGTGAAACAGTAAAATACAATTTAAACTAATTTAAACCAATAAAACTCCCCCTCAAGTTGGGAAGTATATGTCTCTCATACCCAACTTGGACATTAAGTGTTGGAATTTGCCTTTGTTAAGGGCCTTCGTGAGCAAATCTGCTAGCTGCAATTCTGACTTCACATGGATGAGTTTGAGGAACCCATTTTGCACATACTCTCGTATGAAATGGCAGTCAATATCTATGTGCTTTGATCGCTCATGAGTGGTGGGGTTTTCTGCCATTTGAATAGCAGATTTACTATCTGAGAGGACCATGGTGGAGCTGATTTTGACCTGAAATTCGCGAAGCAATTGCTGTATCCACAAGAGTTCACTGGTTACAGAAGCAATGGCTCTATATTCTGCCTCTGCAGAAGATCTAGCCACGGTAGCTTGCTTCTTAAACCTCCAAGCAATCAGAGATTGCCCAAAATAAATGCAGAAACCTGATGTGGATTTTCTGCTAACTTCACACGAGCCCCGGTCAGCATCAACATACGCAGTAAGCTGTAAGCAAGGTTTAGCTGGGAACACAATTCCTTGACCTGTGGTTCCTTTCAAGTACTGTAACAAATGATGCACAGCTTGCAAATGAGTAGTACGTGGTTTGGACATAAACTGACTCAACTTATTCACTGTGTAACTGATGTCAGGTCTACTAATGGTCAAATAAATCAATCTACCTACAATCCTTCTATATTGGGCATCATCCTCTAAAGGTGTGCCATCAACTTCATTCAGCTTCAAACCAAGTTCCATAGGTACATTAACAGGCTTGCAAGATGTAAAACCAGTGTCAAGGAGAAGCTGTAATGTATATTTTCTTTGACACAGATGTATACCAGACTCAGACCTTGCAATCTCAAGCCCTAAAAAATACTTCAAATCACCAATAACCTTGAGTTTGAAATGTTTTGCCAACAATATTTGTACTCCAGCAATAAGATCTTTGTTAGGACCAGCAACTACTATGTCATCAACATAGACTAGTAGTGCTATGAAAGTGTTTCCTGACCTTTTAGTGAACAAGCTATGGTCTGCAGAACATTTTTTAAATCCCAATCCAGTAATAGTAGTGCTAAGTTTGGCAAACCATTGCCTTGAGGCTTGCCTAAGCCCATAAATTGACTTGTGCAGCTTGCACACAGTGTTCTCCCCCTGCTTAGGATAACCTAAAGGAAGATTCATATATACTTCCTCATCTAAATCGCCATTCAAGAAAGCGTTATTGATGTCTAATTTCAGGAGGTGCCAACCCAATTGAGCAGCTAATGAGAGGAGGATTCTAACATAAGTCAACTTAGCTACAGGTGAGAAAGTATCAAGAAAGTCAATACCTGCTTGTTGAGTAAACCCTTGTGCCACCAATCGGGCTTTGCATCTGTCTAGAGTCCCATCAGCATGATACTTGGCTTTATATACTGATGAGATCCTTGGCCTTGTTACTCCAAGACAGCCCAATAGGTTGATAAAGCTTATTCTAGAAGGGGCAAAAGGGTAATTGAGATAGATAGTAAGGAAAAAGGGAGGGAAAGGTATGTAACTAATTGGCTGATGTGGCAAGTGAGAGAAAATAGATCTGATAGGAATTGCTCACACATTCGGGTGAGCTGGTAAATAAAAGGGGGGATGAGGTAAGAGGGAGGTAGGCTGGTTTTGGGATTGGCTTGGGCTAGGGATTTGGCAATTGGATTGCCATTCTCACTGTTTCATTGTTTTTTTCCTTTATTTCTCTTGTAATTCGCGCTCTTGTGGTTTGTCATCATCTTGATGCAAGCACTATAACATCTATAATACTCGCTTATTTTTTCTTTTGGATTGAGATGGCTTTTGGTACCTATCAGTTGGTATCGAGCACTCGATCCCGGTGCTCAAAGGAAGATCGTAGAGATCTTTGCCTTGAAATTTCCGGAAGAGGAATCGCTCAACAAAGTACGTAATGGAAGGAGAGTCTGCGTGAAGTCGGTAACCTCCGCAAACGGCGGCGCGAAGGAGAAAGAGCGAAAAGAGAGGGACGTCGATCACGGCGTGACCATGCTCCGTGCAGAAAGAAAGTAAAAAGAGGTGAAGTTGCACAGAAGCTTCACGAGATTTATTTGGATCATAAATTGCAAATGTTGCAGAAATTTTACGTGAATGCAAACTTGAGAAAGTCAGAAGAAGTTGAAGAGAAGATGGTTGGGAACAATTTGGAAGAGAGGAAGAAGGACTGCACATTCGATAAGGAACCAGATGGAGACACGTTTGAGACGAAGGTGGGGGAATCCCACCCTCTACATGATGTTGTGAGATCTTTCACCGCTCCCTTGTTCGACACTTACCCAGACGAAGAAGAAACGAAGAGCAGTATCGATTGGGGAATGAACCTTGCATCTGACAAAGAACCACCACCAGAGGAGAACGCCGGCGAAGCAACGGCAGACGTGGTTGTTCCAGATCGTGATATGCGAGAAGGTATTTTCTCTCTTGACCGTCCGCGTGTGAAGGAGAGAGAAGAGAGGGAGCGACGCGAAGCTTGATGATGACGCAGACCTGGGGCGACCACCGGAGGAGAACGCCGGCGGAGCGACGGCCACCGTGGAGGCGGAGGGACGAACACACGAATTGGGGGCGTCGTTTTTCTCTTTTGCAGCGAACAATTGCGATATAGAAAAAGAAGGGAAGAAGGTTGCGGCTGCTTGGAAATTAGAGGTAATGGATTTTAATTTTAACCTACTGGGCCAGGACCAAACCTTTATTCTTACACCTCCCCAAATTACTAAAAATGGAGAGATGTTACATGAAGTAAAGAAAGTGGACAAAGCTGTTTGGAAATTAAAGGGTGCGGACCTCACTCTCAATCCTCTGGGTCAGGCCCATCATTTTATTATTACACCCCCAATATTTACTAATAGTGGAGGGGGGTTTAAAGGAAAAAGAAGTGCAGCAATTAAAGTGGATTTATTCTCCACTATGATTAAGATGTTTTCACACGATTATCAAGGGCATCTTCCCACTACCATGGAGCACTTCAGTTGTATACACCAACACCGCACCCGAGGTGTGATAACCGCTTAACTCTTTCAATTGATGATTCTTTTCTATCACCTACATGCTTGAGAGCTATGCATGATGAAATTGTACATTTCTTCAAAGGTGTAAAATGCACAGATACGGGGAAGACAGATAGGGAGGGAGACGACTATGGTGATGTATTTCAGCTATTATTCCAGGAAATTGGTAAGCTAAGCAAGTTGCTAGTGGGAGTTGGTAAAAGCAACAGCACTAATTTTGGGGAGTTAACAAATATTTCAATTTTGGTAATACTTCCACTTGTCCATCAAGGGGATTTAGGTGGCTTTAAAAACATTGAGTGGGATCCAGGTGGCCTTACAAGAGATGGAGGGAATCTAAGTGGCACTAAAGGAAATGAGAACATACAAGAGAGTGATCACACTAGTGTAATGGAATGCCATGGAAGAAGAATGTCTCAATTTCATCGGGTATTATTTCTGAATTTCCAGGAAGTTATAAGCTTCATTGGTTACTATGGTGATGCTTCTTTTAGCTCTAAGAAGCCCAAGAATGCTATTATTATGGCTGTCCAATTTGGTGATGAGGATATGAGGGTGCAAGAAGCAAGTGGGATAGAAACTAAAATGCATCATTCCTATACACTTACTGATGGTGCTATTCCTAAGATTTGGAGGCAGCTCAAGAAGTTTATCAATGATCAATCAAGAATTGGAGAAATTGTTATGATGAAGATCTTTCAAAGATATGAGGAAGACGCTTGTGGAAGTCTTTGAGTTCGGTGTCACCAACCAAATGTGGGACATTTACTTCAAGAATCGTAGTCTTGGTAGGTCGAGGCGTAAACACATCTCAAGCGAGGGGATCCGGGTGGAAATTATCATTTTCCATTAATGTGCTCGAGTGAGTTAGCATCTTTGAAGCTTTGGGATCCCGGAGGAACTATATTGTTCTTTGTTAGAAGACCAATTGGCTATCCCACGCGGAATGTAGTGATGATAAGACAAGTTGTTGATATAGATGTGGAGGCACCTTAATCAATTGGAATCACCATCCCGCTTGTGAGAATCCAAAGGACCGATAAACCAAGTACTAACGGAATTTGTAACCTCTCACCTCGAGAGACAAGGTGAATTTCAAAGGGGGAGTATTGATGAGATCCTTGGCCTTATTACTCCAAGACACCCCAATAGGTTGATAAAGCTTATTCTGAAGGGGCAAAAGGGTAATTGAGATAGATAGTAAGGAAAAAGGGAGGAAAGGTATGTAACTAATTGGGTGATGTGGCAAGTGAGAGAAAATAGATCGATAGGAATTGCTCACACATTCGGGTGAGCTAGTAAATAAAAGGGGATGAGGTAAGAGGGAGGTAGGAAGCTGGTTTTGGGATTGGCTTGGGCTAGGGATTTGGCAATTGGATTGCCATTCTCACTGTTTTCATTGTTTTTTCCTTTATTTCTCTTGTAATTCGCTCACTGTGGTCATTCATCATCTTGATGCAGTACCTATAACATCTATAATACTCAGTTATTTGTTCTTTTGGATTGAGATGGCTTTTGGTACCTATCATATACCCATTTGCATCCCATTGGTTTCTTATCAGGAGGTCTAGGTACAATGCTCCAGGTCTGATTAGCTTCAAGAGCAGCTAATTCATCTTTCATTGCTTGCTGCCACTCAGGATACTGGATTGCCTAATGATAGTATTGAGGTTCAACGACAATGGAAATATTGTTGATAAACGCCTTGAAGGAAGAGGACAAGTTGTTGCAGGTAGTGAAAGAGTGTATAGGATAGGTCACATTGTTGCAGTCATAGGCATCAAGGTGAGAAGGAGGTTTATGAGGCCTAGTAGATCTTCTCAAGGGTGGAATGTCATCTGTGTTTGTTGGTTCCTCAGGTATAACATCAGTATCTGATGTGGTAGCAGTATCAGGATCTGATATAGTGGGTGTGACAGTGTCTGATGGAGCAGATGAAGTAGTATCTGGTACGGTGGGTGTGGCAGTGTTTAATGCATCAGATGTTTCAGAGATAGGAGTATCAGCATTATTTGGCATAGTAGGATCATGTGGGATGGTATCAGGTACAGGTAGAGGCACCACAGGTATAGTTGAGGAGTCTGTGATGGTAGTAGGCGCCACATTTGGCAGAACAGATGCAGGAAACAATAGAGTTGATGGTTGAGTGGTGGTGGCTTGGTGATAGGGAAAGGTTGTCTCATGAAAGATGACATCCCTAGAAGTGATAAACTTGTTTGTGGTAGGGTCAAGTAATATGTATCCCTTAACAGAGAGTAATCAGGCTCAGTGTTGTACAAAAGATTATAAGGAGATTTTCCTTGTAAAGTAATGGAGGCAGTTCTGTTGATCAGGTGCACTGCAGTGCACACACACTCTCCCCAGTAGGCCAGAGGAACATTTGATTGGAAATAAAGAGGAGTTCTGCTGAGGCCTATGAGGACATGACAGTTGGTGTAGGGCCCCTTCATGTTGGAGAAAATCATTCAAAGCCAGCTCTCTTGCATTGTCAGTACGTATAGCCTTTATTTGCTTTCCAAACTGAGTTTTCACAAACTGGAAGAAGCATTTGATGAGATGAGTTGCCTCTGACTTTGTCTTTAACAGGTGAACCCAAGTGAAGCGAGTATGATCATCAACCATGGTCAAAAAATAACGCTTGTTGTCATGTGTAGGGTGAAGGAAAGGCCCCCAGATGTCACAATGTAATAGATCAAAAGGTGAGTCAGAGTAGTTGTTATTAGAGATAAATGGCAATCTATGCATTTTAGACAAAGGGCAAACAGAACAAGCACTGGTATCACAATCAATTCTCTTTAATGATGGTAATTTTGTACACATATATTTGAGAACAGAATCAGAAACGTGGCCTAATCTAGAGTGCCAGATATTTGCACTGATTACAGAATGAGCACTAGGTGTATTAAGAAAAACAGAATCAACTATATTACAATGTGAACTAGAATTGTGAAAATACAACCCATCATGGTAGTCACTCCTTCCAATCACCTTGAGATGGTGAGCATCCTAGACCAAGAACACATTATCAGTGAATGTGACATGATAATTGGGATCTCGGTTCAAGGAACCCACAAAGATTATATTGATGTGAAAATCAAGTATGCACAATACATTGTGAAGAATTAAATCAGGTGACAATCTCACAGAGCCAGTAGCAGTGACTAAAACCCTATGTTTATTTGGAAGTGTAACATACGTATTGTGCAATTGTGTGTATGAAATGAAGGATTTTAATGAGATGCGGATGTGTGCAGTGGCACCAGAATCATATATCCAGGCATCAAGGAATAAGCAAGAATATACTAAATGATGTAAACTTAGGGAACAGGTGAAATGAATAAAGACATCACCTTTGTTCTCTGTGGTATCTAAAGTAGCAGAAGCCATTTGAGCTTGGAGGAACTGAATCAATTGCTGGTGCTGGTGAGTACCACCCTTGTTTTCAGTAGACGCTCCAGTGTTGCTAGTCACTTGATTGATGCTTTGTGATGCTGCAGCCTTCTGCTTCTTGTAGCCCAGAGGAAATCCATGCAACTTGAAACATGTGTCTTTGACATGCCCAAGAAGACCGCAATGGGAGCATTGGGGACGATCTTTCTTCCCATTCTTGGTGTTAACAGCAAAAGCAACTGGAGTAGTAGACTCAGTGGAAGATTGCCCAATTTCTCGTTGTTTTTCATCTTGAACAACGAGTGAGAATGCTTTGCTAATGTCCGGTAAGGAATCCATGAGAAGGATTTGACCCCTTACATTGCTAAAACACTCATTCAGCCCCATAAGAAACACATACACATGTTGGCACTTCAGATAGGCAACAAGAGCATCGGAACCACCGCAATGGCAGGTGTTCTTAGGGTTGTGTTCAGCGAGGCTATCCCACAATCCCTTGAATTTGCTATAATACGCACTCACAGAGACGGTACCTTGAGAGCAATTGAGCACTTATTTGTTCAATTGGAAGATACGAGGACCATTACTCTGTTCAAAACGATTCTTTAACTCTTTCCAGATCGCCGCCGCCGAATCGGAATACAGAACACTCTGGTGAAGCTCCTTGGAGATGGAATTTAGGATCCAAGATGTGGTCATATGGTTGCTCCGATCCCACGCAGCAACAGTAACGGCGGTGGTTGGCCTCGGAATGGAACCGTCGACGAAACCTAAATTGTTCTTGGCACCGAGAGCGATTGTCATGGCTCAAGACCAAGAAGCATAGTTGGTTCCACAATCGATCAAAAGATTTGAAACAAGAACAGCACCCGGATTGTCAGATGGGTGAATGTAGTAGGGGCTTGATGTTGAAGAAGGATCCACCATGGATGAAGAAGGAACCAGGAAGATGAAGATTAGTGAAAGAAACGAACCGATTGAACGAAAAGAATGAAAACGCTTGAGCTCGTATGAGAGAACGAGGAATCAAGGAACAATTGGAGATCAAAACACGATCGGAGACCCAATTGAGATGAGGAAAACGAAGCGGAAGACTTGATTCGCGACTGATACCATGTTATGATATCAATTTCCCATTGATTTGAGGTAAAGGGTTTGGTTGAACAGTGACATTGAGCAGAGAATGAAAGAAGAAGGGAATGGAAAATTCTCTCATTCATTCACAAAATGGTTCAACTGAGTATTACATTTTACAAATGAGTACTTATATCTAACTACTAGTTAGGATACAACCTAACTAACTGAACTAAACTCTAACTGATCAACTAAAGACAGCAACTAATTCTCAACTACTTTACCAACAGTAACTACACACAGTAACTGCAGTAATTCTATCAAAGGTGAAACAGTAAAATACAATTTAAACTAATTTAAACCAATAAAAAGAAGTTCATAATATGACATACTTGAAGTATTTCTGCAGTGTCACAGGATCCTTGCCGAGCCCAGCAATGTCAAAGCCATAATCCCCAGGCAGTTCCCCCATAAGATATGATGGGTAGCCATATGAAATAGGACCAAGCCAACGAGGCCGATCTTCGCCATACCAAAAGCTGAAACCAAAGTGAATGAATGTCAGCTTAAGGAAGGAACACAAATTTTAGATGCACGCACGCGACGCGACAATAAGAATAATAATCAAGTAATGGAATTATAATTTGAAACCCATTTCGCCTCTCGAATATTCTAAAGAATTGAAGATACAGAATTCAGAGACCTGTATCAATGATAAGATGGGAAGTAATTAACATCTCAAAAACCCATTGCGTTTTGAATATTCTTCTACTGAATTGAAGATACACATATCTTTCATAAATAATAAAGGGAATTGGGAAGTAACATTTCGAGATTCACAACAGCATATATAGCTTGAGTTGAGAACTTCACTGTGGTTGGGTTGGGTTGGGTTGGGTTGGAGGATACAAAAAAATTAGCGTGTCTTGGCCAATTATTATCACTACGGACGCATATACTCGCTGCTTACCGAGAATTACCTCTCCTTTCTGGCCTCCTCAGCCGAGGCCTTGAGTTTGGACGAGTTTTCTACAGCAATTTTCTTTCTCTCGTTCATTTTCTTCTGAAGCGACTCCCCTAACGGACTGTTAGCTATAGCTTTCACGGCGGTGAAAGGAATCGCGGAGAATAGTAAAACTCCAGCAAGCTTCAATACAATTGGAATGAACATGTTATTTTAATGAATGATGATCAGAAGAAACTAGGAAAGGGAATAATGGTACGGACCTCTTGCCATGAAGCATTGCAGGTGAAATTAGAAGGATGTTTTTTTGTTGAGAAGGTGCTTCTTGGGTGAAACTGAAGAGAGCGATTAACAAAACAAGAGGAAGAAGAAGACGAAAGTGAGAAAGGACACCTCACTGGATGAAGCGAAGACATGTCTGGGCCAAGTCCTACGGTGCTAGTGCCGTTCTACACGTGTAATGGTCTGACTGACGTGCTGCTATTCCAGACCACTGCTCAATGGAAAGCCAAGCCCACTCACCCAACATCATAATTTAAAAAAATAATAATAATAAAAAATGCATACTTTTTTTTTGGTGAACTAAAAAACATGCATAGTCTTATATTTTCGACAAAATTATATCAAAGCGAAAGGTTTTTTAATTTTCTTTTCACCCTTATTTATTCAGTGAACTAAAAACATGCATAGTCTTATATTTTCGACAAAATTATATCAAAGGTTTTTTAAGTTATTTATTTGTAATAAGATGATACTTTAAGTTTTTTTTCGTAACAACTTAGTCCTTTAAGTTAGATAATGTATACACTGTTAGTTCTTTTTAATTTTTCCGTTACAAAAAAGCTCACATGGCACTAACGGTGCTTATTTGTCATTAACGACACTGATGTGTATGTTACAATGCATATGTGTCACTTACTTATGTCTAGGTGGCCAATAATGAATATATGAATCATATTTCTTTTTTATTAAAAAACACACCTAATTATTTTCATCTTCTTCCTTTCCTAGATTTTGTTTTCAAAGTTGTTCAATTTTTTTGATTTTCCAGAACTCTTTCTTCAAATTTTAATAACAAAAGGGAAAGTATATCCAATCCAAAACGAAAATCAGAGTGAAAGGCTTCAATCAGAAAAACACAAATGAAAGTAAAAAAATGTGGTTCATCGATGACAGTAAAAAGGTTTCAATACAACTTCAATCAGAAAATCAATGTGGTCCAAAATCAACTTCAAATTAGTAAATCAACCTGATCCAAAACACTCCATAACTTGGTTCCTTTACAACTTGAGAGTAAAAAATCCTAAAATAGAAAAACGCTGTTGTTCATCGTCTTCAAGCAGAAGACAACAAAACGGGTCAATATCGACCCGATTCATGCCCGAATTGATTTTATGATCTATGCAACGAAAACATGTGATTTTCATGTAGGTTATTCGTGGATCTTCAACTCAGAGAAGCCCCATGAAAATTTCAAGAATTGTTCAACCAAGGATATCAGATCTGGTAAAAAAGGGCATTTTCAACCGATGAGAGAGATTCAGTTCGAAATTTCTGGGTTTTATCACAAACGAAATTTCTAGTTTCTTCTTCTTAGCGCTGATATTTTGCCAACTCCAATTGCTGCAACGACATTTGGGTTTCTCCATATTGCTTTCTAGTTTTATTTTCTGGAAATGATGAACATCATGAACGAAATAGTGTTAGAATTAAAAAAATAAAAAATAAAATTGCCACATATGCATTTTACTGTATTTATTTAAATGTTAAATAAATTAATTATCCAACTCAGCAACGTAACTGCCACTTCATCACCGTTAACGCCACATATGTGTTTTTGGAACGAAAAATTAAAAAAAGGTCAACGGTGAACACGTTAGGTAACTTAAAGAACCAAGTTGTTACAAAAAAACATAAAGGACCAAGTTGTTACAAATAAATAACATAAAGGACCTGCAGTGTAATTTTGCCTATATTTTATAAAAAAATTATGGGAAGTAGATCGTCTAATAAATAAAAACTCTTACATTATTAACAAATTAACAAAAAATTAATATATGAGTAACTTTGTCAAAAAAAAAAGTTTAAAAATAGTTAAGATAAAGTTAACATATTTTTAATGATATGTTATTGATTAATTGATAGTGTACAAAATATATATACTCTATGTGTATATTTTTAATATTTTAATTAATAGGCTTAAACTGTTTTTTTTTACAATAATAGGCTTAAACTGTTGGATCCAACAAATATGCATTAGGTCCTGTTCTGTACCGTATTTGTGGATCTTGCCAATCCGAGATAGTAGGTAGGTAATGAGAATGATCAATAATGTCTCCGTCCGAGGTTGATGATCCGAGATGAGATGGGCTATGAAGCCTGTGATCACGAGATACGATCACGGGATACGATACGACACGATACGTGGATACGGGAAAATTTAGAAAATCAAGATACGATACGGCGAGGATATTGATAAAAAATTAAATTAAAATTTAAAAATATAAAACATTAAGATACTTTTGATCAAAATAAGTAAGCATAGTCTCCTCTCAAGAAAAACTCTGCATTGGGAGGAGAGAACCACAGTGCTTTAATTGGTTGGGCTTCTCCGGCGTAGATTAGTCATGAAATAAGTTTAGGTTATATAGAATTGCTTACTATTCACTATTTAACACTAATCGTGTGTTCTCTCCTCTCCTCCATCTCGATCATCAAAAATAACATAGCTTCAAACTCTACGGTTCATCAAGAGATATCTCTGCTAATTCAATTCCAACAACATCAAGTGGATCATGTGTATCTCCACTAATGTCCCACATCTTTGTCTCTCTTTTTTACTATATCATTCATCTTTCCTAGACAAAAGATGAAGATTAGTATGCACATAAACCAAATTTTGTGCCCTTTTTGGATCCATTTTTTCTCTTTGAGAGAGTAAGTATCTAATCGTTTTTTGATTTAAAAATAAATATAAATTGTAGGATACTCCCATCAGGATACGTATCCTGTAAGTATCCAGCAAGTATCCGGTAAGTATCTGGTCTTTTTTTATTTAAAAATAAATATAAATTCTAGGATACTCTCAGGATACGTATCCGAAAGTATCCGACACGTATCGGTATCGGATACGTATCGGATACGGGTACGGGGCCTATTTTGGAGTATCGGGGCTTCATAGGAGATGGGTGTACCTGCAAAGCCACTCTGATGCTAAAGTCAGTAGCTGAAGAGTTATTGCAAGTTCATCTGATAATTAATGTGTACCTCTCTCTTAGTAGTAAATGCTGTATTTATAGGCTTAGAGGGCACTTGAGGGTGATGATCTGAGTCGTTCGTTGTGGAGGCGTATTGTAGGCCGTTTGATGAGTGAGTATGGGCCTTGATTGTTTGGAGGCCCAATCATTTTGTTTTGATGAGTGGGGGTGTAAATAGTATGAGTATGTTTTCACCGTAACAAGTCCGATCATGGATTTTTTTTACCAAAAGAAACTTAATTCATTTCATTCAAAAAACTTGTCATAGTACAACTTGCAACATAAATAAAAACTATGGAGCTAACATAAGATCTCGCAGTCTTTGGTAAAGAATGAGCTACTTGATTTGCTTGTCTCCGAATAAAGCTTATATTAAAGCTTGTTGTAGTGTCTAGAACCTCCCTACTTTTATCTATTATTCCCCCAAAATATGAGTTGATTCTATTGTCATTTGAGAGAGCGTCTACAACCATTTTACAATCAACTTCAATGTCAACGTTGTTGTAGCCTTCGTCGCGGAGCCGGTGAAGTCCTTGCAGCAAACCGAACACTTCGGCCTCTGCCGAAGAGGGTGAACCTTTGCTGATTTTGGAAAAGGCTTTAATGAAAGATCCCGTTGAATCACGTATGAATCACCCAGACCCAAAACAGCCTTCATGATTGAACAGTGATGCGTGTTGCACTTAAGTCGTCCTTGTGGTGGTGGCCGCCACGTTGGATTGTCCCGGTTCTTGTTGTGCACGTGCCTATTACTCTCCTCCTTTCTAACCTGTTCCCATTCCCTCAAACATTTCAAAGTGCGCCTAATAGAAATTCTAGGGAACTCGCAACTTCCCTCCCAAAGCTTGTCGTTGCAGCGACGCCAAATGACCCAGAAAGTCATGAGGAATTCTTGCTTCTTATCACTCTGCAAGCTATCCAAGATACAGAACATCAGTTTTGTAAAATAAGTTGTGGGAAGCATGAGAGGCATTATGGTGTGTAGTAAGCGACTTTCCATCCAGCACGCTTGGGCTTGGATGCACCCGAAAAATATGTGTTGATTGTCTTTGACGCCTTTATCACAATGCGGGCACAATTCAGTGCACTCGACCCTTTTCAATTGTAAGTCGAATCAGCTAGGTAAATAGTCTCGCATGGCTCTCCAAACAAGCCTCTCTTCTTCACTTGGGACATTTGTACTCTACATACGATGAGAGCATGAGTTCCTTAAGCATGTGGAAGGAATCCTACAAGGAAAAAATATTCAGCTCCTACACTTTAGAAGCCAAAAATAATGTGGTCAAGTGTTCTCTGAGCATGTGGAATGAAACCTACAAGAAATCTCCATCTTTTTTATTTTGAAGATCACACAACTTTAGTTGCATTTAATTGCTTTCTTAGGATCTAATGATTTGATTCATTTCCTTATTAAAGGCTATAAATGTCATTTATTTTATTTATTAGGATTTAATGGTTTTAGTTTATTAATTCAGATTTGGTTTAATTTTAAACTCAAATCTGAAAATTAATAATCAAGTGATATTTGAGTATTTTATTTTAGGGTTTCATTGTGTCAATTAGGCTTGAGATTCTTTTGGGTCAATTGGGCCTGAGGTTCCCTCTATATATTGTAAATCATTTGATTAAATAAATAAGTTGAATTTTGAGTTTAAATTTAGAGACGCATCTCTATGGTTTTCTGAGCGGTTCTTAGAGCTTATCGGCGTGTCGTGGCGCTCAACCTCGACTAATCAACTGAAACATCCATAGCCGGTTTGAAATGAACCGTTTCATTAAAAGGAAAGAATATATATCTACTCTAAATATAATAAGAACATATGCTAGCAATTTTACTTTTTTAGACACATTAGAAATTTGCCATTTGTCATAATTTGAGGGCAAATTGGTCAATTTGTCACAAAAAGACAAAACATTACACCTTTTAATACTTTCATTTTTTCTCTTTATCTCTTTCTTTTTCTTACATGGTAGGACCAACTAACTAAAAAAGTTATTTTTTTCTTCCACTTTTTTCTTTCTTTCTCTCTTTCTATGACTAACTAGACCGTGCACCCGTGCAATGCACGGGTGACAAAGATCTACTCTAAATATAATAAGAACATATGCTAGCAATTTTACTTTTTTAGACACATTAGAAATTTGCCATTTGTCATAATTTGAGGGCAAATTGGTCAATTTGTCACAAAAAGACAAAACATTACACCTTTTAATACTTTCATTTTTTCTCTTTATCTCTTTCTTTTTCTTACATGGTAGGACCAACTAACTAAAAAAGTTATTTTTTTCTTCCACTTTTTTCTTTCTTTCTCTCTTTCTATGACTAACTAGACCGTGCACCCGTGCAATGCACGGGTGACAAAGATTTGCCATATAAAAGTGTTTCATACATTGTTCCATTATGTTAAAAAGAAACTGGCAATAGTAAAATAAGACACTAATAATAATGTTAATTCTAAACACTCTAAGTCAGTTTAATGTTTATGGGCTGCTGTTGAACACTTCAAACACGGCAAGTAACAATTTACCCTTCAAATCAAAATCATCACGTCCACTTTGCTTCACTTAACGCACCAAGTAACACACAGCTTGTTACAATTCAAATTAAACCAAAAATTATCTGCGTGTACGTAAATTTGATGAAAATATATATGAATACAATCACACATAAAATTTTCATAACGAAATTTTACAGAACACTTATGGACACAATAACTATCTAAGCACTCCTAAAGAAGATAAAGCTAGGATTTTCCACAGGTATTTCTAACATTATAGGGATATTTTCAGGGAATTCTTCTTTTTCTAAAAGAGGACGCCAACCACGAAGTTGAACATTGCCATCAATAATACGTTCGGATAATAACAATGTACATTCCCATGTGTTCCCACAATCATTGTTCAAAGTGATATCAGTATCAACTCTATTTGGAAATAGAATATCACAATAGTCCAACGGAATATGCTGCAAAACAGAAAGACTAAACTAATTAACTAATAAATAAGGTTCGTAGATCATAGGAAAAATTAGTAACTTGAGCATAATAATTACAAATAAGAACTTGAAATATCAGCGTAGGTGAGACTTGCAGACAACACCAACACAGAAGTAGGTTTCTTTGCAAAGTGCATTGTTGGCGCTAATGATTTTGCCATGGAATGATTATCTTCAATGGGTACGGGTCGCTGGCCAAGGTTTAATCTCTTTGTAGTGCCAGACCAAAAATGGGTGTTAAGGAATCTATCCTTAACCTCAATGAAGAAACAGGCAAACTGGACATACACCATTTTTATCCAACCACCTGAATAAAGACGATAAAAACTACTTAAGTTTCGCCATCCTTCGACGAAGTAAAGGTCATCTCCTCTCCTGGAAACTTTTACTTCTATTTCATTACCATGTGTGTCAAAAAGAACAACAATCAAACGAATGTAATCTTTGTATTGGCTGGCAAGAAAATATGGAAGCTTAACTTCATCCTAAAATGGAACCATATTAAAACCAATCAACCATATGGAAAATGAAAAGAGAAAATAAGAAAGTACAACTAAAAGGAAAATTTGCTACAAACCTCATATAGAATATATTCAACCTGATGTTGTTCAAACTTAATCTTTAAGGAATAACGATAATCTCGTCCATTGTACCCGGGTGTAGAACGAATCATCTGAGAAAAAAATTCAGCCAATCAATTCGAAAAAACAATTATAGAAGGGTAGAAAAGATTTGAAATATACCATAACTGGAGAAGTATGAAGTCGTTCACAGGATCAACAACTCTATCTCCGTGAAGAGTATAAAAAATCAAATTTTACTCACAACACATAAACCCAGGGCCGGCCCTGGGCCCGTGCGGGCTGTGCTACCGCACAGGGCCCAGTCCAATTCCACGGTTTTAGGGCCCCAAATTAAATACGATATTTATACGGTTTTATTTCTAATAATACCACCAACAGCTCTTTGGTGTAGTGGTAAAGGTGTTTGGCAAAAGATCAAGCATCTGGGTTCGAATCCCTGGATCAACATTTTTTTGGATTATTGTTATTTTTAGCAAAAAAAGAGCAAATTGAACATAAATACTCAATTTTGTGATTCAATGCTTCTTACTTGTGCATGCAAAACTCACATATATACCACTAGACCAACACTTGTGACTTAAAATACTAACGCAAGTAAAAATACATATATTATTCTTAGTATAAAAATATATTTATATAATAAAAAAATTGTAGTGCCCAATTAGGGGCCCAATATTTAAAATTCGCACAGGGCCCCCAAATTGTTTGGGACGACCCTGCATAAACCAAAGAACTAAAATTGATGTTGGTTAAAATCAAATGGTTTAATCCATTATTTTTCTTTCTTTTCCTCACTTTTCTCTTCATTTACATCACTACGAAACACACACTTAGTTCCAATAATCAAATCAGGAAATGTACTAATTATGCACCCTCCTATTTAACTTCAAAAGTGGCGCACAATCTATTATGTAGTGAGATTCATTTTCTGACATCCACACTATACATGTCAGTCAAAATCATGTCAATAATATTCGTACTATTCATTTTCTATCATCCACACTATACATGTCACTCAAAATCATGTCAATTGTACTCAGACTATTCCAAAGTCTACAAAATGATAAGCTTTATTTTATTCCTAATTAAGATATCAAATATTATTCATTTAATTTTGACTACGAAATAATAGTACATGGAACATCACCTATTCACTCAAATGTGCTCAAATAGTAACACTATTACCAAACCAAATTCTAAAACTGCAAGTGTACCATAATTAATTATAGTGACGGCCCACCTACCTACTTTTTTTATTGAAAACCACCCAATCTACATTATTTATCTTCCCGTCTTTGATTGGAAACAAAATAAGAGGAAAGAAAATTGTATATGTAATAAATAACGAAAATAACATTTACTAAAAAAAGTTAAATATTTTTTAATTCAATACATTAATTTTTATGCAAATATAAATATGAAATTTACAACAAAAACTATTTTCCCTTACTTTTCTTCTCAAAATGGTACCACTCCAACTTTTCTTTCTTTCTACTTTCTAAGGCAATCAACAAAAATTAACTGTTTTACTCCATTACTTTTATTTCTTTTATTCTCTTTTCCCTTAATTTTAATGACGACCAAACACAAATTTAGTTCCAATAATCAAATCAACAAATGTTCTAATTATGCACCCTCCTATTGAACTACAAAAATGGCTCACAACCCATTATCTAGTGAGATTCTGCTTGTGACATCCACACTATAAATGTCAGACTAAATCATGTAAATAGTATTCGTACTATTCATTCTCAGACATATATATCACTCTTTTTTTTAAGCACAAAAGTAGCACCAAACATGAGTGTGTCAGGTAGTAAATCATGTCACTGCCACCATTTTTTCACCTATCTACTTTTTTTATTGAAAACCACCCAATCTACATTATTTCAAATATTTTTAAACTTACCCTTTGTTTTTTAAACAAACGAAAATTTAAACTAATTAATAAATAAATAAAATAGATAATTAATTAATTCATAAAACAAAGTATTTTAAGTAGTCAAATAAATAATTATTTAAATTAAATTGTTAAACTAATTTTTGTATCAATTAAATAGTCACATTATAGGGGTGAGTAACTTACTAATTAATGTGATCAGAAAGGAATCCATAGTATGAATATTAGCTTATTAGAATAAACCACATAGTGTAAGTTTCATCTCATCTATTTATTGTATTAGTATGATCTCAGCCGTTTAAATTGGAGGAGGATGCTTTGGTAAGTGTGAAGGAAAAGTATTGGAGGAGAATGCACCTGACAGTGTATCATTGATGTTTTTTTTCTGTTTTGACAGGAAAAGGAGTGGAGGAGTGTGCACTGGACAGTGTGTCATTGATTTTTCTGTCTTTCTAGACAGAAAAAGGAGTGGAGGAGGATGCACCGGAAAGTGTGTCACTGATGTTTTTGTTTTTTCAACTGACAAAACAGTAGAGGAGGATACACTAGACAGTGTGCTATTGATGTTTCTATCTTTTTAGATAGAAAAAGGAATGGAGGAAGTGCACCGGAAAGTGTGTCACTGATGTTTTTTATTTTTTTTCAACATAAAAATATGTGGAGAAGGGTACACCGGACAGTGTGCTAATTTTATGTTAATTTTTAATTTATTAAATAATAAATTTAATATTGTCAAAAATAAACTAATCGGCTTCATATTTTAATTAACATAATTAGTAAATTGACAAAGTCATTTATTTTACTTTATTTTAATAATTGAATTTTTAATTTTTATACAAAAACAAAATAAATTAACTAATTTAAAAATTGAAGCTTCAATTGAAATTTACGTGAGGTTGCATGCATGACATCACCATTTCTCAAACACGTTGAGTTTAAAAAAAATTCACATACTCTCATATACATTTTAAACTACTAAAGAAAAATATATTGAACAATACACAAACATCCAAATTTGACATTACCCATAAATTTCACTATTTATAACCCCTATACACATACCCTCTAAATACTATCCACACTCACCCTCACCTAACTTGCATATCTTTCCCAATTTAGTGAAGACACGCATGTGATCCAAACGCTAACAAAATCTAGCCAAACTATCATGGTTTCTTCTAACTGACTGCACTACACAGTAACTTAACATACCAAATCTCAAATCACCTAAAAACACAACCGCATTCCTCCACTTTGTCCCCCTAAATCTGCCACATCCAAACAAACATTCTAATCATCCCCCATCTTGCGCCACTACATACACAACTATTATGCCTACTTTATTATTCACACAACACAATACATACACTATTCACAATTCTTTGACCTTCCCCATGCAAGACATCAATACCCTATCCCATTTGTCCTTGTCTTCATCCAAGAATAACAAAAACCTTAGCCTCTGATTAGGGGAAAAAATGGGACGAAATAAAGGATAGGAAAGGAAAAAAATTTGTAGATCATAAGACGTTTATCTTTACTTATTTATTTAATATTGACTTTCTCTTCCCTTATTTGATTGGAAACAAAATTAGAGGATAGAAAAGTGTATATGTATGAAATGACAACACTAACATTTTCTAATAAAAGTATAATATTTTTTAATTCAATACATAAATTTTTTCTTTACGCCACCAGTCAAATGTGCGGGAACATTATCACAATTACAAAAATAAATGCAACAACTGCAAGTGGGCTGTAAATAATTATAGCGATGATCTACAGTTGAATATACATCTTAATTACCTATACAACACTAATTTGTTTTTAAGATCAAAAGTAGCACCTTTACTCTTAAAATTGACAAACAAAATTGCTGCCAATATCACAACTATCTTCTTCTTATCTAATTTTACATTTTTAAATTTCTAGATTTTTTTAATTTGTTGTTTAACAATTTAGAAAATGATTTAATTAATGGTGACAATACACATGATTTAACAACTAACATTGATATTTGATGCTACTTTTGTGCTTAAAGAAAAAATTGCACTATATATGTAACTAATTAATAAAATAGTCTTACAATTTTTTTGACCCCTACTTTCAATGTTTCATTCAGCAATTCTGGAACCCGTACCACGTATCAGAGTGAAAACCATCTTATTTGACTACTAAATAATTTAACTATTTTGCTGGAACTTTATTTGGGATGCTATATTGATTTTTATTATATCAAATTGGATATACACAAAGAAAACATCACAAAAAACTACTTGAAAGTAAAATACCTGATGCCTTAATACCCATAGCTATTCAGTGAGAAACGGAAGAAAAAAAACATAATTTCGTTACACATTGTTCAATATAAATTAAAACAAACTAAACATTTAACTAATTTGCTACACAAAACACAAATCCACCTAAAACATAACATGTGTCCATCAATGCCCATCACTAAAAGAATGAATCTCCGATTATAAACAGGTATTTCCAATTTTATCCAATAGTTCTCAGGAAAAAACAATCCCAATCTTGACCAATACATCAGTGAAAATAACTCCCATGCCACATTTTTCTGGGAACACAACCTCATAATAATCCAAAGGCAGTTGCTAAAAAAAATAACAATTTTTAATAGGGTTTTCTTTGGAAAAAATTAACAAAATAAGTCCAATTTACTGCAAGTTTCTATAAGAATATAGCTTTTTTGGCAAAGGTAATAATCGGTTGAAAATACTTTGCAATAAATGCATCATGATCAAGCATCTACATAAATACGAAAATTAAGATTCTAGAGAAAAAAAATATAAAATCATACCTGATAAATACAATCATACCTGATGCGGAATAAACTCCATCTCAAATTGCTCAAACTTAATATTTAAAGGATAACAATATTGTCTTCGAGTGAACCCAATAATAGAGGCCAACATCTGATGGGAAAAAATTGAAATCATAAAATGCATACCTCCAATTACTGAGAGTAAAGATAGTCATCTTAATGACAAATAATCATAAAATCTTACTGTTTCAAACACTTATAATATTTCATAAAACTAATTCTACAACCCAAGCCAAAGCTAAAATTGGAACAATGACTAACATTATAATAAAAGTGATTAACTGTCCATCTAAGATAGAAAAAAATATGTAAACAATTGCGAAAATGGTCTAAATAATAAGAAACTTGTGGTTCATCGTGTTAGAATAAATATGAAAACTGTTAAAGTGAAGGATGTTTAAACTTGAGATTAAAATGTGATTTTATAGAGACAACTTTTGTGAAGTGTGTCATTTATTACCGTTAATCACTTTCTACTACCACTCCTTTCACTTTATAATCGTTGAATACAATATATAAAAACACCGACAAAAATCTTCCCCTAAAACCAAACCTACTACATAATGAAAGATATTACCAACCACCGCTGCTTCTTTACGTCTCTCCCATTCATTTATCTCTAAACATCTGCATCTCTATCATCTTGTTTTCTATTTTTTTTGGATTTGATGGGATATGGAGAAAGTTGTAAGTTTTGTGTTTTTTGCTACAATAAGCGGTTTGAATTTGATGATAATGTTGCAAGAATGAGGGGGCGACACAAAGGAAAAAAAATTAAAGGAGGAGTGGTTGTGTGAGACTCTAATGTCACAGCGTGTCCCTACTAAACAGTATCCTATCATGTGACTTCGCAGAACACTATTTATGAACAGTAACACTGTTTCAACATAAATAGCGACACTATTCCCTACTCAAAACACTATTCATGATGTCCCCACCTCTGCGAACTACTGTTCATAAACAGTATTCCCTACTCAAAACACTATTCATGATGTCCCCACCTCTGCGAACTACTGTTCATAAACAGTAGCCGAATACTGTTCACAAACAGAACCACTGTTCATAAATAGTAGCCGAATACTGTTGACCATAATTGAAAACAGGATGGCGCTGAAATGGAAAATTTTGGAGTCCGCCAAAACCCCAAAATGGCGCCCAAATTTTATTTCAGCCACTCACTCCCTTTTATGTTTTAAGATTTGTCTTTCTCTCTTCCATTTTCACATTTTCTTTCACTTTCTCTTTCTTCCTCACTTTCTACACCTCATTTTAAAAAATATGAAAATATTTATTTCATATTTTCTTTTACATTGTCTTTTTCTTTTCTCTTACACTCTTTTAGTAATTTCAAAATTTAATTAAAATGACTAAACTAATATTAAATGGTTTAGATAAAAATACAATGTCATCTACTTATCTCTATACAATCAACCCACTAACAAAAATACTAAATAATCCCTCACTTTTATCTCAATCCTAAGGATAAAAATGTCATTTCAAATTATTTTTTCTAACTTTTTATTTCTCTCACTCACTTTTATCATTATTGGGTCTCACTCTCACATCATCTTTTAATTTTTTATTTCACTCACTCTTTCCACATATCTCTACTATCAACATAATAAAACAATTCACTACCAAAAATACTACACCTCTCTATTATCATCTACTAATCTACTAAAACTAAGCAACTTAAACACTAGAAAATTCCAAAATAATTTTTAGATATCTTAGAAAAAAACAACAAGGCCTAATATCTGTTGAAACTACAAATAAATATTAAAAAAACACTTTACAAATATATCTCACTAACAAATATCAAAGGAGTAAACAATGGCAACGGGAGCGGCAATGAGAGATTGATAATGGGATCGACAACAAGAGAGGTGTCGAGAGAGAGGCAATGGGAGTGCCAACAAGAGACTGGCAATGGATCACAACGATTGCGGCAACACATGAGTGCCAATAGGAGAGGCAACGGGAGCGGCAACGATAGACTGACAGTGGGATCGACAACGGGAGCGACAACAAGAGCGACAACGGGGGTGTACATCTTGTATTAAATCTCATTTTCTTTTTTCCCTGATTTTTACTCCATTATTAAGATTATAAGAAGATAGTGATTTTTTTTAACATTTTGCAAATATTTAATATTACAGACTAATTTTATTAATAATTATTCTATTTTTCTATCTCAAATAAAAAATATTTTCTCCTATATTTGTTTATATATATATATATATATATATATATATATATATATATTTTGTTAAAAGGAGATATTATATATTGTTCTTATGGATAATTATATTTTTATATTTTTATTTTTTATGCATATAAAGGACACGACGGTACTCGTGCGTATGCACGGGTATATTGCTAGTAAATTAAACAAAAATGGGGTTGGGGCAAGTCACCACAGTATTACCTCCCTCCTTGTTCCGGGGTGTATTAGCAATTACAAGAGCTTCCAATAGCAATTGGGCCGACGGCCCAGCCCAGCGCAACCGGCCCAAAACGGCCGGACCTCACTGTATATATACGCCATTCGCATATGGCATCAGGTACGTTTTCCTACCTTGTGAATCCTGCCCGAGCGACGACACCGACTAGGCGTCGGAGTGTCATTGCAGTACCACCCGCGACGGCCAAGACCCGTGTTTCACCCGGTCCTCCACGACCGATTTAGGTCCTCGGTGACTGTGCCAGTCCTTCCTCGGCGACCGTGCCAGTCCTTCCTCACAGTCCTTCCTCGGCGGCAGCCAGTCCTTCCTCACGAGTCCTTCCATCAACGTCCACCAGTCCTTCATCACGAGTCCTTCCACCAAATGGCCGGGACAGTCCTTCCGCGTGCGGCCAAGACTCCTGGTTCCAGCCAGGTCCTCTATGACCCAGGTCCTCAACGACCCAGGTCCTTCTATTGGTCAAGGTACGATCAATTGGCGACCACAGTGGGAGGCCCGAGCGCTATCCTACTTCAACTATGGCTACACGCGAAGACCGCCCCGACATCATTACAACCATGCTTGTTGAGCGACCTAAGATGTTGGACGACCTAAAGTGGGCGACCTAAAGAGCATGGACAATCCCAAGACGCCTAAACAAAGCGCAAAACGGCGGGAGGAATCTCGCCTTTAGTCTGCAGGCCATAACGTTGGCCATGTTGACCCGATTGAAACATACGAATATGCGTTGGAAAGCTGAGAAGCAGAGCTACAGCTTTCATGTTGAAGTCAAAATCCAATTCGGGCGTCTTCCACCCGTTTCTGCTCGCCCAAAGTGGGGCGTCCAAAAGTTGGTCGCCCGTGAGCGACCCAAAAGGTCTGTCCAGTACGGAGACCATAACTTCGTTCACGTTCATCCGATGGGGGCGTGTGAGCATGCGTTGGAAAGCCGAGAAGTAGATCTACAGCTTTCATGTTGAAGTCAAAATCCAATTCGGGCGTATTCCACCCGTTTCTGCTCGCTCAAAGTGGGGCGTCCAAAAGTTGGTCGCCCGTGACCGACCCAAAAGGGCTGTCCAGTACGGAGACCATAACTTCGTTCACGTTCATCCGATGGGGGCGTGTGAGCATGCGTTGGAAAGCCGAGAAGTAGATCTACAACTTTCATGTTGAAGTCAAAATCCAATTCGGGCGTCTTCCACCCGTTTCTGCTCGCCCAAAGTGGGGCGTCCAAAAGCTGGTCGCCCGTGAGCGACCCAAAAGGTCTCGCATCGATGACGGAGACCATAACTTCGTTCACGTTCATCCGATGGGGGCGTGTGAGCATGCGTTGGAAAGCCGAGTAGATCTAAAACTTTCATGTTGAAGTCAAAATCCAATTCGGGCGTCTTCCACCTGTTTCTGCTCGCCCAAAGTGGGGCGTCCAAAAGCTGGTCGCCCGTGAGCGACCCAAAAGGTCTGTCCAGTACGGAGACCATAGCTTCGTCCACGTTCATCCGATGGGGGCGTGTGAGCATGCGTTGGAAAGCTGAGAAGCAGTGCTACAGCTTTCATGTTAAACTCCAAGTTATATTCAGATGTTCTACACCCCTTTCGGGTCATCCAAGTAGGGCGCCCGGCCTACAAACGAAGAACGTAGGCCCCGAGCGGTCTACAACGAGCGCCACCGAGTTGGCCCAATCGAGCGCCATCGAAATGGCCCAAGGGTCAGAAGGACCCACCAACAAGTGTAGGCCCCGAGCGGTCTCCAATCGAGTGCCATCGAAATGGCCCAAGGGTCAGAAGGACCCACAAACAGAGTAGGCCCCGAGCGGTCTACAATCGAGCGCCATCGAAATGGCCCAAGGGTCGGCGACCCACCAACAAGTGTAGGCCCCGAGCGGTCTACAATCGAGCGCCATCGAAATGGCCCAAGGGTCAGAAGGACCCACAAACAGAGTAGGCCCCGAGCGGTCTACAATCGAGTGCCATCGAAATGGCCCAGCGGTCGGAGACCCACAAACGCAGTAGCCCCGAGCGGTCTTACATCGAGTGCCACCGAGTTGGCACAACCATCGATGTCATCGAATGACCGAGGTCGAGCAATGACCCAATAACGAGCATTGATCGCCGAACACGGTCGGAAGAGACCGACTACAACGACCACATGCACTCGATGGCGGCGACCACACCTCGGCAGCGGGCAACGCGTCCACACCTCGGCGATGGCGGCGACCACCCGCGACTTAGCGTGGTAGCAACCACACACTTCAAGAGATGGAGACCAATTGCGCAATGCAACCCGGCCGCTTACAACACGACACACGGGGCAGCGATTCAAGCCTCGGCCGCTCTTGCCGACCTAGGCTTGGGGGCAAGCGTTCGGGGTGTATTAGCAATTACAAGAGCTTCCATAGCAATTGGGCCGACGGCCCACCCAGTAGCCAAGCAACCGCCCAAAACGGCCGGACCATCAGATATATATCGCCATTCGCATATGGCATCGTGTGCGTTCTCTAACCTTGTGCTATCTGCCCGAGCGACCTCTCACTAGATCGTCGGAGTGTCTTTGCAGGTACCACCCGAGGTGTTCAACGCGTGAAGCCAGGACCGGTCCTTTCACTCATTCAACGACCGGCCCATAGACGAATCAATCAACACTTCAACTCATCATTGGTCAAGGTACGATCACTCCTCATTTTCGTTTCTTCTCATTCTCAACTCATTCCCTTTTCTTTCCTCTCTCACTCACGTACAACCCCTCTCCTCCAACACCCATTTTCTTCCTTTCTTTCTTTTTTTCTCTCTCTCTCTCTCTACAATAAGATTTCTTTCTCCTCTCTTCTCCCTAATTTCTACAACTATTGAGAATACAAGCTTTAGGAGGTGTTGAGTTGGTATTGGAAATACCCGCTCTTGGGGATCTTTCTCTTTGGTGTAAATTGAGGTAACATTCTACATTCTCCTAGATTAAGAGTTGATAATTGGCATAAATGAGTAGTGGGTGATGGTATTGGGTAGTAGAATGTGTAGATTTCATATTTTTGAGCTTCTTTATAAAACCCTAAGTTCAATAAATTGGTGGTTTTGACAAATTAATTAGTGTTTCATAATGTGTTGCATAACTTTTAATAAGTTTCTAAAGGCTTAAAATTATTGTATTGGTGCTAAGATTCGGTGCAAGCTACTCTGGTGGTTCCTATTGAAGGCAATGTATTAAAATTGCGAAAGCTGGACATAGCTAATACTAACAATCAAAGTAATTGGAAGAATGAATTATTGGATTATCATTCTATGAAAATGAACAGTACACCAACTCTGTATTTATACAAACTGGAAGAGAGAGAGCAGTAAAGTAAATCTAAGCAAAGAAAGATCTAGAGAAGGAATCTAAGGTAATTCTAATAGATGATTTTCAGATATGGTGGTGGTGAAGTGTAACTGGAGACCTTTTCTTCTTCTTCACAATCATGTTGCATTTAGTGAGAAGGAGAGAGAGAGTCATCATTATTGTAATTTAATAGCCTCCCACAAGCTTGACCATGATATATGTTAATCATGCCAAGCTTGGACACAAAAGGGGTAAACTTTGTAGGTGCAAGAGCCTTAGTAAAGAAATCAGCAACTTGCCCTTTTGAAGACACAGGGAGCAGTTTCATCATTTTCTGCTGCAATTTTTCTCTAACAAAATGACAATCTATTTCAAGATGCTTAGTACGTTCATGAAAAACATGATTTCCAGCAATATGTATTGCACTCTGATTATCACAATACAGAGTAGGTGCCCTTTCACAGTGAATGTGAAGATCTTTCAGCAGAAATAGTAACCATTGAAGCTCACAGGTTGTCGTAGACAATGCTCTATACTCTGCTTCAGAAGAAGACCTGGAAACCGTTTGTTGTTTCTTTGTTCTCCATGAAACCAATGATGACCCAAGAAAAAAACAATAACCAAAGTGGATCGATTTTTACGTATATCGCGCGGTTGCCCAATCTGCATCTGCAAAGCCCGATAACTGCATAATTGAGTTTCTGGGAAACATCAAACCCAGGCCAGGATTACCCTTCAAATAACGAAGAATTCTGCAAACAGCATTGTAGTGATTAACAATTGGAGAATTAACATGCTGGCTCAACTGTTGGACAACAAATGTTATGTCTGGTCTCGTGTTAGTAAGGTAAAGAAGCCTCCCAATCAACCTTCTATAACAATTTGTGTCTTGATAGGCTTCTCCATCATCATGGTGCAGCTTCACATTAGAATCCAATGGAGTAGACATAGGTTTGGCACCTAAAAAACCTGTTTCATTCAACAAATCCAGGCAATATTTCCTCTGGCTGATGACAATGCCAGTGGATGATTGAGAAACCTCCAATCCTAGGAAGTATTTCAAGGATCCCAAATCCTTGATTTTAAAAGCTTCATGCAACAGAGTCTTAATTCTATCAAATTCAGCAAGAGAATCACCAGCCAATATCACATCATCAACATATATGAGCAATGCAGTGAAATGTTTATCAGTTTTCAAACAAAACAAGGAATAGTCAGAACTTGACTGCTTATATCCTTGTGAAATTAACAGTTCAGTCAACTTCTCATACCATTTTCTGCTGGCTTGCTTCAAACCATACAGAGATTTCTTTAACTTGCAAACTTGATTGCTCTTGTCACACTTGACACCTTTAGGAACCTCCATATAAACGTCTTCATCAAGGTCCCCATGCAAAAATGTATTGTTCACATCTAATTGATGCAAATGCCATTTTTGCATAGAAGCAACAGCTAACAAGGTCCTTACTATGGTAAGCTTTGCCACCGGACTAAAAGTGTCAAAGAAATCCAACCCTTCCACTTGATTGTAACCCTTTGCCACCAACCTAGCTTTAAATCTCTCAATAGAGCCATCTGCTCTATGCTTCACCTTATAGACCCACTTATTGTCTATAGGTTTCACATTAGGTGGAGTATCCACTAGCTCCCAAGTACCATTATCATGCAATGCAGCTAACTCCTTATTCATTGCCTCAACCCAAGATGGATGTTGACAAGCAATTTCATAGGAGGTAGGCTCAACAGTATGTGTGATAGATTCAGAGAATTTCTTTTGTGTAAGAGACAAATTACAAAAAGAGTGAAAATCAGATAATGGATAGGGAGTACCTGAGGATGATGACTTGGATGATGATGTTGAGAGACTACACACATAATCAGATAGATGCTGAGGTTGGTGTTTTTCTCTGCAGGATTTTCTGAGTTGAGGTGAGGGGAGGTCAGTAACAATAGGGGTTTATGTTTGTTCATTTGGTTCATTTGAGTGAGGTTCAATTGGATCATTCTCATTCATGTTACTTTCTGTGATATAATGTCACTGTGATATAGAAGAAGTCCCTTTGTATGGTAAAATATTCTCATGAAAAGTGGTGTTCCTAGATATGAACAATTCTTTGTTGTTTAAATCCAATAAAACAGCACCTTTTACACCTTCTTTGTAACCCAAGAACACACACTTTCTACCTCTAGGGTCAAGTTTGGTTCTATGTGACTGTAAAGTAGTTGCGTAACATAGGCAACCAAACACTTTTAAGGTAGACAGATCAGGTAAAATTCCTCTAAGGAGTTGATAAGGTGATTTGTTGTCAAGTAATGGACTAGGAACACAATTAATTATGCTAGTTGCTTGGATAACTGCATAAGACCAGAACTGGTTAGGCAATTTGGAAAAAGGAGGGCTCTTGCTACATTTAAGATGTGTTGGTGTTTTCTCTCCACTCTTCCATTTTGTTGTGGTGTTTCAACACAACTAGTTTGATGAATAATCCCTTTTGTTGCATAAAAATTAGGAATCAAAAACTCGGGTCCATTGTCACTTCTAACTATCTTGACTTTGGTATCATATTGAGTTTCTATCATATTAATGAAGGTTTTAACACAATTACTGGTTTCTGCCTTAGATTTAAGTAGAGTGACCCATGTGAATCTACTAAAATCATCCACGGCTGTGAGAAAGTATCTATGATTATGCACAGAAACATTAGATACTGGTCCCCATCTAGCTCACTCTTCTTAGTTGTGAGTAGTTAATCTACAATGTGGCAATTTTTATATATCTATTTTTTTTATGGGAGAAGCAAACAAGTTTTCTTAAATAGATTTTATCTCCAAATATGAGTTGAAAAGTATTTCTATTTTATGTTTGTTTGTTTGTTGTTGTTGTTGTTGGATACTGTTCGTTGCAATGAAGAGAGAATGCAGCCTATGGGTGAAATGCTCATAGCCCTTTTAGATAACCGTTTTGTCGTGACGATGAGATAATACGGTCGGTGATTACCGTTTTGCGGTGATGAAGAGATAATACGGCATATGATTACCATTTGCCACAACGAAGAGACAATGTGGTCTATGTGCACATAGTAAATAGATTATCTTGCTTGTTATATTCTTGATCGGAGACTTATTGAAATTTTTGATGATATAACCTTTGTATGTATAACAAATGAGATTGTTTTCCATGTTTTATTGTGGTTTCTATATGAAAATTGTATTTGATCGAAAACCACTCGTGCTATCATTGCTTCTCTTTTCTGTCCACCTTGTTTATTATGCTCTCACTCAGTCTTTTTGACTCACCCTATCCTTTCTTTATTTTTTCAGACTTGCAGACAACAAAGTAGGCTGTCCCTGGTGCATGTCTACTACTCAAACCAGAACTTGTTGCATTTTGGGTAGGCCTCATCTTAAGCGGTGACTATTATTTTTGATGACTTCAGTCGATGTAGCTATAGGAATAGGAACTTTTGTGTCTAAAAGGGTCTATGGTCAAATAGAATTTTGTAAAAAAACTATGTAGTTGCTTTTATTTTTGAAACCTATTGTCAAGGTTGTAATTATGAATAAGGCTTTGGTTGCTGTATTTTGGATATATGATTCACAATTACGCAGGTTTATTTTGTGTTTGAAATGTCCGAAAAACAGATGAGACTGTTGAAATTTGTAGATATATTGTAACTTTAAAAGTGAGTTAGGATTGCCAAGCTTATGACGAGTTGTCTTAGCTTGTGCGCTGGTCATGGCCTATCGGTGGGTCGTGACACGGTCATGGTGTCTTCTCGACTTATCGATTGGTCTTCCATCCCCGATCGCTCATCACACCCATCTTCATGACTCCTGAAACAGTCATTGATGGCTCCGAGGTTGCCATCATCTGGTATTAGAGCTTAAGTTCTATCAATGTGTTATCTATCCTTTTCAATTTTAATCTCTAAATTTTAGTTCATCTCATTTTATTTTATTTTATTTTATGGAAAAAATAGAAAAAGAAAATTCAAAAATTCAAAAAAAAATAGAGATTGAAAAGAAAGACGATTTGAGAGAAATCAAAGAAATAGAGGAAGAAGTACAGAAAAAATTGTTAGTGATGTTGACAAAGAATGGAAGTTTGAGAAGGAAAAGAAAAAAAAGAATTTAAAAAAAAATGGGAGTGAAAATTTGTAGAATTTTTTTATTTAACCATTTAATTTATTATGCAGGTTTGGATTTGAGGACAAATCTTTTCGAAAAAGGGGAGAATGATGAGAGCATGAGTTCCTTAAGCATGTGGAAGGAATCCTACAAAGAAAAAATATTCAGCTCCTACACTTTAGAAGCCAAAAATGATGTGGTTAAGGGTTCTCTGAGCATGTGGAAGGAAACCTACAAGAAATCTCCATCTTTTTGATTTTGAAGATCACCCAACTTTAATTGCATTTAATTGCTTTATTAGGATTTAATGATTTGATTCATTTCCTTAGCAAAGGCTATAAATATCCTTTATTTTATTAATTTGGATTTAATGGTGTAATTTATTAATTCAGATTTGGTTTAATTTTAAACTCAAATCTGAAAATTAATGATTAGGTGATATTTAAGTATTTTAGTTTAGGGTTTCATTGTGTCAATTGGGTCTGAGGTTCCCTATACAAGGACAGATCCATGGCAATCAAATTGGGGGCATATGCCCCCACTCTTCATTAATTTTTGGTGTTGAGTGTAAGCTATTTTAATTTTGCCCCCACTTAAAATAATGTCATTAAAAGATCTAGAGAAGGATCACTCAGAGATTTTACGCAGATGTAGAGAGAATAAGCTATACTAGACTAACATCTAACATTTTCATAATTCTTGCTTGCCTTTATTCATTCAAGTGTGGTCATAAATAACCAATAATGAGTACTAGAATCATACAGCTGTCACACTCATACAAGGACTATTACAGCTGTCCAAAGGAAGGTTCTAGCTAAACAAAGAAAGCATATTCTCACTAATTATTCCTAGGCAGCAACAGATACCATGCTACGGATATCACACTAAGGCGTTTGCTTTTCCCACACCCCCTCCTACTCTTTCACACCCCTTAACTCCAAATATTCCAAAAATACCCTTAAGTGGAGTGCGTGTTTTCACCTATTCGGGGATGGTCAATCAATCTATTCGGTTGAGGTCAACCGAACAGTAAAAAGGTGAATGTGGTGTGAGAGTCCATTTTTGTAATAAAATAGGGGTGTTCGAACACCTCATGCGCGAACTGTTCGAATGACCTCGTTCGACAGTGAAATTACGCACGAGGTGTGAAGTCAAGATTTAACACACACGAACGATGTCATTCGAACTGCTCAAGGCCCGTGTTCGAACAGTGAAATTTCGTGAAAAAAAGAGGTTTTGGCCGGTCTTTTTGGTCTTTTCACACCCTATATGGGTGTGTTTGGAGTAGGAGGGTGTGGGAAAAGCAAGAGCCCACACTAAAACATCACATGATCATTAAACCATTTGGGCTTTGTTTTGTTTCTTTTAACTCGGCCTTTTGAGTCTGCACCTCCCCCTTCTTCATTCAAGCCCACTTCCTCTTCATAGTCCTCAATTTCCTCTGCTGGTCCCGTAACATCTCCATCCCCATGAGAAAGAACCTTGTCCTCAAGGTTCGAGCGCAGATAACTTCGCTTTAAAGGCTTCTTCATCTTCCCAAGTAGCATCTTGGTAGCAATCCGGTACATTGAACAAGCGGTGACGTTTGTCGTTGTGATTTGTTGAGCTAAGATGGCAAGAGGTCGCGATGACGGCATATTATCCACATCCTTGGGAGGTAACTCAAGAGTATCCACATCAAGACCAAAGCAAGGCTTCAATCGTGAAGCATGAAATACATGGTGTATCTTACTTCCAAGAGGAAGTCACACCTCAAATGCCACGGTTCCAATGGCACGCAGAATTTTGTAAGGACCATAAAAGCATTTAGCAAGGTTACGCACTCGGTGTCCAAAGAATGAGATACTTGGCGATGTGGTCTAAGCTTCACAAAAACTAAGTCTCCAACCTTGAAGGGACGGAGAAGCCTTCTTTTATCAAAGATGGAACTTCATAGTTTCTTGAGCCTTCAAAGAACTTCTTTCTAAGTATCTCCAAAAGCGGTGTCTCTATTGAGCAATTCGAATTCACACCTCAACATTAGAAGAGCGAAATGTCTTTGTTGCAATGTGGGAGGTGGCTTACCAAAAACAGTTTGGTGCGGTGACATTCCAAAGGCATATATGAATGGAGGTGTTGTAGTGCCATTCCGCCCAATGCAAGTATTTACCCCAAGTGCGAGGTTGATCATGAGCAAAACAACGGAGATATTGTTGGAGAGCTTTGTTAACGATTTCGGTATGGCCATCACTTTGAGGATGATACGCGAAGGCATGCGCAATTTCGTACCACTCGGACGGTACACTTCTTGCCAAAACTTGCTCATAAAATAGGATCACGATCGGACACGATACTCTTAGGCATACCATGGGCAGAATCGACCAATTTAGTAAATAGCTCAAAGAACTTTCACAAAGGCGGTGAAATTGGAAGGCGACATTCCAAAATGTGAAGCTTTAGATAACTCATCAAACAATTACAAGAATCACGGTATGATTTTGGAAAGAAGGGAGCCCCACAATGAAGTCTAATGAGATGTCTTCCCAAATGTTGGTTGGTATGGGCAAGGGTTGCAAAGAAAACCGTAAGGTAAATGAGCGAGAATTTTTGTCTGGCGACAGTTATGCAGAGCCTCGACAAAGTCAAGAAACATCTGTGCTCATCCCCTCCCAATACACATTGTCTTTCGCCTTCCAAGAGTCTTAGTTATGCCACTATGTCCTCCCACCAAAGTAGAGTGAAATTCCTCCATTAGAGTGAACTTAACAGAGAGTCGTCGGGGGGTATGTACAGTTTGCCTTTAAAATATAACATAGAATTGATGACTTGAAAATCGTGGATACTTCTCTGGGATGTTCTTTGCACTTGAGAACGTAAGTGAAGAAAATTGGGATCGATTGACACACAACGGTGATCTTTTCATAAAAACACAAAGTGAGAGCAGTGAATCCGAGACAAATAGTCGGGGGTTCGTGAATACGAGACAAAGCATCACCACACTATTTTGCTTTCCCGGCTTGTATACAATCTCATATGAGTAGCCAAGCAATTTAGCCAAGTAGAATTGTTGCTCCGGGGTTTGGACTACTTGAGTCATGAGTTCACAGAGACTTTTCTGATCGGTATGGATGGTGAACTTGCGGCCTAGTAAATAAGTTCTCCACTTCTTGATCATGAAGTGATAGCCAAAGCTCTCGGACATACGTAGAAGCATTCAATAACTTGGGCAGAATTTTTCTTGAAGTAGCAAATAGGATGACCTCCTTGAGACAACACTGCACCCATACCTACACCAGATGCATCGGTATCAATACAAAAATCCTCAGCCAAATTAGGAAGCCGTAACACTGGAGCCCGAGTCATAGCATCCTTTAGAGCCACAAAAGCCAACTGAGCTGCATCAGACCATTGGAAACAATCCTTCTTGAGTAATTCAGTTAATGGTGCTGCAATGGATGCATAATGAGACACAAATTTACGATAAAATCCAGTCAAACCCAAAAAAAACCGAAGCTGCTTGAGAGAGGTAAGAACCGACCAGTTGGTCATTGCTTCAATCTTCTCAGGATCGGGAGCCACACCATGAGGAGACACAATATGTCCCAGATAAGAAATAGAGGACTGACCAAATGAGCATTTAGACCTTTTCAGAAAAAATTGATTGTCCATTAACACAGTAAAGACAATACTCAAATGATGTACATGATCCTGTAAAGATTTGCTAAACACCAAAATATCATCAAAAAAAACTATAACAAATTGACGCAAATAAGGTTGAAACAAAATGTTCATAGTTGCTTGAAAAATAGAGGGTGCATTGCATAATCCAAATGGCATCACCAAAAATTCGTAGTGTCCTTGGTGAGTACGAAAAGCAGTTTTTGAGATATCACCTGAGTGCATCCGGATTTGATGATAACCGGAACGCAAGTCTAATTTAGAGAAAAAAGTAGTGCCATAGAGTTCGTCTAGTAACTCATCCACTGCCGGAATTGGAAAACGATCTTTGATGGTGATCGCATTCAAAGCCCGGTAATCCACGCAAAATCTCCAAGAGCCATCCTTCTTTCGAACTAACAACACAGGTGAGGAAAAAGCACTAGTACTAGGACGGATAATGCCTTGGGTCAACATGTCTTGGATTTGGGTTTCAATTTCTTGTTTTTGGAAATGGGGGTAGCGGTAAGGACGAACATTCACAGGGTTTGAGTTGGCTATTAGTGGTATATGGTGGTCATATGGCCGTGGAGGAGGGAGCTGAGTAGGTGGTTCAAATATGGAGGTGAATTTGAGGAGAAGGTTGGCAATTTCAGGAGGGTAATTAGGTACAGGCTGTGGCATGATTGGTGGGCTAGGTTGCTGGTCTAGGAGATAAAATTGGATCACAGTATCTATTGAATGTGTGTTCACCATTCTCTGAAGCTGGTGGAGCGTAGCTTCAAGAGGAGGGGGTTTGGTATCTCCCTGCAAACGCACCAGCTGACCATTGACAGTGAATTCCATTGTCAAATTGTCATAATCAGTCAAAATAGGGCCCAGAGTTCTTAACCATTGTAGCGACCGAAAAATCCGGGAATAGGATTCTTCGAAGGTTCAAAAGGAAGCCGCCACCAAAATTCTAGTTTAAGGGCAAATATTTTACCCTTTTATTTATAGAGAAAAAAACTTAATTAAATTTTTAGTTTTTAGAGCTTGACAAGAGTAGACTCTTGCTCCTACGTACCTCCGGATGCAATGGAGGAATCAAAGCTACGTAGTTCTTCCTGAAAAAGGTTTGTTGGTTGGTGTTTTTTAGTGTAAGGGTCCTAGGACTCTTTGAACTGTACAGCTCACTGATCCTAGGACGCTGACTAACCCGATTGTACAACCGACATAGTCCCCTACTTTTTGAAAATGATTTTTTTTTGTATTTTTGAGACAGATTGGTTTGATGTGAGGTGGGTTGGTTTTAGAATAGGTATTCTAGGACTCTTGAACTGTACATCCCACTTGTAACACCCCAAAATAGTTCAATTAATTATTTGATTGGGTTATTTAAGGTTTACAACATTTTAGTTAAGTCAAGTATTAATTAGAAGTTTATTTCATTTAGGAGATGTTTAGGTGAAGGTGGAAGGTGGGCGTAGAGGCCCATGAGCCATGAGAGGCCCATGAGCCATTAGAAGCCCAATTGTTGACTCATAGAAGAGTGTCGAAGGAGAGGGAGCATTCATTACCAAAAATTATCAAGAAAAGTCAAAGGGAAAGTAAGAGAGAGAAGTTGGTAGGTGAGATCACTTTCTAGAGAGAAGGAAGAGCATTTGGCGTGGAAGAAGCTCAAGCTCAAGGGAGAAGAGTTGCTGCGAGTGTTAACTGGAGGATTTCAGTGAAGAGAGTGTGTTCTACTCAACTGATCAAGGTTAGGGGGCTCTCTTCTCACGTATAATCTTGTAGTATGATGAGTTGTTATGTGTGAGTAGATTGTAGTTATGTTTCTGAGCTGTTTTGCATGCTTGGTGTGTTTTGATGTTTTTGATGTTGTGTTTTGGCTCACTTCAGTGGAGTTGTATGGAGTGGATGGGGGAGTTGATCATACGAGGGATCAAGGAGTGAAATGGGAGTGAGGAACTCTCACCCCGAGTGAGCTAGAGTGAGTGAGAGTGAGCAACATAATCTTGGAGAGGTTCTTAAAGAATAGGCTTAGGATAACAGAGAGAGTAGGCGGCGTACATCATAAAGTGGCGAGTGCGTTTGAGTTAAATGGAGTAGTCGGTTTAGGATAGCCGATGTGAAGTTACTTTCCATACGTAAGTCGAAACTTAAGTGATGATCGTAAGTGTCAAGAACGTAAGTAACGATGTCATAGGAGCCGAGGTGAGTGATAGAGCACAAGTGTCTAAGTGTATGAGTACCTGAGACTATGTATAGGTATCGGTTTGTACTTGCCGAGGTGTAGGGTAAGTAGGCCGAGATGCTTAGGCCGAGATAAAGTACTTAGGCGTAGGCTGGCTGTGAAGTCTTAGTTGATAACGTTATAGGCGTGTAACCGAGGGTGTTATGGCCGAGATGTAGAGTATATCATACTTAGGTGTACTTGCCGAGGTGAGATGTTGCGTTTAAGTGCGGTGTGTTCAAGCGTAGAGTAACCAGGTGGTATTATAGAGGAAGTGAAGTACGTTTCGTGCGAAGGGAAGTGACTATGAGTGGAGTAGAGTGTAGGCGTGCCGAGGTGCCAAGCGTGCCGAGGTGCCAAACGCGCCGAGGTGCTTAGCGTGCCGAGTTGTACTGAGAGTGTGCCGAGGTTCCCGTTTAACGCTAGTATGGCGCAGGGTGTTGTTGGACGCAACTGTGAGCATCGTTTTGAGTGCCAAGTACGTGAGTGGTTAAATGGTGTAGTCATTTTGGTCCCTAATTGACGTTTTAGTCCTAAGTGACATGGTAGTCCTCGTGGTGACTTTTTGGTCCACTACTTGGTGCCGAGGTGTATGGTGAGCTGAGGGCGACAGCCTTAGAGCTGTTGGCCGACGTAGAGACGTCGGCACCAGCACGAAAAAAATGACGTATGTGTGTTGTTGGCCTTATGGCTACGAGTAGAGGAGTAATAAATGATGAAGTCCCTGAGGGGCATTAAAATAAATGAAAAGGGTGAATGTAGAGGACTTCGGTCCTAGGGGTGAGCAGAGGACTTAGGTCCTATTTATGAACAGAAGGCTGCGGTCTAATTGGTGAGTTACTGGAATTGTGTTATGATTTAATTGAATAATGTATATGCTGTGTGTTATGCATTGTTCATGGTGTCGCATAAATCATAAGCATAATGGTGAAAGCAGAGGACTTCGGTCCTATGGTGAAAGCAGAGGACTTCGGTCCTAAGGTGATAGCAGAAGACTTCGGTCTTAATGGATGCATATGCCCTTGGTGTTTTGGGTCTGCATCATGCATATAACTCATGCACTAAATATTTGTGTTATTTGTATGTTGTGCCGAGGTGTTTATATGTGTTTTGCTTAGCATAATGCTTGTCATAAGCCTTATTATATGTGTTTAGAGACTCACCCTACTGCTTTTATGTTGCTTCTCATGTTGGCAACTTGCAGGTATCCCCGAGTAGAAGTGTTCCTCACTCAATGTCTTTTGGCGTCATTTTGCTCTGGTAGTGTAACACTGGGGGCCGAGTAGTGTAGTGGTCTGTTGTGTAGGTTTTGAGTTGTTAATCTATGTCTTTTTGGAAACATGTATTATTTTGACTGTGTTGTAACTAATAACCTGTTACTGTGAGCTCGGTTCCTTTCTGGCCGAGGTGCTGTATGTGCATCACACTACGACTGTTTTAGCTGCGCAAATTGTTTTATTGTTTTGCTTGGTTAAATCCATGTAGAAAAATGTAGCACTCCTTGAGTGGTTTTTGAAAACTCTGATTTAATTTGCAGCCGAGGATGCTGGAGCGAGGAGGTTGGCTACGTTTCAGAGGGAGAATCCTCCTACTTTCAAAGGGAGGTATGATCCCGATGGAGCTATGGCCTGGTTAAAGGAAATAGAAAGGATCTTTCGAGTGATGGAGTGTTCGACTGCTCAAAAGGTGAGGTTTGGTACTCACATGCTAGCCGAGGAGGCAGATGACTGGTGGCTTGAAAATCTTCAAAGGTTGGAGACTGCTGAAGGAGAAATCACCTGGGATATTTTCAAGAGGGAGTTCCTGATGAAGTATTATCCTGAAGATGTTAAGGGAAAGAAAGAAATGGAATTTTTAGAGTGAAGGGGAGTAAGTCGCTGGCCGAGTATGCGGCAAAGTTTACCGAGTTGGTGAAGTTCTACCCCCATTACACCGAGCTACTTTGAGTTCTCCAAGTGTATTAAGTTTGAGAATGGTTTAAGGCGACATCAAGCGAGGCAATTGGGTATCAACAGATAGGGTGTTTGCTCGGTTGGTAAATAGTGCGAGAATCTTCGAGGAAGACAAGGTGGCGCGACTACCACCTATAAAACTAGAAGGGAGAAGCAGAATTCTCAATATCGTGCTAAGCCTTACGAGGGTTCTGGTGGAAAGGGTAAAAGGAAAGTGGAAAGATGGTTGGGCCAAGGCGCCGAGTGGGGGAGGCGTTCCTCCGAGTATAGTGTGTTTCAAATGTGGAAAACACGGTCACAAAAGTTTTGAGTGCTCGGTCATTAAGTGTTTTAAGTGTGGCAAGGAAGGCCACAAGGCTCCGTGATGTGAGAAAGAAGGACATGGTTTGCTACAACCGCTGGGAAGCGGGGCATATTAGTTCGAGGTGTCCCAGTGCCGAAGAAGGAGAAGAATGTTGGAAAGGTTTCGCTCTTTGCTTTGGATCCGAGGTGGTGAATGAGATAAAAGGTACGTGTTTTATAAATGGCATTCCTTTGATTGCAATAGTGGATACCGTGCCACACATTCTTTCATTTCTCGCTTTGTGTGTTAAGAAATTGGATTTAGTCTTGTCTTCTATGATGAGGAGATGGTTATCGATACTCCGGCCAAGGGTTCGGTGACTACCTCTCGGTGTGTGCGAAGTGCCTCTCATCGCCTTTGGCGAGAGACTTCCTTGTTAATTTGATTTGCCTACCCTGGGAGGAATGGATGTCATCCTCGGTATGGATTGGTTAGTGGATAACCATGTCCATATCAATTGCTTTGAAAGGATCGTGAGTTTCCTTCTTCCGAGGTGGAAGAATGCTTACGATGTCTGCGCGAAAGCACCGCGCAAGGTAATGAAGGAAGAATTTGCGTTGTTTGCGTTGAGTGTGACGATGTCCGCAGAGAGCCGAGCTAAAATTGATGAAGTACTGGGTGGTGCGAGAGTTCCCAGGTATTTCCGGATGAAATTCTGATGTGCCACCCGAGAGAGAAGTCGAGTTTACCATTGAGTTAGTACTGTACTAGGCCTGTCTATGGCACCTTATAGGATGTCGGCATCTGAGTTAGCCGAGTTGAAGAAGCAGCTGGAAGAATTGCTAGAGAAGAAGTTTATTAGGCCGAGTGTGTCACCTTGGGGGGCTCCAGTGTTGCTAGTGAAAAAGAATGATGGGAGTATGAGACTCTGCGTTGACTATCGTCAACTGAATAAAGTAACAATTAAGAATAAGTATCCACTTCCAAGAATAGACGATTTGATGGACCAATTGGTGGGAGCGCAAGTGTTTTCTAAGATCGACTTGAGGTCGGGTTACCATCAAATCAAAGTGAAGGATGAAGATGTTCCTAAGACAGCGTTTAGAACTCGGTATGGACAATACGAGTATTCAGTGATGCCATTTGGTGTTACTAATTGTAGCGACCGAAAAATCCGGGAAAGGATTCTTCGAAAGGTTCTTAGGAAGCCGCCACCAAATTTTAGTTTAAGGGCAAATTCGAAAAATCCCTTTTGGTTTAGGATAAGGCATTGTTAGGGTTCGGGAGTCGTTATGTGTGGGGAAGGTATTAGCACCCCACGACATCCTATTGTCTAATTAGTTAGGATTTATTCAATTGTTACCCTTTTATTTGTGAAGAAAAAGACTTATTTAAGTTTTTGGTTTTTAGTGCTTGACAAGAGTTGAGTCTTGCTCCTACGCACTCTCGGATGCAATGGAGGAATCAAAGCTACGTAGTTCTTCCCGAAAAAGGTTGTGGGTTGGTGTTTTTAGTGTAGGGGTCCTAGGATTCCTTGCTCAGCATTTCACTCGATCCACTAGACACATCGACTAACCTTGTTGTACAACCGACTTAGTCCCCTACTTTTTGAAAATAATTTTAGAGTTTTTGAAAGAAATTAGTTTGGTGTGAGGTGGGTCCGTTTTAGAATAGGTATTCTAGAACCCCGAATCAGCATGACCCATTAGTTCTAGAGAACGCTGACTAACTTTGGTTGTACAACCGATTTAATCCCTATTTTTAGGAAAAATAGTTTATTTGTGTTTTATTAAGTTTTGAGGATTCTTGAATCATGCATGTTTCATTGGTCCTAAAATAATGACAAACCCGGTTGTACAACCGACTTAGCCGTTTATGTAATTTCGAGAGAAAAAATATTTATATTTGAGTTGGAAAAGAATTAAAAAGAAAAAAAGGGGGTGAAAATTGTAAATTGAGGTTTTATTAGTCGCAGAGGGTTGTATAATCAATAGGAGGTGTAAAAAGGAAACTCAGTTTGCATTGGAGGGCCCAATTAGCGAGACTGGGCTTAAGTGAGTGTGGGTGTGTGCATTAATCCGTGGGTTTGGCGTGGATTGAAGAAGTTGTGTTTGCGGCCACGATTGTAGCCACTAAAGCCACACCTTTAATCTATGACGCCGCAGATGGAGAATAGCGGCAAGCAGCCACTATATCCCCTCATTAATTTTAAAAAAACAAATCCACCAAAGGTTGAATATAGAGATGAACATTAAATTTTTTTGTCAGGAAAAAGAAACTATCACGAAACCTCAAAGACACCATACAAATAAAAGCAATATATCAATCAGATAAAGTTCCAAGAACATTAAGTTGTTTTAGAAAGGTATACTAAGTTAACATATTTTTGAAATGATTTGGGGACATGTGAAAAAGTTGAAGTATTACTCACTGAAAAGAAGATAGCATCTGAAGCGAATTAATATTATTTTCGCCACAACTGAATAACTTCTATTCTCTATTTTTAAGTTTTAACATTGGAGGTAGGAATCCAGAACAGTATGATACATCAAGAAATACTTACAGATCTCCTTTTGACATATGACGCTTCACTATCATCTCATTTTGCTGGGCATCACGTCCACTGATAACCTTCTTCCCATGGCGGCAAGTTCTTCCTTTGCAAAAGGGTTAGGTTGTTGTTTGTTTCTCTGAGACTCAAAAACGGTGTTTAGTGGATTAGGGTTTCAATGTGAGACTCTAATCCTTATTTTTGCTAGTGATTTTCGCATCTTTTTCTGTGTGTTTTAGACTCTAGGCTAGCCGCTTATTTATAGGTAGAAATTAGGTTTTAGCATTAATGGTTTGTTTTTGAGGCACTGCGGAGATCGATAATGTGGTATAGCGAGTAGTGTGAGAGCAAAAAGCACTCCCAGAGATTCGATCGCCGCTCCTTTTATTTAATTTTCGTTTTTTATATTCTTTGTATTTTTTATATTATCATTTTTTGTATTTTTGGACTTTTTGGACTATTAAGTGCTCTTAAATTGTAAATTAAACTAAATAGAATTTTTTTTGACATTTTTGAGCTGTATACATGCTTAAATAAATTAAATAAACAAAATACTTAATAAAATAATAAGAAAAAGGAGTCGGGCCAAATACAAAGACGAGGGACAGTACGACTCGACAAATACGCTAAAACTAAACCAAAAATGGGCGTGTTAACTACAAACCCCACAATTAACTCGGAATCGCATTAGTCTGAATTTAAACCAAATTTTGAGAAAAATGACTTTAGGTGGATCTGCTCACATACGACTAAACTCAAATACAGATAATTAAATTGAAGAATGCACGAGAAGATCGATCATTCGCGCGCATGCCTAATTTAAACAATGGTATGTCGAGTTTAGCTGAACGGAGTGGCTAGAATTGGTTTGGATTGGTAACTGAGACTCTACACTGATAATTCTTGTAATCATGCGACTCTGAAACACGCCCTTACTAAAAATAAACGACTAAAGCGAGAAAAAGAAGACGGACAAAATTGGGGTATAACACTAATGCTCCTGGAGTATTCATGGAGTATATGAATCGTATCTTTCATGAATATTTGGATCGGTTTGTGGTAGTGTTCATTGACGACATTTTGATTTACTCTAAGTCCGAGGAGGAGCATTCCGAGCACTTGAGGCTAGTGCTGGAGGTCTTAAAGGATAGGAAGCTGTATGCGAAGCTATCAAAGTGTGAGTTTTGGTTGGGAGAAGTAAATTTCCTTGGTCATGTAATTACCGGTGGTGGTATTGCAGTAGATCCTTCGAAGATTGAGGCTGTATTGCCCAAGTCAGTCACGGAGATAAGAAGTCTTTTGGGTTTGGCCGGTTACTACAGGAGGTTCATTGAAGGTATCTCCAAGTTGGCGCTACCGTTGACCCAGTTGACTTGCAAGGGTAAGGCATTCGTGTGGGACGATAATTGTGAAGAAAGTTTCCAAGAGCTAAAGAAGAGATTGACGATGTCTCCAATCTTGACGTTGCCGAATCCAAATGCGTCTTTTGTAGTATTTTGCGATGCGTCTAAGTTGGGTTTGGGTTGCGTACTTGATAACTCATATTTATATGAGTTATTTATACTCACTCAAGAATAAATCATGCAAGTTCTCTAGCAATACAAGGTTAATTTAAGTAGTTTTACGTTAGTTTTGTATTTCTGAGTGAGTGAAAGGTTAAATGAATGAATCTGTGCATTTTGGCACCAAATGGTGCCCTTGAGAGCGTTTTGATGCTTTTTGTGCTTGTGCGGGAAATAGTGCTTTGAACGTTACCACGTCCTCACCACGCCTATAGAAGTGCAGCAGAGCGGGGTGAAAGATCTTCATTTTGGCGCGCTAGTAATGATGGTCAAAGATATAAAAGTCGGAAGATCTTCTATTCCCCATGAATCGACACGCAGATACACCAAGCAGAGCACTAATGTCGGTCGGCGTAAGATAGGAAATGCACTGGTAGGTGGGCAAGTGACATCACCACACGTGAGCAATGAGGCTATTTATTGAAGGCTCACTTTCTCTCTCAAGGCACCGAGACACACACCCATTCGTAACCACTTCATACACTTCATCTTCATCCCTTCACCATATTTCCATTAAAATCAGAAGTAGTGCTGTAAAGAAGATCTGGAAACAGACTTCTATATTTTGCTTTTCTGAACTTTGTTTTATTTTCTGCATTGCTGTGAGGCTCAGACGTTGTAACGTCTATACAGCGTACATGCTGAAAAGCTACTTAGGTGTATCTTTTGCACTTAGTTTCTTTTCTCATTATGTATGGTATTTGGATTCTAAATCCTCATCATTCTCAGAAAGATGCTCAAAGATGAGCTAAACACTTTGTAGTTGAAGTTGTTGTTTTGCATGTAATGAATTTCTAGTTAAATGTTATGAAGTATTGACGTGCATGTTTTAAATCCTTGTGTGAAAATATTTCCAAACTTGTTTTGAGGTTGGCCTCTTAAAATAGGTAGATTCATAGGTACAGACATGGTCTATGGAAAGAAATCAAGGATTTATATGAATGAACAATGGACTAAAGACATTTAGGCATCTTTATCTAAGTCTAGACATAGAATGGATAATAGTTCATAGAACATTGCTGTGGGTGCTTAAAATACAGGAGTGGGCCTATTTAGAACCTAGACATAGGACCTCTTATACTTGAAACTCTGACGTTTTGTGCTGAAAAGCATAACTCTTTTGCAACAGCGTTCAAACGTGGCCACGTCTATACAAAATAACATTTGAACGTCAAAACGTGTAAACGTTATAACGTCTGGCTAGAAAGGATTTACTTGCATGCAACAACTCAACTCATCTCTCATCCATATTCATAACCAACTTTTGTTTACTTGTTTTGATTACATCTTTAGCTTTAAAACCAACTCTTATTGCCGATTTGTTACTTGATTCTCTTGTGTTTTAAAACTTGAACTTTGAAAAGTATACCAATCCTCGTGGGAACGATCTCTTACTTAAAACCACTCTATTACTTGTACGACGTGTATACTTGCACTATATTTGCGAATAATACCACACTTTAACGCAACAAGTTTTTGGCGCCGTTGCCGGGGATTGTAGTAACTTTTATTGTTCAAAAAGTATTAGAACACAAGTTGAAAGAATTTTACTGTGTTGTTTGTTGTTTCTGTGTTTGAACAGGTAAACGTTACAGCGTATGCTTAGTTCCAACGCAAGCTCTAGTTCAACTGAGCCAAGGAGTGAGTCTACACCTGAGTTTGATCCAGAACCTGAAAGAACTTTCAGACAACTAAGGAGACAACAAAGGTTAAGAAGGAGGCAACAACAACAGCAACAACACCCAACCATGTCTGAGCATAACACTGGTTCTAGAGGTGGACATACACCAAGAGGAGGTAGAGGACAAGGTCGTGGACCACAAACTCATACAGAGACAATAGTTGTTGATGATGAACACTACCAAAGGCAGCAACTCATCAATGCAAGACCACAAGATATGGTCAATGACAAGGGCACAGCTATGCGTGACTACGCTGTGCTCAACCCCGCTCATTTACAAACAGCATTGCAAGACCAACCTCCATACTCGGTCATTTCAATTCAAGCCAATGATGTTCCAAATGCCGCAAATCGCAGGGGCAATTTGGAGGTTTCCTCAAGAAGATCCATATTCTCACCTAAGGCAATTTACGGATGTGTGCAAAGAACTTTATCATCCCCGAGTCTCGTAGAGGATGCTTTTAGACTCAAGCTCTTCCCCTACTCTCTTAAGGATAAGGCCAAAAATTGGTTGAACTCCTTGGAGCCAAATTCAATTCACACTTGGGATGAGCTAGCTGAGAAGTTCCTTGCAAAGTACTTCCCTCCCAACAAGAATGCTAAGCTGAGGAATGATATCACTTCCTTCAAACAAAGGGAAGGGGAATCATTATTTGAAGCTTGGGAGAAGTGGAAGGAATTACTAAGAATGTGCCCACACCATGGCATTCCTGTGGTGATCCAAATGGAGACTTTCTACAATGGTCTAGATCAACCCACTAGGTTGATACTTGATGCTTCATCAGGTGGTGTCATTCTGAACATGTCCTTTTCTGAGGCATGCAAGCTTATTGATGACATAGCCACCCATAACTCTCATTGGCCATCCGATAGATTTACTCCTCGGAAAGAAGGCGGTGTCCATGAAATAAGTGAAGTGGATCGCTCTTTCTCGCTCAAGTGGCTACCTTGACCAACATGATCAAAACTTTGAGTACTTCAAACGTGGCCACGTCCTCGAGAAGCGAGCATACCGCAGATAGAACCCACACATTCTGGGGAGTAGTATGTGTTTATTGTGAAGAAGGGCATGTGTATGAAGAGTGTCCTTACAACCTCATCAGTAAACTTTGTATCTCGTAACAAAGGAAACGGTCCCTATTCCAACTCTTACAATTCAAATTGGAGAAATCACCCAAATTTCAGTTGGAGAAACAACAATGCACTGAATACCAAAGAACATCGCTCTCCCGCAATACCTCCGTGATTTCCCCAACAACAACAACAACAGAGGCGTATGTGCGCGAATAACAACAATAGCAATTTGGAGGCCATGATGAAAAGCTTCATAAGTGATTGTAAGACAACTTTGCAAACTCATGAGTCTTCAATCAAAACTCGAAAAATCAGTTGGACGAGATAGCTTCACTCTCACTCAAAGCGAGAATGGATCTCTTCCTTCTACAACAGAAACACCATCATCATCCAACCCTAATGGTAATAATGGGGTAAATGGACAGGTAAATGCAATTTCCTTAAGAAGTGGTACTAAATATCCTGAACCAACTATGCTTGTGGAGGAAGAAGTACAGGAAAAGCAAAAAGCAGTGCTAGAGAAAGAGAAAAAGAAAGGGAAAGAAGCAAGCTCAAGTGGAGTGAAAGATACTCCAGACATTGTGATGTCTAACCCAGACGTTACAACGTCTAGTTTTGAACCAGGAATCAAGATTGTGCCTAGGCTTGTACCTGAGTATCCTCCTCCACCATACCCTCAAAGATTGAAAAAGGCTCATGAAGACAAGCAGTTCAGCAAGTTCATGGAGATGTTAAAGCAGTTACACATCAACCTTCCTTTGGTTGAAGCTTTACAGCAGATGCCAAACTATGCCAAGTTCTTGAAAGACATCATCACCAAAAGAAGAAGGCTAGGGGAGTTTGAAACTATTGCTTTGACTGAAGAATGTAGCTTAATTATGCAGAATAAGCTTCCAAGAAAACTCAAGGATCCTGGCAGTTTTACTATACCATGCTCCATTGGAGATTTTTACATTGGAAAAGCTTTGTGTGATTTGGGAGCAAGTATCGACTTGATGCCCAAGTCTATTTATGACAAACTTGGTATAGGAACTGCCAGACCTACTTCTTTAAGTTTAACTTTAGCTGATAAAAGTAGAGTTTATCCTGAGGGCATATTAGAAGATGTTTTGATTAAGGTTGACAAGTTTGTGTTTCCAGTGGATTTTGTTATTTTAGATTTTGATGCAGATAAAGAAGTTCCCATCATTCTGGGAAGACCATTCTTAGCTACTGGAAGGACAATCATTGATGTACAGAAAGGAGAATTAATCATGAGAGTCAATGACCAAGAAGTCAAGTTCAACGTCCTCAATGCACTCAAATACCCAGATCCGCACACAGAGGAATGCTCGTATGTAGTTGCCATTGATCATATGGTTCAAAAGCAATTCAACAAAGATAATGATCATTTGGAGAAGATGCTAGGCAATGACGAAGTGCAAAAGTTTTCAGCAGAAGAAGTTGTTCCTCTAGACGTTGTAACGTCTGTTGGAGACGTGGCCACGTCTGAGCCCCCTGCACCAAAGTCTTGGACAAAGAGGTACGAATCTCTAGGGCAAGAGGAATCAAATCTTAAGAAGAATGTGCCTTCCATCAAAGAACCACCTACCTTGGAACTAAAGGTGTTACCTGAGCATTTAAAGTATGTCTTTTTAGGGGAAAATGAGTCCCTACCTGTGATCATCTCTTCCAAGCTCACCCAAGAGCAGAAAATATGATCTCATTACTACCCCAAGAAGAGACATAAAAAGAAATTGGTTGGCAAATGGCGGACATCAAAGGTATCACCCCACAATCTGTATGCACATAATTGTCTTGGAGGAAAATGCCAAGAATAGCATTGAAGGGCAGAGGAGATTGAACCCAATAATGAAGGAGGTGGTAAAGAAAGAAATCATTAAGTGGTTGGATGCAGGAATCATTTATCCCATTAGTGATAGCTCCTGGGTAAGTCCAGTACAGTGTGTGCCAAAGAAATGAGGAGTTACTGTGGTAACAAATGAGAAGAATGAGTTAATTCCAACAAGGACAATGCAGTGGAGGATATGCATGGACTATAGGAAGTCGAACAAAGCAACTAAGAAGGATCATTTCCTCTTCCATTCATTGATCGGATGCTAGATGTGCTCGCAGCAAGGATTTCTACTGTTTCCTTGATGGTTATTCAGGCTACAACCAGATAGCCATAGCACCTGAAGATCAAGAAAAGACAACATTCACTTGTCCCTATGGTACCTTTGCTTTCAGAAGGATGCCATTTGGGCTGTGCAATGCTCCTGCAACATTTCAAAGGTGCATGATGGCCTTATTTTCTGATTTCATTGAGAATTCCATGGAGGTCTTTATGGACGATTTCTCAGTCTATGGAGATTCATACAAGGCATGCCTGGATAATTTGGAAGGAGTCCTAATAAGGTGTGAAGAAACCAACCTAGTTCTCAATTGGGAAAAATGCCATTTCATGGTACAAGAAGGAATAGTGTTGGGGCACAGAATATCAAAGAAAGGGTTAGAGGTAGACAGAGCAAAGATTGATGTTATTGACAAGTTACCTCCACCAACAACTATCAAAGGAGTCAGAAGTTTCTTAGGACATGCAGGGTTTTACAGAAGATTTATCAAGGATTTCTCAAAAATTTCAAAACCCACGTGGTGCATTTGTTGCAACGTGACAACGTCTTCAACTTTGATGAACAATGTCATGAAGCTTTCAACAAACTGAAGACTGCCTTAGTGACCGCTCCAGTAATAGTCACTCCAGATTGGTCTAAGCCATTTGAGTTGATGTGTGATGCAAGTGATTATGTTGTAGGAGCTGTATTGGGGCAAAGGTATGGAAAAAATTTTCATTCTATTTATTATGCCAGTAAAACCTTAGATGAGGCCCAATTAAATTATACTGTGACTGAAAAAGAACTTTTGGCTGTTGTATTTGCTTTTGACAAGTTTAGATCTTACTTAGTTGGTAAAGTTGTTGTATATACTGATCATTCAGCCATTAAGTACTTAATTTCTAAAAAGATCGAAGCCCAAAGCTTATTAGATGGGTTCTCCTCCTCCAAGAATTTGACTTGGAAATACGTGACAAAAAGGGGGTGGAGAACCAAGTCACGATCATCTTTCTAGGCTTGAGAATGTTGATGCAGTGCAATGAAGAAGAGATAAAAGAAAAATTCCTCGATGAGAGACTATTATCGGTAGCTTCAATAGTTGAAGACGTTACCACGCCTATGACACTTTCACAAACGTTATAACGTCGATACTAATACACCATGGTATCTTTGATATAGTTAACTTTCTTGTTAGCAAGATTGTGCTGTAGGATTCAACTACCAACAAAAGAAGAGGTTCTTCCACACTATAAAGCAATACTTCTGGGATGAGCCATACTTGTACAAATTGTATCCAGATCAGTTACTAAGAAGGTGTCTAGCTGAGGAAGAACAACTCCATGTGCTGCAACAATGTCATTCAGCACCTTATGGTGGACATTTTGGAGGTACCAGAACAGCTGCAAAGATCCTACAATCTGGCTACTATTGGCCTACGCTATTCAAAGATGCTCATGAGCTAGTCGGAGAGATGTGATAAGTGCCGAGGGACGGAAATATATCAAGTAAGCAAGAAATGCCTCTCACAAACATTCTGGAAGTTGAGTTGTTTGATGTATGGGGAATGGATTTCATGGGACCATTTCCTATGTCCCATGGAAATCTATATATTCTGGTAGCTGTGGATTACGTGTCAAAGTGGGTTGAAGCAGTGGCATTACCCAACAATGAAGCCAAATCAGTTAGCAAGTTCCTTAAAAAGAATATATTCACAAGATTTGGTACTCCAAGAGCCATAATCAGTGATGAAGGCTCTCATTTCTACAATAAGTTAATTGAGAACCTCTTGGCTAAGTATGGAGTGAAACACAGAATTGCTACAGCCTATCATCCCCAAACCAGTGGCCAAGCAGAGGTATCCAACAGAGAAATCAAAAGAATACTGGAGAAAATGGTTGGTCCCTACAGAAAGGAATGGTCACTACACTTGGTTGATGCACTTTGGGCCTACAGAACAGCATACAAAACACCATTGGGCATGTCCCCCTACAAGCTAGTCTATGGCAAGGCTTGTCACCTACCAATTGAGCTCCAACATAAGGCTTACTGGGCATTGAAGCAATTAAATCTGGATCATGCAAAAGTTGGTGAAGCGAGGTTGCTGCAGTTAAATGAACTAGAAGAATTCAGACACCATGCTTATGAAAACTCAGCAATGTACAAGGAAAAGACCAAGAAGTGGCATGATCAGAGAATTCAAAAGAGAGAACTAACAGAAGGACAACAGGTATTGCTATTTAATTCAAGGCTAAAGTTGTTCCCAGGCAAGCTAAAGTCAAGGTGGTCAGGACCTTTCAAATTAATGAAAATCTACCCTCATGGTGCTGTGGACCTATTTGATGAAAAGACAAACACCATGTTCAAAGTTAATGGCCAACGTGTGAAGCAGTATCATGGAGAACATGTGGAAAGGGACAAGATCCAAATGTCCTTCAACAATTCTTGAATTAAAATGGCAAAAGTCTGGCTGAAGACTCTTAAAGCAAGCGCTCTTGGGAGGCAACCCAATGACTTTTAATTAACCAACAATTTTTGTGTCTTTTTAATTTTTGTTTTGCAGGAATAAATGTTGAAGAAATGGAAAGTAAAAGGTGGTAGACGTCGTAACGTATGCACTAGACGTGGGCACGTCTGGGCTGGCAGGGCAGATTTAAACTAAGTCAAAGGCGTAAGTGATGACGTGTGAAAAATCATTTCCTTTCTGCAGAACGAACGTGGTAGCTGACCATGGCGTCATCTCCCTTCCCCTACTTGTCTAATCAACGGTTACTTTTCTCCATTACTCCACTCTACCATTTCTCAACTCCCCATAATCACTTCCCCATAAAAATCCCACCATTCACCATTATCCCACCACCTGCAATCTCTCTCTAATCTCCCTCTCTGAAACCACAATCTTTCCTCTCTTTCTCAGAAAACCTAAAAACTCCAAAAATCCCCATTCCTCTCTAAGAAATTTATGCGCAATCACCATGACAAAAGTGAAGCAATCTGCTGCCAAATCCACTGGGAAAGGCAAGAATATTGACCTAAGTTCATCTTCAGCCCCTATCCCTGAAACACCAAATCCATCTAAAAAGAAAGCCCTACTCCCAGAAAGGGGTTTTAGTCAAGAAAGCCCCAATCCCGATTTTCATTAGAACCGTCGCGCGTTGGGGTGGCGTGGTTCGTTGTGCACAGAAAGGAATACATTGCTACTTTGGTTCACGATTTTTACAAGGGAATCGTTGAGAGACCTGAAGGAGAGCCGTCCATTGTTTCAAAGGTGCGAGGCGTGGAGGTAAAGTTTGGGGTAAGAGTGATCAACGATTATTTTGGGCTAGGTTACTACGGAAAGGCTGTGGAGACCAAGCAAAAGACGTATGGATCGATCAAATGGACGCAATCAAGGAAAGGATCTGTGTTGAAGGTGCTGTCTGGGAGAGAAGTGGTGAACACGGGAGTGAGTTCAAAATCATGAAGAGGTACCTATGTGATGAAGCCAACACTTGGTTCCATTTCATAAGACACTGCTTAATTCCTACCTCTCACACCTCATGGGTAGATAAAGAGAGACTGATTGTGATTGATACAATCATGTCAAGAGACAAGGTGGAGGTTGGAAAATTGATCAACCGTGAACTCAACAAATGGAAGAACAGAAAAGATGGGTACTTGTATTTCCCATGCATGATTACTGATTTATGCATGGAGGCTAGAGTAGAGATTGAAGCATCTGAGCTGAGGGAGCAACCTCAAGGCCCCTTTTCAACAAAATTCAAACCTAGGGTGAAAACTGCTGGAGCTTCAAGTTCTGTTGATGCACAGACGTTGCAACGTCTGGAGGAAAGGCAGAACACCCTGGCAAAGTTTGTCAAAGAGCAATTTGAGTGGCAAAAGAAGGTATTTGCCCAAATGTCAAAAGGGGAGAAAGTGATTGAAGAACCTGTGTTGCCTGACTGGATGCAGGAAGAAAATGATGATGATGATGTGCCTCTATCTACAATCCAAAGAAGAGCCGTGAAGAAAGAAAGGGCCAAGCGAGCAAAAAGCCCACCAAAGAGAAAGAGCCCAGCAAAGAGGCAAAAAAAAGGTAAGTAGTGAAGAGGATTTTAATTCTGATGATTTGGATGATATTTCTGATTTTGATGCAGATGAATCAAGAAAGGTGAGCATGGAGGCAATAAGTGAGGAAGAGAAAGAGGATAGCCCTGAGGAAAAAGGAAGTTCAATTGAGAAGACTGTAAGTGAATCCCCATCAGACCAAACAAACAAAGAGTCAGCCCAAACAAAATCCAAAGCAGCTAGCCCCAAACCACCATCCCCACAAGCCCAAGTGAGTGGAGAAAAAGAGGAAGTTGTAGCCCCCACAACACTAAGACAAAAGCTCCCAGTAAAAAGGAAAGGTCAAGGTGCCGCGAGGAAACTCACATCGCTACTAGTGCAATTTGTTGCCACTAGTGTTTCTCGAACAAACCCTTCCCGCTATTCTTTGAAGAAGCGCTCGCAGACGTCCACAACGCTCATCAAAAAGAGGCCGCAGCCAAACTTGCAGAAATGCAAGATACCAATGAACGTGAAGCTGCGTTGGAAAAGGTAAATCAGCAAGCAATGGAGGAGGCCACTCAGAAACTAGCAGAGCACCTTTTGAAGCAAGTCCAGTGGTACGATTCTTTGGAATTGAGGATCATCAACAGACGTGGCAACGTCTAAAGAGCTCGAGGTGGAAAAAGCCCAGATGAACCTCAATGAGCCAATGCATTTTAACCCTGCGGAATTAGCAATGAAGATGTGGGAGGAAGCTAAAAAGAGGGTTGCTGCAGCTTTCAAGTCTTCTTTGGTCTGTGTGTGCGTGTGAAAAGAATCATTTGAAACAACAACAACTACCACAACCGAGCAAGGAGGAGTAAAGGTGAAAAAGGAGAAGAAGGATAAGAAGAAAGGAGAAGGTCGGGTCAGAGTTCCCACCGCATGCGGCTAAGGCTCAGTCCGTGCTGCAAACAAGTAAGTCCCCCATTAATTTCATCAGTAGTTGTAGTTTTGCAATTTTTAGTTTAGTTTTAGTTTTAGTAGTACTATTTTACGTCTGTTTGATTAATTCCCCCCTTAAAAAAAAAAAAACCCATGTTTTAATCTTTGAGCAAGTGAGGACACCGCTCGACTTTAAAAGTGTGGGGGAACAGAATCTCAATGTTTTAAGTTTCTGCTTTGTGTTGTGCATGAAATTAAATGCAAAAGCAAATTTTTGTTCTTACTCTGTCAAGCATGAAAATAATTCTCTTTGGGCTGAAGTTAGTGAAAATATGTGTGTGAGTAGCCTGTGCATAATTAGATGAAGAGAATTGATTGCTGCTCCTACACAAACTCTGTTTTAAGAAAGAATCTAGTTAGCTAGGGAATATTTTGTGTTGAAGCTAGTTTTGGTGAACTATGGTGAGAATGAAACTTGATTAAAAACTGAGAGTAGCAGTAGAAGCTAAGTTTGGGGGTAAATCAAGTTGTACTAAGGCTGGGTGCAAAGACTGTAGGATGGTTAGTGCGGTGTAGTGTGAAGTGCAACGTTTAACGGTCTACCCGTAACGTTATAACGTATGCCGTGTGTGTTGTGTTGTGTATTCAGACGTTACAACGTCTCACCCATAAACGTGGTAACGTCTATTCCCAAAAAGACCAAAAAGAGTGTGTTGTTACAAATAAGTGGAAAATCCACATGTATGCTGTGTTCCCTGTAATACCCTGAAACGAATGCTGAGCACTCCAATAAAAAAAAAAAAAGAAGAGAAGAGAACTCCAAAATGGAGCGAATAAAAGAGAGTTGCTCAGTAAATGAGGGGGTTACAGTCTTTTGCGTGTGTGAGTCAATAAATTAGTGCACTAACCCAGTCCTAGCACCCAATTAAGACCCTTTGTCATGCTTCAATTGAACCCCCAGTTCTTATGTGAAAATGTTAGCCTAATCTTTGTTTTGAAAGATGTTTTGCGGTCACCATTTGGAAACCACTCTTTCATAAGCTAAAGTAGTTTCTGAACTAGCTAGAGGAAGAATTAAATGCAGAGATCACACACTCACTTGAGCTTTAATGAATCTGGAATTTAATTATGCATTGGTGTGTAAGTGTGTGAAGAATTAGCCCCTTGAGAATGAACTTTTGATCTGCTGGCTGAATAGAACATAACTTGCTAGTGTAGTTGACTTCATGTATATCTGTTAGTTGTGTGTTTTGTCTTGATTGCTTGAGGACAAGCAATGATTTAAGTTTGGGGGCGTGATAACTCATATTTATATGAGTTATTTATACTCACTCAAGAATAAATCATGCAAGTTCTCTAGCAATACAAGGTTAATTTAAGTAGTTTTACGTTAGTTTTGTATTTCTGAGTGAGTGAAAGGTTAAATGAATGAATTGCAGCATTTTGGCACCAAATGGTGCCCTCGAGAGCGTTTTGATGCTTTTTGTGCTTGTGCAGAAATAGTCTTTGAACGTTACCACGCCCTCACCACGCCTATAGAAGTGCAGCAGAGCAAGGGTGAAAGATCTTCATTTTGGCGCGCTAGTAATGATGGTCAAAGATATAAAAGTCAGAAGATCTTCTATTCCCCATGAACTGACACGCAGATACACTGTAGCACGGAACAGTGTCAGGCAGAAGATAGGAAACAGACCTGGTAGGTGGGCAAGTGACATCAGCCACACGTGATCAAGGAGGCTATTTATTGAAGGCTCAGCTCTCTCTCAAGGCACCGAGACACACACCCATTCAGAACCACTTCATACACTTCATCTTCATCCCTTCACCATATTTCCATTAAAATCAGAAGTAGTGCTGTAAAGAAGATCTGGAAACAGACTTCTGTATTTTGCTTTTCTGAACTTTCTTTTATTTTCTGCATTGCTGTGAGGCTCAGACGTTGTAACGTCTATACAGCGTACATGCTGAAAAGCTACTTAGGTGTATCTTTTGCACTTAGTTTCTTTTCAGTTATGTATGGTATTTGGATTCTAAATCCTCATCATTCTGTAAAGATGCTCAGCATGAGCTAAACACTTTGTAGTTGAAGTTGTTGTTTTGCATGTAATGAATTTCTAGTTAAATGTTATGAAGTATTGACGTGCATGTTTTAAATCCTTGTGTGAAAATATTTCCAAACTTGTTTTGAGGTTGGCCTCTTAAAATAGGTAGATTCATAGGTACAGACATGGTCTATGGAAAGAAATCAAGGATTTATATGAATGAACAATGGACTAAAGACATTTAGGCATCTTTATCTAAGTCTAGACATAGAATGGATAATAGTTCATAGAACATTGTTGTGGGTGCTTAAAATACAGGAGTGGGCCTATTTAGAACCTAGACATAGGACCTCTTATACTTGAAACTCGACGCTTTGTCTTTGAAAAGCATAGCTCTTTTTGCAACAAATGCTCAAACGTGGCCACGTCTATACAAAATAACATTTGAACGTCAAAACGTGTAAACGTTATAACGTCTGGCTAGAAAGGATTTACTTGCATGCAACAACTCAACTCATCTCTCATCCATATTCATAACCAACTTTTGTTTATTTATTTTGATTACATCTTTAGCTTTAAAACCAACTCTTATTGCCGATTTGTTACTTGATTCTCTTGTGTTTTGAAACTTGAACTTTGAAAAGTATACCAATCCTCGTGGGAACGATCTCTTACTTAAAACCACTCTATTACTTGTACGACGTGTATACTTGCACTATATTTGCGAATACCACACGAACGCAACAGTACTGATGCAAGACGGTAAGGTAGTTGCTTACGCTTCAAGGCAATTGAGAATTCACGAGAAGAACTACCCTACGCATGATTTGGAGCTTGCTACCGTGGTGTTTGCGTTGAAGATATGGAGGCATTACCTTTATGGTTCTCGGTTTGAAGTGTTTAGTGATCACAAGGGTCTACAATATTTGTTTGACCAGAAGGAGTTGAACATGAGGCAGAGGAGGTGGTTGGAGCTGTTGAAGGACTATGACTTCGGTTTGAACTATCACCCAGGAAAGGCTAATGTAGTAGCTGATGCATTGAGTAGGAAGTCCTTGCACGTGTCAGCCATGATGGTTAAGGAGTTGGAATTAATTGAGCAATTCAGAGATTTAAGCTTGGTCTGTGAAGTAACTTCTCAGAGTGTTAAGTTGGGAATGCTGAAGATTACTAATGAGTTCTTGGTTAGCATTAAGGAGGCTCAGAAGCTGGATGTCAAGCTTGTTGACATAGCAGTGGGAATTGGCCGAGCTGAAAATAAAGATTTTGAGTTGGATACGCAGGGTTTGTTGAGGTACCGAGGTCGGATTTGTGTTCCTAATGAAGAGGAAATGAAGAGGGCAATTCTGGAAGAATGTCATAGGAGTAAATTGAGTATACACCCATGAGCTACAAAGATGTATCAAGATTTGAAGAGGTTATTTTGGTGGCAAGGTATGAAAAGGGGATGTAGCTCATTTCGCTTATGCTTGTCCGATTTGGTCGTAAGTCCAAGGTAGAGCACCGTGGCTTCGGCGGGGTCGATGCAACCATTACGATTCCGAGTGGAAATGGGACAAGATTGCCATGGATTTCGTGAATCGTCCGCCGAGCAATCGTGTGAAGAGGTATGATGCTATTTGGGTAGTTGTTGATAGGCTAACTAAGCTCGGCACACTTCGCTCCTATTAACATCATGTATCCTAAGTGCGAGGTTAGCGTAAATTTACATCAAAGAAATTGTGAAGCTTCATGGAGTCCCTTCAAGCATTGTTTTAGATAAGGATCCTAGGTTTACATCAAAGATTTTGGAAGAGTTTGCAAGAAGCGTTGGGGTCCAAGTTGCGTTTGAGCTCGGCATATCATCCACAGGATGGTCACCCGAGAGACCATCCAAATCCTTAGAAGATTTGTTAAGGGCTTGTGTGCTCGAGCATGGTGGTGCGTGGGATTCGTATCTTCATTTAATCGAGTTCACTTACAATAATAGTTGTCATTCTAGCATTGGGATGGCACCCTTTGAGGCGTTGTATGGGCGGAGGTGTAGGACTCCGTTGTGCTGGTATGAGTCTGGTGAGAATGTGGTGCTCGGACCCGAGATCGTTCGAGAAACCACCGAGAAGGTGAAGCTAATTCAAGAGAAGATGAAAGCCTCACAGAGTAGGCAGAAGAGTTACCATGACAAGAGGAGGAAGGATTTGGAGTTTCAAGTCGGTGAGCATGTGTTTCTGAGAGTCAATCCAGTGAGCTAGAGAGCAAGATGCAGGAAGCCTATCCCGAGTTATTTGCTTCAGGTAAGATTTCGAGGACGAAATATTCCAAGTGGGGGAGAGTTGTAACACCCCAAAATAATTCAATTAATTATTTGATTGAGTTATTTAAGGTTTACAACATTTTAGTTAAGTCAAGTATTAATTAGAAGTTTATTTCATTTAGGAGATGTTTAGGTGAAGGTGGAAGGTGGGCGTAGAGGCCCATGAGCCATGAGAGGCCCATGAGCCATTAGAAGCCCAATTGTTGACTTATAGAAGAGTGTCGAAGGAGAGGGAGCATTCATTACCAAAAATTATCAAGAAAAGTCAAAGGGAAAGTAAGAGAGAGAAGTTGGTAGGTGAGATCACTTTCTAGAGAGAAGGAAGAGCATTTGGCGTGGAAGAAGCTCAAGCTCAAGGGAGAAGAGTTGCTGGCGGTGTTTAACGGAGGATTTCAGTGAAGAGAGTGTGTTCTACTCAACTGATCAAGGTTAGGGGGCTCTCTTCTCACGTATAATCTTGTAGTATGATGAGTTGTTATGTGTGAGTAGATTGTAGTTATGTTTCTGAGCTGTTTTGCATGCTTGGTGTGTTTTGATGTTTTTGATGTTGTGTTTTGGCTCACTTCAGTGGAGTTGTATGGAGTGGATGGGGGAGTTGATCATACGAGGGATCAAGGAGTGAAATGGGAGTCGAGGAACTCTCATCCCAAAGTGAGCTAGAGTGAGTGAGAGAGAGCAACATAATCCTCGGAGAGGTTCTTAAAGAATAGGCTTAGGATAACAGAGAGAGTAGCTGAAAACGTACATCATAAAGTGACGAGCGTATGCTTTGAGTTAAATGGAGTAGTCGGTTTAGGATAGCCGAGGTGAAGTTACTTTCCATACGTAAGTCGAAACTTAAGTGATGATCGTAAGTGTCAAGAACGTAAGTAACGATGTCATAGGAGCCGAGGTGAGTGATGTGAGCACAAGTGTCTAAGTGTATGAGTACCGAGACTAGGTATAGGTATCGGTTTGTACTTGCCGAGGTGTAGGTAAGTAGGCCGAGATGCTTAGGCCGAGATAAAGTACTTAGGCGTAGGCTCACTTTGAAGTGTCGCTGATAACGATATAAATGGTGTAGTAACCGAGGTGTTATGGCCGAGATGTAGAGTATATCATACTTAGGTGTACTTGCCGAGGTGAGAGATGTTGCGCTTAAGTGCGGTGTGTTCAAGCGTGAGAGTAACCAGTGGTATTATAGAGGAAGTGAAGAACGCGTTTAGGCGCGAAGGAAGTGACTATGAGTGGAGTAGAGTGTAGGCGCGTGCGAGGTGCCAAGCGTCGCCGAGGTGCCAAACGCGCCGAGGTGCTTAGCGTCGTTGAGTTGTCGAGAGTGTGCCGAGGTTCCCGCTTTAACGCTAGTATGGCGCAGGGTGTTGTTGGACGAATCGTGAGCATCGCTTTGAGTGCCAAGTGCGTGAGTGGTTAAATGGTGTAGTCATTTTGGTCCCTAATTGACGCTTTAGTCCTAAGTGACATGGTAGTCCTCGTGGTGACTTTTTGGTCCACTACTTGGTGCCGAGGTGTATGGTGAGCTGAGGGCGACAGCCTTAGAGCTGTTGGCCGACGTAGAGACGTCGGCCTTAGCACAGAAAAATGACGTATGTGTGTTGTTGGCCTTATGGCTACGAGTAGAGGAGTAATAAATGATGAAGTCCCTGAGGGGCATTAAAATAAATGAAAAGGGTGAATTCGCAGGACTTCGGTCCTAGGGGTGAGCAGAGGGACTTAGGTCCTATTTATGAAACGTAAGGTCATGGCTCTAATTGGTGAGTTACTGGAATTGTGTTATGATTTAATTGAATAATGTATATGCTGTGTGTTATGCATTGTTCATGGTGTCGCATAAATCATAAGCATAATGGTGAAAGCAGAGGACTTCGGTCCTATGGTGAAAGCAGAGGACTTCGGTCCTAAGGTGATAGCAGAAGACTTCGGTCTTAATGGATCCATCATGCATATGCCCTTGGTGTTTTGGGTCTGCATCATGCATATAACTCATGCACTAAATATTTGTGTTATTTGTATGTTGTGCCGAGGTGTTTATATGTGTTTTGCTTAGCATAATGCTTGTCATAAGCCTTATTATATGTGTTTAGAGACTCACCCTACTGCTTTTATGTTGCTTCTCATGTTGGCAACTTGCAGGTATCCCCGAGTAGAAGTGTTCCTCACTCAGTGTCTTTTGGCGTCATTTTGCTCTGGTAGTGTAACATCAAATGAGTAGTGTAGTGGTCTGTTGTGTAGGTTTTGAGTTGTTAATCTATGTCTTTTTGGAAACATGTATTATTTTGACTGTGATGTAACTAATAACCTGTTACTGTGAGCTCGGTTCCTTTCTGGCCGAGGTGTTGTATGTGCATCACACTACGATTGTTTTAGCTGCGCAAATTGTTTTATTGTTTTGCTTGGTTAAATCCATGTAGAAAAATGTAGCACTCCTTGAGTGGTTTTTGAAATTCTGATTTAATTTGCTAAGTAGTATTAAAAGTAAGGGGGTGTTACACCACTCATCCTAGAACGCTGACTAACCCGGTTGTACAACCGACTTAGTCCCCTATTTTTAGAAAAAATAATTTATTTACATTTTTATAAGTTTTTAGGATTACTGAACTGTACAGCTCATTGGTCCTAGAATGATGACTAACCCGGTTGTACAACCGACTTAATCAATTATTTAATTATTGTTTTTGGTTTAATGAGAAAGTATCTGAGTTAAAGAGAATTGAAGAAAAAAAATGAGAAAAGGGTGAAAATTGCAAAAAGGGGGTGTTGTTAGTTGTAGGAGGTTGTATAATTAAAACTGAGGTGTAAACAACACAAGCCGAGTTAGCATTTGGATCCAATATGCGAAAGTGGACCTTAAATGAGGAAGGGGTGTGCGCTGTTAATTTGGGTGAGGTGAGTAACCTAGTTTGTGTCTTTTAATGAGCATTGATGGTAAAAAAACAAAGATTAAAAATAAATAAATTAAAAAGAAAGGAACAAACAGAAAAACGTGGGGGATATTAAATACTCACCCACGATCCTCGCAAGCTCTAAATCTCTCTCCCTCGGATTTTCTTCCCTATTCTTGCTAGTTTTGTTCTTTATTCTATTAATCATGCTACTTTGATTTAAAAATGCAAGATACGACTGAATCTGTACCTGGTTTTCATTTAAAATCTAGTTAATACTACTTGTGTGACACCCCCTTTCTACCCTGTAACTTACACTTCAATATCAGAGTAATCACATCTTCAAAACTGTTATTTTAATTAGTAGAAAGGAATGCCACTTCATCACTGATAAAAACTCATCATTTGCACTATCAAAGTTTGTGCACAACACACTCGTCATAAAGTTTAAGCTTCCAAAATAATAATTTTGAACTTCAAAACAATCTCATCACAGCGGAATAAATAGTCGCTCACAAGACTAACTCGCACACGCCTTAGGATCATCAATATAAATCATCATACAATCCAATTATTTAAATATAATATCCACTACGCCCCTAGGTGTCACTGTATGACGTAGAGCGACTCAAGACATCCCCACAAATTAAACAAAGGCAAAGCAGGACCTTCACTCGCGGTTACTGCTAGCTGTTGCACAATAGAGCAACATTCCAAGCGTATGGGTGAGAATTTCAATAAAACATAATCAAGCACATAATAGAGCAAAGAAAACAACAGCTCATATAATATCAAATCATCACCACATCATCGTCACCAAAAACACCAACTCAAAACACAATTTGACAACCAATCCACGATCCATGAATATGCATGTAAATGCAACCCACACAAGGGCATATGCATGATGGTACCATCTCGCCATAAAACCACTCAAGGCATATCATCAAATACAATAACCACTCAAGGCATATCATCATCAATAAGGCCAAGCCTGCTCACATAGTATGCACATGCCATGAGACTCTATGAACACATGTGCAAATTTCATTAAACACTCACCGAATACTCGTCATCATCATCATAAAAGCAACCACTCAAGGCATATCATCAAAAGGCAACCACTCAAGGCATAACATCATAAAACACTCATAGAGTGTATTCATCATAACCATCAAAATCGTATTGCTACGTCATCACTAAGTATACACATATATCTCGGTTGTCTTATAGTTTTGGGGTGTTATAGAATAGTATCCTCGATTGACTATGGGATTTCTCCGACCAGTTTACAACTCACCACGTGCATTGGCCACTCCAAAGAGAAATTATTCTCTCGAAAGTTGGTGAGGTTCACGTGGTAGCCAAACAGAGAAAATACACCAAATAAAGAAATTTCGACCTTAGTGGTAAACCACGCCTAGCCATAGTCAATTAGTACACTAGTAGTATAACACTTAGAGTACATCGAGATCCTATACACCCCCACGGGTCTATTGAAAAACATAATTTCATAGTGGAATCCTATACACCCCCACGGGTCTATTGAAAAACATATTTTCATAGTGGAATCCTATACACCCCCACGGGTCTATTTTCAAATAGGAAAACCTATACACCCCCACGGGTCTATTTTCAAAACATTTTCACACATAAAAACCTATACACCCCCACGGGTCTATTTTCAAAACAGTGAAATCATCCCAATTCATCAAGAACTACATCAATTTTCATCAAGTGAAATCGTCACAATTTATCAAGAACAACATCAATTTTCATAAAGTGAAATCATCACAATTCATCAAGACATCATCAAAATTTCATCAACAACCCAAAAATTCATCAATAGCATCAATTTCACCAACAGCCCAAAATAACATCAAATTCATCAACAATTTCGATTCCCACCAAAACCCCACTATATACCTAATCATGTTAAACCGAAACGCTCACCCTTACCTCGAATTTGTAGATTCCGGAAACAACGGCCAAGGAGTCACGCATAAAACTCTAAGCAACACAACGAACGAAGCTTCTCCTTCTCCCTTTGAAATCGTAGCAAAGACCCACTTCTTTGATCAATGAGGAATCAACAAGATAAAGATTAGGAATTGAAGACTACAACGCTAGGAAGGAAGGAAAACGGCATAAGAAGGATTACTTAACTCTTACCTACAAAGGACTTGAGAAAATTCTCCTCCTTCCTCTTTCTCCTTTAGCGCCGCCCCACCCTCTCTCTCTCACTCTCTCAAGTTTTGATCTCTTCTCACTTCATTTGCACAAATGAGGCGCTCCACTCTAACCCTAGCGCCAAGGAGCCTTAGCTATTGGGCTTGGGCTTTCTTGGGCCATTTTTCACCACCCTCTTTACTCGCTCCACCTCCCGAACATCACCCACCATTTTAATTAATTTAATCACGCCTCCATAAAATTAATAATTCAATTAAATAGTTTAATTAAATTATTTCCGGTGTTACAACTCTCCCCACTTAGAATTTTTCGTCCTCTAAAATATACCGATTCAAATAACTCGATACGACTCTCGTGATCTTATCCTCCACCTCCCAAGTCGCTTTCACCCGCGCCCAAACCAAACAAGTTTCACCAGATTGATCTTCTTACCTCGGCGGGTCTTCACTTCCCAATCCTCAATTCGCACAGCACCCGGTCCTCCACAAAGTGAGGTTTTCACGCACTCTCCACATCATCCATGTGAATCACATGAGACGGTTCGAATATACTCCGGCCGCGACACGTGAAAAACATCGTGCAAGTTCGAAAGATCGGGTGGCAAGGCCACCCTATAAGCAACCTTTCCAACCCTCTCGATCCGCACGGTCCAATAAACCTTGAGTCAACTTCTTTGCCTTCGAGCACGCCCAACACCGGTCATAGGCGTGACCCTCAAGAACACATGCTCACCACCAAAACTCCAAGTCCTTCCTCCTCTTATCATGATAACTTTTCACGCCGGCTCTGGGACTCTTTCATCTTCTCTCTCGATCATTTTCACCTTCTCGCCGCGTCTCCCTAACCAACTCCGGTCCAAGAACAACACTCTCACCGACTCATGCCAACACAAAGGAGTTCTCGCACCTCCGCCCATACAAAGGCCTCAAAAGGAGCCATCCCAATGCTCGAGTGATAGCCAAGTATTATAAGTGAACTCAATTAGTGGAAGGTGTGTATCCCACGCACCTCCTCGCTCCAAAGACACAAGCTCTCGTAAGATCCTCCAGAGACTGGATGGTTCTCTCTGTCTCGACCATCGACCGAGGATGATAAGTCAACTCAACCTCGCTTGGACCCCAAAGCCTCCCGCAAGCTCCCCAAAACTCGATGTAAACCGCGGGTCTCTATCCGACACAATGCTCTTCGGGACCCCATGAAGCTTCACAATCACCGAATGTAAATCCTAGCCAACTTTGGCACCTGAAAGGTGATGTTGATAGGAATAAAGTGAGCGCACTTGGTCAACCTATCCACAATCACCCAAATAAGGTCGACCCTCTCACACGATGATTTGGCAACCCAAATACAAAATCCATGGAAATGTTGTCCCACTTCCATTCCGAATCTCCAAAGGTCAGATCAACCCCGCCGGCCACCGTGCTCAATCTTTGACTTCCTGCAAGTCAAACATGCGTATACAAACCGCGCAACATCCTCTTCATACTGTGCCACCAAAATAGTTTCTTGGATCATGGTACATCTTAGTAGCACTGGATGAATGCTCAACTTACTCCTATGGCTCTCCTCAAGTATCATCTTCTTTAACTCAAAGATCATCCGAACACAAATTCTGTCCCCGAACCTCAACACACCCCGAAATCCAACCCAGAATCCCCATCAACAAATTTTGCTCACCAAAGAACCAACAAATCTACCAACTTCACATCTAACTTCAAGGCGTCTCGATACTAACCAAGAAGTCATTCCCAATCCTCAAGATACCCAACTGACACTGGGGGTGTCACCTCACAACTGTGATTCAAGTCGCGGAATTGCTCAATCAACTCCAACTCCTCACCATCATAGCCGACATATGCAAAGTTTTTCCGACTCAAAGCATCACCACGACATTAGCTTTGCGGGTGATAGTTCAAGCCGAAATCATAGTCCTTCAACAAATTTCTAACCAACGCCTCGTCTCATATTCACTCCTTCGTCAAACAAGTACTTCAGACTCTTGTGATCACCGAACACTTCGAATCTAGTACCATGTAGGTAGTGCCTCCAAATCTTCAACACAAACACAATCGCAGCCCAACTCTAAGTCATGAGTAGGATAGTTCTTCCTCATGGGTCCTCAATCGTCGGACGCATAAGCAACCACCTTCCCATCCTGCATCAATACACCTCCCAAACCCATCTTGGAAGCATCACAAGACACAACGAATGGTTGCTCCCGCACAGCAACACTAACACCGAGACGTGGTCAACCTCCTCTTTAACTCTTGAAGCTCTCTTCACACTTTGCATCCCACACAAATGCCTTTCCTTACAGTCAATCGAGTCAATGGAAGGGCTAGCTTAGAGAACCCTTCAATGAACCTCCTGTAATAACCACCAACCCCAAGAAACTCCCGATCTCGGGCCACGCACTTTGGGCTCTCCCACCGCAACATCGCATCAACCTTGGCCGGATCCACGCCTATACCATCACCGTAAATAATATGACCCAAGAAGCTCACCTCATGCAACTAACTCACACTTTGACAACTCGCATACACTTCCTCTCTTTCAAGACCTCTAGCACCAACCTCAAGTGCTCGCATGCTCTTCCTCGATTTTGAGTACACCAAAATATCATCAATGAAGACCACCACAAACCGATCCAGATAGCTATGGAAAATTCGGTTCATGTACTCCATAAACACCCCGGTGCATTTGTGGACACCAAACGGCATTACAGAGTACTCATAATGCCCATACCTTGTTCTCAATGTCGCTCTTCCGATGTCCTCATCCTTCACCTTAACTGTGATACCCGACCTCAAGTCAATCTTGCTAAACACTTTAGCACCCACCACCGATCCATCGATCATCTATCCTCTGGAGAGGATACTTATTCTTGATAGTCACTTTATTCAACTGCGTCAGTAGTCCACGCACGCACGCATACTCCCATCCTTCTTCTTTACTAATAGAACTGGAGCTCCCATGGTGACACACTAGGCCTCACAAATTTCTTCTCAAGAAGCTCTTCTAATCGCTTCTTCAATTCGCATAACTCGTGCCGACATCCCAGACGGCACATGACACGTGCCTAGTACTGTGCACAAGCTCAATCCCGAACTCAACTTCTCTCTCCTGGGGCACACTAGGAATCTCATCAGAAACACTTCAGTGAACTCACACACCACCGCAACCCATCAACCACAAACTTGGTTCTCAAGCAGACATGGACGCCATCAAAGCAAACAACCGACCACCCTCTTTCATTACCCCGCGCAATTGCTCAAAGAGACAAAGAAGCGCACTCTTCCTCCTCGTGAAGAAGAAAACTAACAGACTTACTAGGACGGCTTGATGTGCACATGGTTATCTACTAACCACCCATGCCCGTAATCACATCTAACCCACCCAAAGGCAAACAAATCGATCAACTGTAAAATCTCTCACAAGACCGAGAGGACACCTAGCACACATCGCAGAAGTAGTTCACCGGACCCTTAGCCGGGAGTGTCGATAACCATCCTCTCTCCATAATGCATAACACTAATTTCAACTTTTCAAAGACAAACAGAAGCAATAAAAGAGTGCGTAGCACCCGTGTCAACAATAGCAATTAAAGGTGTACCATAGACGAAGCATGTACCTTTAATCGCATTGGGTCCCTCCAAACTCGCCAAAGGCAAAAACTCTCCCAAAGGACTTCTCTTTCTTTGGCTTTGGACACTGTGTAATCGATGTGACCACTCTCCCCACAATCAAGCACAACACCTCCTTCCTATCACAACTGGAAGCCATGTGTCCCTCTTTTCCACACCAGTAACATCTCTTTTTCTCATTATTTGGACAATCTGACTCTTATGGCTCGCTTTTCACACACGTGTAACAAGTAACACCGGCCGCAAAGATCTCCCACTTCGCTTAGACCCACCAACAAATTTACCAACAGACTTCCTTTGCTATTACCAAAGATGCACCTCATATGGCTTTCCCGACCAAAAATTCTTTTGCTTTTCCTTCATAGCTCTAGAGAAAGCATTATTGTCCTCTTCAAAGATTCTCGCACTATTAACCAACAACGGAAATGCTCGGATCTCACGATACCCTATGGCTCTCTTAATATCAAAGACGCAACCCGCTCTCAAACTTGATGCACTTGGAGAACTCAGCCCTCTCCATCATAGTGTGGATAGAACTTGGACAGCTTCAAGAAATTTTGCAAAGATACTCGCCATACCATGCTACCTTGCTCAAGTCTCAAAACTCCACCTCTTTCTTTCCACACACATCTTCCTGATAGTATTTCCTCTTGAACTCCCTCTCAAATACGCCCACGTGATCTCCTCATTGGCGTCACAACCCCGACTAGCCGTTCTCCACCAATCATAAGCTTCTTTCTTCAACATGTGTGTGCCATAGCGAACCTTCTGAGCATCGGTACAATCCATGACACGGAATATCCGCTCCATCTCACTTAGCCACTCAAGGGCACCATCAGGATTATACCCGCCTTCAAAAGTAGGAGGGTTCTCACGCCGAACGTGGCTGCACTACGCGCTCCATCACCCGTAGCATTACCCACAACCCCAAAGAATAGCTCCAGCGCAGCGAAAGAAGTGCAACATCGCTCCGCCCCGCCATTCTAGTATCGCAAACGTAAAACAAAATCGTAAACGAGTAACAAAGCTCAAATGTTACTCAACTTGATGACTCAACCACCGGCCGGACAGACCGAACTGCTCTGATACCACTAATGTGACACCCCCTTTCTACCCTGTAACTTACACTTCAATATCAGAGTAATCACATCTTCAAAATCATTATTTTAATTAGTAGAAAGGAATGCCACTTCATCACCGATAAAAACTCATCATTTGCACTATCAAAGTTTGTGCACAACACACTCGCCATAAAGTTTAAGCTTCCAAAATAATAATTTTGAACTTCAAAACAATCTCATCACAATGAATAAATAGTCGCTCACAAGACTACTCTGCATACGCCTTAGATCATCAATATAAATCATCATACAACCAATTATTTAAATATAATATCCACTACGCCCCTAGGTGTCACTGTATCGTAGAGCGACTCAAGACATCCCCACAAATAAACAAAGGCAAAGCAGGACCTTCACTGCGCATACACTGCAGCTGCTGCACAATAGAGCAACATTCCAAGCGTATGGGTGAGAATTTCAATAAAACATAATCAAGCACATAATAGAGCAAAGAAAACAACAAACCATATAATATCAAATCATCACCACATCATCGCCACCAAAAACACCAACTCAAAACACAATTTGACAACCAACCACAATATGAATATGCATGTAAATGCAACCCACACAAGGGCATATGCATGATGGTACCATCTCGTCATAAAACCACTCAAGGCATATCATCAAATACAATAACCACTCAAGGCATATCATCATCAATAAGGCCAAGCCTGCTTCACATAGTATGCACATGCCATGAGACTCTATGAACACATGTGCAACTCATTAAACACTCACCGAATACTCATCATCATCATAAAAGCAACCACTCAAGGCATATCATCAAAAGGCAACCACTCAAGGCATAACATCATAAAACACTCATAGAGTGTATTCATCATAACCATCAAAATCGTATTGCTACGCCATCACTAAGTATACACATATATCTCATTGTCTTATAGTTTTGGGGTGTTATAGAATAGTATCCTCGATTGACTATGGGATTTCTCCGACCAGTTACAACTCACCACAGCATTGGCCACTCCAAAGAGAAATTATTCTCTCAAAGTTGGTGAGGTTCACGTGGTAGCCAAACAGAGAAAATACACCAAAAAAGAAATTCGACCTTAGTGGTAAACCACGCCTAGCCATAGTCAATTAGTACACTAGTAGTATAACACTTAGAGTACATCGAGATCCTATACACCCCCACGGGTCTATTGAAAAACATAATTTCATAGTGGAATCCTATACACCCCCACGGGTCTATTGAAAAACATATTTTCATAGTGGAATCCTATACACCCCCACGGGTCTATTTTCAAAACATTTTCACATAGGAAAACCTATACACCCCCACGGGTCTATTTTCAAAACATTTTCACACATAAAAACCTATACACCCCCACGGGTCTATTTTCAAAACAGTGAAATCATCCCAATTCATCAAGAACTACATCAATTTTCATCAAGTGAAATCGTCACAATTTATCAAGAACAACATCAATTTTCATAAAGTGAAATCATCACAATTCATCAAGACATCATCAAAATTTCATCAACAACCCAAAAATTCATCAATAGCATCAATTTCACCAACAGCCCAAAATAACATCAAATTCATCAACAATTTCGATTCCCACCAAAACCCCACTATATACCTAATCATGTTAAACCGAAACGCTCACCCTTACCTCGAATTTGTAGATTCCGGAAACAACGGCGAAGGAGTCACGTACAAAACTCGGCAACACAACGAACGAAGCTTCTCCTTCTCCCTTTGAAATCGTAGCAGCACCCACTTCTTTGATCAATGAGGAATCAACAAGATAAAGATTAGGAATTGAAGACTACAACGCTAGGAAGGAAGGAAAACGGCATAAGAAGGATTACTTAACTCTTACCTACAAAGGACTTGAGAAAATTCTCCTCCTTCCTCTTTCTCCTTTAGCGCCGCCCACCCTCTCTCTTCTCACTCTCTCAAGTTTTGATCTCTTCTCACTTCTGGTAACAAATGAGGCGCTCCACTCTAACCCTAGCGCCTAAGGAGCCTTAGCTATTGGGCTTGGGCTTTCTTGGGCCATTTTTCACCACCCTCTTTACTGCTCCACCTCCCGAACATCACCCACCATTTTAATTAATTTAATCACGCCTCAATAAAATTAATAATTCAATTAAATAGTTTAATTAAATTATTTCCGGGGTGTTACAACTTGTATTCATTTCTTTATAAGCAAATGTAATGCTAAAAACAAGTTTTTTCCAAGTCTTTGAGTTCTAAGCAATTTACAAGCCTCACGATTTTTCTTGTTTGGGCCTCTAGTATTATTGGTTTTGTTCTAATTAGATCTATACAATATGAGGATAGATAAACATACTCATTAATACTTTGTTTAGTCGAAATTAAAAAGAACACAAATGTAAATATCTTTTATGCATTATCTCGAGTCTATTATGTGTACCAACCTAAACTCCACTGCTTCTGCTTGTGTCTCCTAATATTGCTCGCTATCGTTGAGTGCCTTTGATCTACCGCTCGATCAAGTATTGTTTCTCTGCTTCCAAACCAGAAATCTAAAACTATGTGTTTAGTGGATTAGGATTCTGACTTTGAACCCTAATCCTTGTTTAGGTGATTTTTTGCAGTGTTGTTGTCTGTGATTGTCTGAGGGTTGATCACATATTTATACTAGAAAATTAGGTCTTGACCATTAATGGATTGATTTACCCTGATTTGATTTGTTTTCAGATACTTGGAGAGGAAGATTAGGGTTTTAGGAGAACTTGAAGATCCAAACCCAACTGTTAATTGGGCTAAAGCTTTTTTGTATTTTTTTAAATTTATTTTCGGATTCCATTTTTTAGTATATTTTGTATTACTATTTTTTTTGCATTTTGGACTCTTTTTTCGACTTTTAGACACCTATACATTGTAATAAAACTAAATTACATTTTTTTCACAATTTTGGACTAAATATTGTCTAAATAAATAAATTAAAAAAGATGTCGGGCCAAATACAAAAGCAAATCGGACCCGACTAGACAAATACGCTAAAACGTGACCCAAATAGAAGAAATGGGCTTGTTAACTAACAACACTAAAATTAACTCGGAATCGCATTCTTAGGCCTGAATTTGAAGAGATAAGCCAAATTTTTGAGAAAAATGACTTTTGGTAGACCTACATATGTACGACTAAACCCAAATACAGAGATTAAATTGAAGAACGCACGAAAAGATCGATCATTCGCGTGCATGCCTAATTTAAACAACGGTACTTCGATTTAGTTGAACGGGGTGATTGAAATTGGTTCGGGTTAGTAACTGAGACGCTATACTAATAATTCTCGTAATCATGCGACTCCAAAACACGACCCTAATAAAAATAAACGACTAAAACAAGAAAAAGAAGACGGACAAAATTGGGGTATAACAGTTGCCCCTCTTTATTAGTATTTTACTAGAAAGTGATGAGTTCTCGAACCTTCGTAGTAGAAATAGGAATAAAGATAAGATAGACGCTAATTTTGTCCGTTTAAGGGGGAAGTGGAAGGTTTGAGAGATAAGAGGGAGTGGTTAATACTTGGCGCATTAATCGAGAGTTGAATGAAGGGTCAACAAGGACCTGAAGGAGCACTAAGGCTCTGAAGGACCACTCAGGGTCTGAAGGAGCACTAAGGTTCTGAAGGACCACTCAGGGTCTGGAAGGCTGCCTAGGCCTTAATTGAAGGACCATCGTGGTCTGAAGGAGCACAACTAGCTACGGTACTAGTTAAACGGTTTGAGGGGACCTTTATATTCGAAAGCGCCATGATGGGTCAAGATCGTGTCTAGAATCGATATGTTGACCATGAAGGACGCCCACCGTGGTCTTAGGTCGACACAACTAGTCCGGCGACCACTCGGTCCGCGAAGGTCCGCCGCTCGACTCGACGCCGCGACTGGGCCACTTAGGGCATCAAGGAGAGTAGTGCTCAAGACCACTCGGGTCCGAGGATCAACTTGGTGATCCGTGATATGATATGAGATTAACGCTTAAAGCTACCGATATTAGAGGAACAAACATCGGGAACGACACTTATCGTGTTTATCCGAGCACACCTAACAAATGCATCTTCCCGAGGAGAGAAAGCTTTCTTTTCTTTGGCAATGCAATGATTTTTTTCTTTTGTTTTTTGCTTTTTGCTTGTTACGTAATAAATGCATGAAATGCAAATGTGAATATGATGCGATGAAATGATTGAATGCAAATGCCATGGTGCATGCATGATGCGATGATATGATATGATATGAGTGATTGGGTGCAAAACATTTTTTTGTAATGATAAGATGTGAGACTTTGGATGCGAGAAGCATGGGTGAATATTGATCATTCTTTGGAAAAATTAGTTTTGATTCAAACTTCTAGCATTCTCAAGGTCATTATCTACGTATTAATCGATATGAAAAAGTACTTGATCGTATTTGCAAGCTCGCTTATTTTTCCTTCTATTATGATGCCCTTGATGATCGAAGTATATGTCCACGGTTACCTAAGTGGATTTTTAGCATCACATGATCCACTTGTGTTCTCTCTCTCTGAAGCTTTGTTTAGTAAAGATATATGTTAGTGCAAGTATGAATGAGTCAGTTAACTTGGGGTTCTAAAGGCCTAGGGTGAGGATATTTGTGGCACATGAAGGGGTGAATGACTGACTGGTCTTTGTCAAGGTCATCAAAGGTACGTTTTTCCAAGCCAAGAAATGCAGGACTGCCCCAATTTAGATTTGATGGGGGTTAGTGAATGCCCCTGTCTAGTGGTGACAAACTAGGGGTGTAGAAGGTGATGAATTGGGAATGCATTGGTTTTGGAATGAAAGGTGGCAAGTAGATGTTGTCTCAACCCATAGAGTTTGACGTTTCCCTGATTATGGTAAGGACAAGATTGCCCCGATTAGAGTAGAAACATTTAGGATAGCGAGTTGAGAAATTGCCTCGGTATGGTTTTTTGGCTGTGAATATGGCGAGGGGATGAGATGAGTGTTGGGTGAATCTCCCCAATTGTAGGCGGAGTGAGAGGTGACAGGATTTCCCCACTTGGTAATGGGATTTTCAAATGGTTGTGAAACGTGATAGAGTTAGGGTTATGGGTTTTTGGAGTTCGTTTGGTATGGCTATAGGCTGGGTGTGGTATGGGATGGACATTGTACAAATTTCCCCAAGTTCAAATGGAATAGATGGTGAAAGGGATGCCCTACTTTAGGATCTAGGTGACGATCCTAGTATAAACTTTTGGTTATCTTTAGGATGACTCTCAGACTACACTAGTCTTGAGTTTGCTATGATGAAAACTACACTTGGTGATCAAGAGACCTTGTCTTAGTATAATCAGAACTTGAATGAATCTTGTGGTGCAAGCCTTTTTTTTGAGATATATTATTTTTTGAGCAAACATATTATAAATAAATAAACTTACTTGTCCTGAAATTAAAACTTGAGAAAATGTATAAATCACCAATGATCTAATGAACTCTGAGGTTGTAATGTGGCTGGTGGTTTAGTGATTTATGAGGGAAATGATAATTGGGCTCAAAGTAGTGTGTGGGGATTGATGGGACGGATGATTTTTTATTGAGCGGTATGATTTGGCTAATGGTTAATGGTTTGTGGTTTGTGAAAGAAGGGGTTATTAGGCTCAATGAAGTGTTTGATGATGGATGGGACAAATGATTTGGTGATGTAACTTGGCTAATGGGTGATGATTTATGAAGGAAATGGTTGTTAGGCTCAAAAGAGTGTTTGAGGTTTGATGGGACAAATGATTTGGTGATGTAACTTGGCTAATGGGTGATGATTTATGAAGGAAATGGTTGTTAGGCTCAAAGGAGTGTTTGAGGTTTTATTGAGACAGTAATTTATGTGTCTCATGGTAGGATGGACTTGTTTAGGATTGTAACGTGACTAAGGGTTTATGGAGGATATTGAGGTTAAAGGAAGTGTTTGAGGTTTGTTTTAGACAAGTATCTCTTATGCTTTAATGGTGTGAAGCAACAGCTCACGACTTGTACTACTTTTGTCTTTGTTTTTTTTTTGGGATTTTTTAATCCTCTTTTTTTTTTACTTCACTCTTTTGTGATTTTTGTTTCTCTTTCTTTTGAGCTGAGTGAGCAGATAAAAGTGATACACTATCTTTGATGTAGAACTGATCCTTGTCTAGGGTGATTGAAAGGTTTTTGGATTTTTGGCTTAAGGTGGATGGCAAAGGATTTTTGAGGGTATGGAAAGATGGTTCAACTTCATTTCACATCATGATTGCTCGTTTTCTCAAAAATTAACTTAAGGACAATAATTTACTTATTTAAAAAATATTTGCTCTTTTTTTTTCTTTCTTTTTTTTGTGTGCCCTAATTTTTGCTTAGGCCGTTCTTACGAGTTTTCAACCTAACGGGCCTTTTTGATTTCGTTTTGTAAAGGACTTGCACCAAGGGAATATAATGTTGACAAGGTATTTTAGAGATCACAAATTTGCCCCAAGTAATGAGGGCCTCAAGTGTTATTTCAATAGTGATAACAAAAACCCAAAAAGTCAACTAGGTAGGGAGTATGTACTTTAGGGTGGTCTCATGGGATTAGACTTGGACGGGGGGGAATGACAAGGTAGGGATATCAACTGACTCAAACAAGAATGAAGTCACATGTCATACACAAATTACTACACGAATGCTTCGTAAAGAGTTAACAACAGTTTTAACATGAATGAAATTTTGATGGACTATTTTGGTCATTCATCATGGGGTGGATGAGATGCGACGCTTTGTTGAAAAAAATGTGAACGAGCTGCTAATTTGAAAAATTGAGTGCCTTGAAACACCTTGAGCTTGCAACTAAGTATGGCTAAACTTTTTCAAAAAGAATTATTTATCTCACAAGAATGTCTCATCTCTCATCACAATCTTTCTCTAAAATTATGTTTTTTTTTGTTTTTATAATGCATGATGTAAGTATGCAAATGAATGAATGCGCATGAAATGAGAATACGAACGAACGAATGAATGTATGTGAAATGCGAATGTAATGTATGTGTATGAAATGATAATATATGATTTTATTTGTCGCGTCGGGACGGACATTCACAGGGTTTGAGTTGGCTATTAGTGGTATATGGTGGTCATATGGCCGTGGAGGAGGGAGCTGAGTAGGTGGTTCAAATATGGAGGTGAATTTGAGGAGAAGGTTGGCAATTTCAGGAGGGTAATTAGGTACAGGCTGTGGCATGATTGGTGGGCTAGGTTGCTGGTCTAGGAGATAAAATTGGATCACAGTATCTATTGAATGTGTGTTCACCATTCTCTGAAGCTGGTGGAGCGTAGCTTCAAGAGGAGGTGTAACACCCCCTTTCTAACTAGCTATTATTTAATATTTATTTTCAGAGTTTAAAAAAATAATTGAAAGAAAGTGTCACATTTCGACGCTTAAAAAAACAATCGTGCATTCAATGTTGACGTTAAGTCAATGTTAAATAGCACGATATATAGCACAATAGTATGGGATCGGCCCACAAGCTCCTCGCATTAGTTTACAAAGACATCATAAATATTAAAACATAACGGGTACATCACCAATGACAAATTAATACAATCCGAATATAAATAAAATTATTAAGGCGCCCTCCCTGCACATATCGTAGCCGACACACTACTATCAAAGGCAAGAGAGGCCTTCACGCGCGGTCACCGCAAGTCACGGCATTCGAGGCAACATAAAGCAAGAGGGTGAGTCTTTTTACACAAATAATAACAATTAAGATAGGCATTATGATAAGGAAAGCAAGAAGAGGCACTATTTCACAACAAATTCATAATATTATCAACTTACGCCATTATTTCACAATTCATTCCTAAGTTATAGTCATCGCAAGACACATATATGTATGAATGTATATGTATGAATGTATATATATATATATATATATATATATATATATATATATATATATATATATATATATATGCATGTATGCAACATGCATGAGGATCCTTCATCGCCGAAGCCACCACACCGCTTTGGCCGAAGCCTACACACCGCTTATGCACATGATTATGTACTCCATGATAATGCACCGCAATAATAATTTTAATCACCATTTATAATCCTCGATGCACATCATTAACACACATATATATATAATTCTTAAACACCACACCGCTTTGACCGAAGTCCCACACCGCTTTCACATCTCCACTTATTCACAACTCAATGGGTAATCCTTAAGTTAATAATTTTTTTAGCTCAACAATTACACAAGACCCACACACAAGGACTAACGTAACATTTTAAGGACCCAACCCGCGCACCACTACCAAATTGACGTTTTAGGGGTCACATGGTCCCATCACTCACATAGGCGCATAAGGCCTCCCAAATGGCGCCCTGCGCCTTAGACACACCCACGCACACCATCGCAGCTTGGCGCCTCGCTTGGCGCTCACAACACACAAAGACACGCACGCACACAGCACATTGGCGCCCCAGGTGGCGCCTGTGCTAGACACGACACACGCACACAGCACTGCACTTGGCGCCACACTCGGCGCCTGTGCTAGACCCAACACACGCACACAGCACTGCACTTGGCGCCACACTTGGCGCCTGTGCTAGACACAACACACACACGCACACGCATCGCACTTGGCGCCACGATGGCGCTGTGCTAGACACAAAACACACACGCACGGCAAGATCGCACTTGGCGCCACAGATGGCGCTCTGTATGCACACAAAACACGCACACAAAGATCGCACTTGGCGCCACAGATGGCGCCCGTGCTGCAGACACAACCACACACTCCTCGGCACCCACTCAAACAACTCGGCACCCACTCAAAACACACCTCTACACACTCTCACACACCTCTAAGACCTCACCCCATTCACCTCGGCACCTCATCTCACTCACCTAGGTCACCTCGCCTCCCTCACCTCTGCAAGACATCACCCCATTCACCTCTGGACCTCACCTCACTCACCTAGGTCACCTCACCTCATTCACCTCGGACATCACCCCATTCACCTCGGCCCCTCACCTCACCTCACTCACCTAGGTCACCTCACCTCATTCACCTCGGCATCACCCCATTCACCCGGCTCCTCACCTCACCTCACTCAAACAAAGACCACAGCACAATTCTATTAAGTACCTTACCAACATGTTACACCACAACACTCAATTCACAGAACAAGGCAATATCACAACATTTACAGCAATTCAATCTAATGACATCCTTTAACACCATAATTCAACAAACCAATCAAACCATGTTCCCTTAACACAACAATTCAACAAACCAATCAAACCATCACTACAACCTAACCTACACATACTACTAATCTTAAGAGTTATTATAGGCATAAAGAAGAGCCCCCATACCTAGAAAAGCCCAAAAATTCGAACTCAACACCAAGGAGATCAACGTGAGCAAGCTTCCCCTTTTTCTCCTTCAAACCGTGGCTCCTCTCTCTTCTTTGAACACAAGGAGGAGCAGAAAACAGTAAAGAGGAATTGGAATTACACACTGGAAAAAAAAGGAAGAAGAATGGAGAAAAGAAAGGATCCAAAGCATTACCTATGGAGCTTGAGAAGAAGAAATTCTCCCTTTCTCCTTTACTTGCTTGCGTCGCCTGCACCTCACTCTCTCCCTCTCGAATTCTTTTTTCGGTTTCTCGTTGGATTAGTGTGAGTGAGATCCTCTTAGGGTTTTGGGGTTATTAGGGATGGGCTTGGTCACTTATGGGCTCAGGGCCCTAATTGCACTCCTTTAGTTACTTAGTTAGACCCTCCGCAATAAAATTAATTCAAACATTATTACTCAATTTAAATAAATATTGTAATCCTCAAATAACTTAATTAAATAAATAATTAAATTATTTTAGGCGCTATAACTCTCCCCACTTAAGGAATTTCGTCTCTCAAATTACCTCGAGTCAAACAACTCCGGTAAGCTTCTTTCATCTTACTTTCCAATTCTCAAGTCATGCTTTCGCCCATCGCTCCCACCAAACCACTTTCACTAAATTGATTTCTTTGCCTCTTAACACCTTTTACCTCACTATTCCTCAATTCTAACCTAATAGTCTCCACAGTTGAGGTTCTCCTCACCTCCACATTATCCATCCGAATTACATGTGACGGTCAGAACATACTCCGCAAATGAGATACATGGAACACATCATGCAGATTAGATGATTAGGTGGCAAGGCCACCCAGAGGCAACTTTCCCAACTCTTTCCGTAACTGAGCATGGGCCAATAAAACGAGGGGTTAGCTTCTTAGACTTCAAGGTACGACCCACACCTGTCACCGGAGTGACTCTCAAGAATACATGGTCACCGGCTTGAAACTCCAGATCTTTTCTTCTCTTATCATGATAGCTCTTCTGCCTACTCTGCGAGGCTTTCATCTTCTCTCGAATCATTTTGACCTTCTCTGTGGTCTCCCGCACAATCTCGGGGCCTAACACCACACTCTCCCCCGATTCATACCAACACAAGGGTGTCCTACACCTCCTACCATACAATGCCTTGAAAGGCGCCATCCCGATACTCGCATGAAAGCTGTTATTATAGGTGAATTCAATCAATGGCAAATGAGAATCCCATGAACCTCCTTGCTCAAGAACGCATGCTCTCAACAAATCCTCTAGTGACTGAATAGTCCTCTCCGTCTGCCCATCAGTCTGGGGGTGATAAGCGGAACTCAACCTCAATTTAGATCCCAAGGCCTCTTGCAAGCTCTTCCAAAATTCAGAAGTAAATCTAGGATCCCGATCAGACACGATACTCGCAGGAACACCATGCAGCTTCACAATTGTCTTAACATAAATATCTGCCAACTTCGGAACTGGATAAGTCATATTAATCGGCAAAAAGTGAGCAGACTTTGTCAGCCTATCAACAATTACCCATATAGCATCAAATCCTTTCACTATACTCGGCAACCCAGTTACAAAATCCATAGAGATACTATCCCACTTCCATTCCGGACATCCAAAGGTCGCATTAACCCCACCGCTTCGATGCTCTACCTTAGATTTCTCGCACGCCAAACAAGCATACACAAATCGGGCTACATCACGCTTCATGCCAGCCACCGTAATGCCTTTCTTCAAATCTTGGTACATCTTCGTGGCCCCGGTGAATACTCAACTTACTCGATGGCCCTCTTCAAGGATCGCTTTCTTAATTTCTTCATCATCGTGAATGCAAATCCTTCCACTGTATCTCAACACGCCTCAGTGCATCTAACTCATAATCCTTACTCTCTGACCGATCAATTCCCACGCCACTTCAACCACCTTAATGTCTCGCCTCGCGCTCCCTAATAGCATCCAAAAATTCATCAGTGAATCTTCAACATTCCCAGCCTTACACTCTTAGGCGTTACTTCACGCACTAAACTCAAATCCCGAACCGCTCAATCAATTCGAGCTCTTTCACCATCATTGCGCATACACATGAAGGGACTTCCTACTCAAAGCATCGGCTACAACATTAGCCTTCCCTGATGGTAATTCAAACTAAAGTCATAGTCTTTCAATAATTCCACCACCTCCTTTGCCTCATATTCACTTCTTTCTCGGTCAAACAAATATTGCAACCCTCGTGATCACCGAACACTTCAAACTTAGAACCATACAAATAGTGCCTCCGGATCTTCAAGGCAAACACAATTGCCGCAAGCTCCAAATCGTGAGTAGGTAGTTCTTCTCATGAATTCTCAATCGCTCGACGCATAGGCTACTACCTTACCCTCTCGCATTAGCACACCTCCCAAACCCATCTTGGAAGCATCGCAAAGACACTACAAACGGTTGATCCGGAACCGCAATACCAAGATAGGGACATCGTCAACCTCTTCTTCAACTCATCAAGCTCTCTTCACACCGGCATCCCACACAAAAGCTTTTCCTTACACGCCAATTGAGTCAACTAAAGGCTAGCTTAGAAAACCCCTCTATAAACCTCCCCAGTAGTAACCACCAACCCCAAGAAACTCCCGATCTCCGCACAACGACTTTGGGCTCTCCCACCGCAACACAAAGATCCACCTTGGCCGGGTCCACGCCTATACCACACACCGAAATCACATGGCCAAGGAAACTCACTTTATGCAACTGTAACTCGTGACTTTGACAATTTCGCATAAAGCTTCTTTTCTTTCAACACCTCTAGCACCAACCTCAAGTGTTCTCATGTGTTCTTCTTCCGCCTTGGAATAAATCAAAATGTCGCCTATAAATACCACTACAAAACGATCCAAGTAACTATGGAAGGTACGGCTCATGTACTCCATAAACACCCCGGTGCGCTGGTAACGCCAAATGGCATTACGTAATATTCATAGTGCCCATATCTAGTTCTCAAAGCCGCTCTTCGAACGCCATCATCCTTTACCTTGATTCGGTGATAACCCGACCTCAAATCGATCTTGCTAAACACCTTAGCACCCACCAACCGATCCATCAGTCATCAATCCTCGGAGCGGATACTTGTTCTTGATTGTCACCTTGTTCAACTGCCTATAGTCTACGCAAAGTCTCATACTCCCATCCTTCTTCTTCACTAACAACACAGTGCTCCTCAAGGCGACACACTAGGCCTTATGAACTTCTTCTCAAGTAACTCTTCTAGCCGCTTTCTTCAATTCGTATAATTCAGACGCCGACATCCTGATGCGGTGCCATAGACACAGCCTCGCATCTTACACAAGATCAATAGTGAATTCAACCTCCTCTCAAGCGAACACTCTAATATCATCGTGAATACCTCCTAAACTCGCACACTACCTTCAACCCTTCAATGATATCTTGACTCTCAACAGCATGCAGAGACGCCATCAAGGCAAATAGATGAACTTCTTCCTTCATTAACCTACGCAATCGACTGTGAAAGAAAAGAAAATGCATTCTTCCTCCTCGTGGGCAAGGAAACTCACCGATCTATCGAAACAATTGATATGTACATGGTTATCAACTAACCACCCATACCAAGGATAACATCTAATCCTCTCCAAAGGTAAACAAATAAGATCTATAAGAAAATCTCTCACAAGACCGACAGAGGACACTTAGCACACACTAGGGAGGTGGTTAATGAGCCCTTAGCCGAGTATCAATAACCATCTCCTCATCATAGAAGACAAATTAAGATCCAATTTTTCAAAGACATAAAGAAGCAATGAAAGAATGAGTAGCACCTGTGATCTACTATAGCAACCAACTGAGTACCAAAAATAAGACAAGTACCTCGAATCTCGTTAGCATTCTCGCCTCGCTAGTGCAAACACTTTCCCTTTAGCTTTCTCCCTCTCGGGCTTAGGACAATTAGCACTCACATGCCCCACCTCTTCACAATTATAGCACACAATCCCTTTCTTTTCACAACTATGCCTTTATGGCCCTTCCGACCACACTTGAAACAATTGGCCTCTAACACTCATTACTCTTGTGACTGTGCTTCTACAGTATAACACACAATACTCTGAGGGGCACCTCCCCACTTGGCTTCCGACCAAAGACTGCTTTCCACTTGCTTTTACCTCCAAAGAACATCATAGGGTTTTCCTCTAAACCGAGAGTTCCTCTTTTCCTTCACACTTTATATAGCAGCAGAAATCTTTTTCTCATAGATCCTACACTTATCAACCAATCTAGCAAAGTCTCGAATCTCCCGATACCCAATCGCTTTATATCGCATGCAGACCACTCTCGAACTTGACACACTTGGAGAACTCCGACTCAAAGATCATTGGCATAGTAAGGACAGCACTTTGGCCAACTCTCAAATTTGGCGGCATACTCACTACTGCCTTATTTCCCCGCTCACCCAGAACTCCACTTCCTTCTTAGCTCGCACATCCTCGTGGTAATACTTTCTCTTGAACTCTCTTGTGAAAACCTCCCAAGTAACTTCCTCACCAAAGACCTTCCAACCTTCGCGACATTCCCAACCACCGGGCCGTCCGCTTCTCTCGCTAGCATACGGGTCCCCAATTTCACTTTCTCGGGCAGCAAGACACTCCATGACGCTAAGATCCGCTCTATCTCCTTTAACCATGCCAAGGCTCCATCGGGGTCATACCGACCCTTGAAGGTGGGTGGAGTTTCTCCGAACGCTGCTAAGTTACGAGCATTAACATCACGCAGATTGTGTTGATTCCCAATACCTGAGCTATGGCTTGCAGAGCAAGCAGAACAGAGCAAAGATCATCGCTGCCTCGCCATCAAATCGATTTCTACACGTAAGAACAGAGTTAGATATATGTACATAACCTACTAGACACTTGGTCTGACAAACCAACTTCACTGATACCACTAATGTAACACCCCTTTCTAACTAGCTATTATTTAATATTTATTTTCGTGAGTTTAAAAATAATTGAAAGAAAGTGTCACATTTCGACGCTTAAAAAAACAATCAGCATTCAATCAAGTGACGTTAAGTCAATGTTAAATAGCACGATATATAGCACAATAGTATGGGGGATCTGCCCACAAGCTCCTCGCGTTAGTTTACAAAGACATCATAAATATTAAAACATAACGGTACATCACCAATGACAAATTAATACAATCCGAATATAAATAAAATTATTAAGGCGCCCTCCCCTGCTACATATCGTAGCCGACACACTACTATCAAAGGCAAGAGAGGCCTTCACACGCTGTCACCCGCAAGTCACTTGTGATTCGAGGCAACATAAAGTAGTAGGGTGAGTCTTTTTACACAAATAATAACAATTAAGATAGGCATTATGATAAGGAAAGCAGTAAGAGGCACTATTTCACAACAAATTCATAATATTATCAACTTACGTCATTATTTCACAATTCATTCCTAAGTTATAGTCATCGCAAGACACCGTTAGTATATGTATGAATGTATATACGTATATATATATATATATGCATGTATGCAACATGCATGAGGATCCTTCATCGCCGAAGCCACCACACCGCTTTGGCCGAAGCCTACACACCGCTTATGCACATGATTATGTACTCCATGATAATGCACCGCAATAATAATTTTAATCACCATTTATAATCCTCGATGCACATCATTAACACACATATATATATAATTCTTAAACACCACACCGCTTTGACCGAAGTCCCACACCGCTTTCACATCTCCACTTATTCACAACTCAATGGGTAATCCTTAAGTTAATAATTTTTTTAGCTCAACAATTACACAAGACCCACACACAAGGACTAACGTAACATTTTAAGGACCCAACCCGCGCACCACTACCAAATTGACGTTTTAGGGGTCACATGGTCCCATCACTCACATAGGCGCATAAGGCCTCCCAAATGGCGCCCTGCGCCTTAGACACACCCACGCACACCACCGCAGCTTGGCGCTCGCTTGGCGCTCACAACACACAAAGACACGCACGCACACAAAGACATTGGCGCTGTGTGGCGCTGTGCTAGACACTTACACACGCACACAAAGATCGCACTTGGCGCCACACTCGGCGCCTGTGCTAGACCCAACACACGCACACAGCACTGCACTTGGCGCCACACTTGGCGCCTGTGCTAGACACAACACACACACGCACGGCACTGCACTTGGCGCCACAGATGGCGCCTGTGCTAGACACAAAACACACACGCACGGCACTGCACTTGGCGCCACAGATGGCGCCTGTGCTAGACACAAAACACGCACACAGCACTGCACTTGGCGCCACAGATGGCGCCTGTGCTAGACACAACCACACACTCCTCGGCACCCACTCAAACAACTCGGCACCCACTCAAAACACACCTCGGTACACTCTCACACACCTCGGCACCTCACCCCATTCACCTCGGCACCTCATCTCACTCACCTAGGTCACCTCGCCTCCCTCACCTCGGCACATCACCCCATTCACCTCGGCACCTCACCTCACTCACCTAGGTCACCTCACCTCATTCACCTCGGCACATCACCCCATTCACCTCGGCTCCTCACCTCACCTCACTCACCTAGGTCACCTCACCTCATTCACCTCTAAGACATCACCCCATTCACCCCGGCCCTCACCTCACCTCACTCAAACAAAGACCACAGCACAATTCTATTAAGTACCTTACCAACATGTTACACCACAACACTCAATTCACAGAACAAGGCAATATCACAACATTTACAGCAATTCAATCTAATGACATCCTTTAACACCACAATTCAACAAACCAATCAAACCATGTTCCCTTAACACAACAATTCAACAAACCAATCAAACCATCACTACAACCTAACCTACACATACTACTAATCTTAAGAGTTATTATAGGCATAAAGAAGAGCCCCCATACCTAGAAAAGCCCAAAAATTCGAACTCAACACCAAGGAGATCAACGTGAGCAAGCTTCCCCTTTTTCTCCTTCAAACCGTGGCTCCTCTCTCTTCTTTGAACACAAGGAGGAGCAGAAAACAGTAAAGAGGAATTGGAATTACACACTGGAAAAAAAAAGGAAGAAGAATGGAGAAAAGAAAGGATCCAAAGCATTACCTATGGAGCTTGAGAAGAAGAAATTCTCCCTTTCTCCTTTACTTGATTGCGTCGCCTGCACCTCACTCTCTCCCTCTCGAATTCTTTTTTCGGTTTCTCGTTGGATTAGTGTGAGTGAGATCCTCTTAGGGTTTTGGGGTTATTAGGGATGGGCTTGGGTCACTTATGGGCTTGGGCCCTAATTGCACCCCTTTAGTTACTTAGTTAGACCCCCTCTGCAATAAAATTAATTCAAACATTATTACTCAATTTAAATAAATATTGTAATCCCTCAAATAACTTAATTAAATAAATAATTAAATTATTTTAGGGCGTTACAGGAGGGGGTTTGGTATCTCCCTGCAAACGCACCAGCTGACCATTGACAGTGAATTCCATTGTGAAATTGTCATAATCAGTCAAAATAGGGCCCAGAGTTCTTAACCATTGTAGCGACCGAAAAATCCGGGAATAGGATTCTTCGAAGGTTCAAAAGGAAGCCGCCACCGAAATTCTAGTTTAAGGGCAAAATTCGGGAAATCCCTTTAGTTTTAGGATAAGACAAGTTTAAAGGTTCGGGAGTCGTTATGTGTGGGGAAGGTATTAGCACCCCACGCCATCCTTTGTCTAATTAGTTATACTTTATTAATATTTTACCCTTTTATTTATAGAGAAAAAAACTTAATTAAATTTTTAGTTTTTAGAGCTTGACAAGAGTAGACTCTTGCTCCTACGTACCTCCGGATGCAATGGAGGAATCAAAGCTACGTAGTTCTTCCTGAAAAAGGTTTGTTGGTTGGTGTTTTTTAGTGTAAGGGTCCTAGGACTTTTTGAACTATACAGCTCACTGATCCTAGGATGCTGACTAACCCGATTGTACAACCGACATAGTCCCCTACTTTTTGAAAATGATATTTTTGTATTTTTGAGAGAGATTGGTTTGATGTGAGGTGGGTTGGTTTTAGAATAGGTATTCTAGGACTCTTGAACTGCATGTACCCACTGCCCTAGAACGCCGACTAACCTTGCAGTACAACCGACTTAGTCCCCTATTTTTAGAAAAAATAATTTATTTACATTTTTATAAGTTTTTAGGATTACTGAACTTTACAGCTCATTGGTCCTATAATGATGACTAACCCGGTTGTACAACCGACTTAATCAATTGTTTAATTATTGTTTTTGGTTTAATGAGAAAGTATCTGAGTTAAAGAGAATTGAAGAAAAAAAATGAGAAAATGGTGAAAATTGCAAAAAGGGGGTGTTGTTAGTTGTAGGAGGTTGTATAATTAAAACTGGGGTGTAAACAACACAAGCTGAGTTAGCATTTGGATCCAATATGCGAAAGTGGACCTTAAATGAGGAAGGGGTGTGCGTTGTTAATTGGGGTAAGGTGAGTAGCCTAGTTTGTGTATTTTAATGAGCATTGATGGTAAAAAAAACAAAGATTAAAAATAAACAAATTAAAAAGAAAGGAACAAACAGAAAAACGTGGGGGATATTAAATACTCACCCACAATCCTCGCAAGCTCTAAATCTCTCTCCCTCAGATTTTCTTCCCTCTTCTCGCTAGTTTTGTTTTTTATTCTATTAATCATGCTACTTTGATTTAAAAATGCAAGATACGACTGAATCTGTACCTGGTTTTTCTTTAAAATCTAGTTAATACTACTTGTATTCATTTCTTTATAAGCAAACAGAATGCTAAAAAACAAGTTTTTTCCTAGTCTTTGAGTTCTAAGCAATTTACAAGACTCACGATTTTTCTTGTTTGGGCCTCTAGTATTATTGGTTTTGTTCTAATTAGATCTATACAATATGAGGATAGATAAACATACTGTTAATACTTTGTTTAGTCAGAAATTAAAAAGAACACAAACAGAATATCTTTTATGCATTATTTGAGTCTATTATGTGTACCAACCTAAACTCCAGCCTCTGTTTGTGTCTCCTAATATTGCTCTTCTACTGTTGAGTGCCTTTGATCCGCTCGCTCGATCGCTATTGTTTCATTGCCCAAACCGTAAATCAAACTATGTGTTTAGTGGATTAGGATTCTGACTTTGAACCCTAATCCTTGTTTAGGTGATTTTTTGCAGTGTTGTTGTCTGTGATTATCTGAGGGTTGATCACATATTTATACTAGAAAATTAGGTCTTGACCATTAATGGATTGATTTACCCTGATTTGATTTGTTTTCAGATACTTGGAGAGGAAGATTAGGGTTTTAGGAGAACTTGAAGATCCAAGCCCAACTGATAATTGGGCTAAAGCTTTTTTGTATTTTTTTAAATTTATTTTCGGATTCCATTTTTTAGTATATTTTGAATTACTATTTTTTTTGCATTTTGGACTCTTTTTTGGACTTTTAGACACCTATACATTGTAATAAAACTAAATTACATTTTTTTTCACATTTTTGGACTAAATATTGTCTAAATAAATCAATTAAAAAAGATGTCGGACCAAATACAAAAGCAAATCGGACCCGACTAGACAAATACGCTAAAACGAGACCCAAATAGAAGAAATGGGCTTGTTAACTAACAACACTAAAATTAACTCTAATCGCATTCTTAGGCTCCGATTTGAAGAGATAAGCCAAATTTTTGAGAAAAATGACTTTTGGTAGACCTGCTATGTACGACTAAACCCAAATACGGAGATTAAATTGAAGAACGCGCGAAAAGATCGATCATTCGCGTGCATGCCTAATTTAAACAACAGTATTTCGATTTAGTTGAACGGGGTGATTGAAATTGGTTCAGGTTAGTAACCGAGACGCTATACTAATAATTCTCGTAATCATGCGACTCCAAAACACGACCCTAATAAAAATAAACGACTAAAACAAGAAAAAGAAGACGGACAAAATTGGGGTATAACAATCATTGAATACCAAGTACCAATTCAGCTCCACTAATAGGCAACACATAAAAATCCACAGAAAAATCATGAGAACCAATATTCAAATGCAACTGATGACACATTTTAGAGCAATGAAGTTCTTCACCATTGCCAACAAGAACTTCAAAATTCTCGGTTGGTTTGCACTGAATGTTAAATTGTTTTATGATTCTATCTTGAATAAAATTGTGAGTACTACCACTATCTATCAAGATGGAAACAGCTTGCTTACCAATATAGCCCAGCACGCGAAGAGTTTGTGGAATGGCATGTCCCATGAGGGCGTGTAAGCTGATCTGAGCTGGTGTGGAGTCAGTGGTTAGGGTGGTTTCGGGAAGCGCGCTGCAGTGTGATTGGCGCGTGGTGGTGGTCAGAACAGGTCAATGGGGTTGGGCTCAGGTGTGAGAAGGTGAAATTGGCGACGACATCGATGTCCATTGTAATAGAGCTCATCACAGTTGTAACAAAGCCCCTTATCACGTCTGGCTTGTAGTTCTGCAAGGGTAAGTCGTTTGATGGGTGTAGCAGGTTTAGGGTTTATAGTGTTCGCGTTAGAAGTGTTTGGGGAAGAAGTGAGAGCTGGGCGAGAGGTGGTGGTGTTTGTTGCAGTGATGGTAGGGGTTAGGGTTTCAGTACGGCGAGTAGGGAAGGACGATGATCGGTCACGGATCTTGTCTTCCTGAATTTTGGCAAGGTTGATTGCTTGAGTGAGGGTGGTGGGTTGGAACGCTAACACCTCACGACGAATTGAAGGTTTCAGGCCAGACACAAAACAACTGAGATAGAACTGAGGTTGGAGTCCAACAATCCTGTTGGCCAAAGCTTCAAACGACGCCTGATAATCACCACCGCCGCCGCTGCGTTTAGCGTAGTTTAAACTAGGCTCCTTGTGGATCTTCATATTGAGAGGGTGCAAACCTAACTTCCAGAGCATGAATGAACTGATGCCAAGAGAGTAACTGACCATTCGAATGCATCCATTGAAACCATCCAAGAGCTTCTCCTTCCATGTAGAAGGAAGCAATACGGAGCCTTTGATCCTCTGGGGTGAGGTGAAAATCGAAAAACTGGTTGATCTTAAAGATCCAGCCAAGAGCATCAGTGCCATTGAATCTAGGTATGCTCAAGCTTGATGGAGGTGGAGGATAGCGGGTGGGTTAAGCGTTGCTCACGCGGCGGACCAAGCCCGTGGAGGAAGGCGGTACGGCCGGGTCATCTCTGCGGATGGGTCATGATATCGAGTTGAGGTTTTGGCTGGGTTTGGAGTATCCGATTCGTGTGTATTGGCTATGTCAGGTGTAGAGGATTCAGGAGATGAGGTCATGATGAAAGCACCAATGAAAGATCTAGAGAAGGATCGCTCAGAGATTTTACGCAGATAGAGAGAGAATAAGCTATACTAGACTAACATCTAACATTTTCATAATTCTTGCTTGCCTTTATTCATTCGAGTGTGGTCATAAATAACCAATAATGAGTACTAGAATCATACAAATTGCCACACTCATACAAGGACTATTACAATGTGTCCAAAGGAAGGTTCTAGCTAAACAAAGAAAGCATATTCTCACTAATTATTCCTAGCAAAAGAATGATACCATGCTACGGATATCACACTAAAACATCACATGATCATTAAACCATTTGGGCTTTGTTTTGTTTCTTTTAACTCGGCCTTTTGGAGTCTGCACCTCCCCTTCTTCATTCAAGCCCACTTCCTCTTCATAGTCCTCAATTTCCTCTGCTGGTCCCGTAACAGTCATGTCCCCATTTAATGGAAATTTAGTTAAGAAAATGAGTTTTTTTCCTATGAATTCTAAATTTTGTGAATAATTAAATGCACAATTGTATGAAAATAAATTTTTAATTGATTGTCTAGTTAAATGCATATTTTGCATAGTGTTATTTCAAATTAAGAAGACATATAGAGAGCAATTATGATTATAGATTTTTTTTGGTTTGGACCTTTATTGGGTACCCGCAGGATATCTAACGCTTTTAACATTAGACTAATCTCAAATCGCGTTTAGGTACACATTTTGCACTAGCCAACACTGAATTTGTGCACTGCGAGATTGGAACCCAGGAGCACTGGATCGACCCCTGTGCCCTAAGGTAGTTTATTCCTCTGGCCTAGACCAACGGTGTTAGTTAATTATGATCATAGATGTTAAAATGTCTTCAATTTTTTGAATATATAATGATACAGTATTTGTAATATCCCATTTTTTTGTTTATCGATAATAATATCATTATATTATTTTATTGCTTGTATATTTATGTATATTTTTATAAATATTTAATGTGTATAATCTTACCCCCACCAATCAAAATTCCTAAATCTGTTACTGTCCCTATATATTGTAATTCATTTGATGAAATAAACAAGTTGAATTTTGAGTTAAAATTTAGAGACGTGTCTCTATGGTTCTCTGAGTCGTTCTTAGAGCTTATCAGCATGATGTGACGCTCAACCTCGACTTATCAACCGAAACCTCCATAGCCGGTTATGACGTCTTCTCGACTTATCGATCGGTCTTCCATCCCCGATCACGGTGTCTTCATCACTCCCATCTTCATGACTCCCGAAATAGTCACCGACGACTCTGAGATTTCCGTCAACATAGAATGCCAATTACCAGCAACTCTGAAGTGATGATTATCAATGACATCTTCCAATAACAACCAGTATGCGCTACAGACGAAGTAGTTACCATCAGAAGTAAAGCTCCACATAGGCACGTCTTCACGGTTGGTATTTAGCAGAGGGATTTGTTTGATATGTTGCACATCTTGATCAAGAAATGTTGCAGCTATCAAATTATAAATCCATTCCTTCAATCTTGTATCTATTAAATCACCAACACACATTTCACGATTCGTTGGGCTTGGTGGTGTAACAACTGTAGGATGATTCTTGTTGCGTAACCAAGGTTGTGACCAAACATTAATATTCTTTCCATCATCAGTCTTCCATCTAAAGCCTCTTCTGACCAACACCTGGGAACAATGGATGCTACACCACACATAATTGGGATTATGACCCAACTGAGCCCCCAACAAATCACTGTCCGGGTAGTATTTAGTTTTGAAGACTCTTGCCACTATAGCATCAATATTGGTCAACAAACGCCAACCTTGTTTCCCTAGCATAGCAATATTGAAGCCGTAGAAATGGCGGAAACCCATATCATCGTGCTCTTTTCTTACCGTTAGTTTCTCCCACCTCATCCAATTAATACCATTTGTTTGGCTGCGACTCGATGCCCACCAAAAGGAATTTATCATCTTTTCTAGTTCCTCCCCAAGAGAACTGGGTAGTAGAAACACGCTCATACAATAGGTAGGAGTGGCTTGTGCGACAGATTTAACAGTGATTTCTTAGCTTGCTTTTGAGAGGTGTTTCTAGGACCAACTATGTAATTTCTTCCACAGCCGGTCACGAAGGTAGTTGAAAAAAGACTTCTTGTTCTACCAATCATTGAGGGAAGACCGAGATAGTTCCTAGTGCCTAGACTTTCAGTAACGTCAAAAACAACAACAATAGTATCTCGTGCCTCTTGCTCAGTGTTCTTGCAAAGTAGATCTCTGGCTTCTGAAGATTGATAGCCTGCCCGGAAGCCTTTTCATAAGTGTTGAGGATGTCCTTCATTTTAGTCTCCTCTTCTTTGCTAGTCCTGAAAAACAAGAAATAATCGTCAACAAATAGCAAGTGCGAGAGGTTGGGAGCTCCTCTGCACACTTTGATGCCATGGATATCGCTTGTAGCCTCTGCCCTTTTGAGGGGGCTTGGGAAAAAGAGAGCCAGACGTATTGGCAAAGAGATGAAGAGAGGTGGAAGAAGAAAAGTTGTAGAAAAAAGTAAGAGAAAATGAAGAGTTAAAGTTTGCAATAGGAAGTGGAGGTTGCAACTAAATGATATTTGCAATTAAAGCTTGCAATGGGAATTGTATTTGTTCGTTCTGTAATTAATACAATTTATGACAATAGCTTATGAAGAATACACCAATTAATCGCTGCACATTGTTACAATTATTTGGTCATAAATGTTAAGGTACTTACCGTAGCCCAATGTGACTTTTCGTTTACCCATAAGAGGCTATAGGCCAAAGGTGATAAACATTATCAATTCCCAATAAAAAAAACATTGTGTATTTTAATTTAGAAGCTAATGTCTCAACACAAATTTCAAAGAGAAACACTATAATTAATGCGTTAATAATTAATGCGTGTGTGTTTTGGAAATTATATAGGTTATTTAATAATTATTGTTGCTCTCTATTTAAGTATAAGTTTTTATTGGTTTTTGAAAATCATTTAATGAATGTGCAATTGGAAATGAGTTGTAACATTAATGTGTGCAATGGGAATTGAAAAGGTTGTTGATGGTAGATTTTTCGATGTTTTATAATTGGAAACGTAATTTACTTAAAATACTTCAATTTTGGCGGACTTTTTCCCACCAAAATGTCCTCTATTTCGCCTTATTTGTATCCTACTTTTATCTTTTAAAGATTTGTATACTATAGATATATTATTCATAGGAACAATTTAGTGTCGCTCAATCATCCCCTCGCTATGCACGAATGAGAGTCTAGTACAAATCTCTCTCTCACTCACTCTCTCTCTCTCTCTCTCTAGATTCCAATTTGGCTCAGTGTTATGGCTTGGGATCAATAAATACAAGCCCAAAAAAAAAAGGTTGTTTAAGCCCGACCAATTGGCTCTCATGATAGATTGAGCCTTTCTTTTATGCTTTTCTATATTTTTTGTAGTTTGTTTGTTGAAAATTTAGGCTACGTCGAGTTTATCCGATTTCATTGAAGGAGCACTAGGGGTGCTCAAAACTAGAGTATAGGTAGTCAAGTGGATTAGACCACCAATTGGTAATACAAGTATTAGAAACAAAACTAGAGTTACCACTCCCTATAGACCAGCCAACTCCAAGAAGAGCTCTTGATATGATTAATAACAATGTCAACACTGGCTTCTTCATGTCTAAAGATCAGGCCATTCCTAGCAAGCCAAATGTTCCAGCAAGTGATGAGCTAGATTAAATATTTAGTTCTCTTCCACTTGCTTCCTTTGCAAAATTTCCCAAACCATCGGAAATGATCAATAACAAATAAAGAGTCAACATTAAGCACACCCATCCACGAGCATACACCATCCCAAATTTGTTTAGCAAATACGCAATCCATAAAGAGGTGTTGGGTGTCCTCTAGATGGTGCGAGCATAACGCGCAGGCAGCCTCTGTGTTGGCAATGATATTGCGGTGTTGAAGCACCCCTCTAGTAGGCAAAGAGTTGCATAACAAGCGCCATCCAAAGATGTTAATCTTCAAGGTGATGATGTCTTCCAAATTTTCTCGCAAGCTTGCACAAGGTCAGTGCTATCATCTTGTTGTACTTGCGGTGTTGAGAAGAATAAATAACAAGATTTGACAGTAAAAGTCTTCGAGCTATCGTGCAGCCAAGTCCACAAATCCTTTTTGCTAGGATTCGATTTGATCTCCCTCAAGGTCTCTGCAAGCAAACACCGATCGCCGTTGTTGTGGTTCATGTTCGAGACCGCAAAAATCTTTCCAAATTCATGTATTAGCAAACCACACTCCTCGCATCAAAAATGCATATATATTCGATCACCGTAAACAACGAGGGTTTTGGATTGTGCTACAAAAACACAACCCTTTAGATATATAGGTCGGGTTTGTTTAGTCCATCTCGCTTTACGCTTTTGGCCCATAAGCTAGCGAGGGTCGAACAACCCAATTTGGCAGCTCTAATCTTGCTTATTAAATGTTTTGATGCATTTCAAATGCACCCTTAATGTTTGCTAAAATTTTATGATGTCCTATCAAATCATTTAAATCCATAAAAGCCTTTTGACATAAATGATAAATCTACTACAATCTAAACTACAAAATCCACAAGACATTTTTTGAAATAAATCGATTAAAATCTAAACTGCAAAATCATTTCAAGTTTGATAATGTCATTACAATTTACATTCTTACATAGTCTTTTAAAACTCCACAAGACTTGTTTTTCAAGCTAAAATACCTTTTTAGAATCTCAATCCAATTCACCCCCTAAATTAAAATTGATAAGCTCTTATTTATAATCTTCAATTTTACAAAATAGATTAAATAGTCAGCATTTGATTTCTATTATTACAAGGGTATAACTTTTTTAGTTCGCTTAACAGCCAAAATCTAAGGATCGATCATAGACAACTTATCTACTTTTTTTTTTGACGTGGTACTTTATTTGTTTGCTCTTTTCAGTAGAAAACGCAACGAAAATATCCCGAGAGCAAAAGTTTGCCAAAACCAGCCTCTTGCATTGGCAGGATCCACCCTTTTAGCTAGATATAGAGCATAAATGGCCTCAATGATATGTGCAGCTGTAGCTAGCAAGAATACCAGCCTTGTCATCCACATTGACCTAAAGACGAATAGACATATAGCTCTGAGAAAGAAGACAATCCATATGCTGGCTGGTAGAAAAGCAGCACAAAAGAGCGAGATCATTCCAATGACAGCAAACAACCACGTATATATGGTAGGACCATCCAGACTTAACCTTTTCTTCTGTTGCCAGTAAGATATGGTAGAAGCCATCCCATCTTGCGAGGTCACCATTGGAACATAGCCTATCTCTTCTTTGGCTTTAAGATAAGAGAAATAGTGGGTCACTCCAACCTGTCAAAGAACAAATATAAGAATGAAAGTATACATAGTATATATAGCATATACCGATCAGAATGTCATCTAGCAAAGTCAAATAAAATCAGCACACCAAACGATACTAGCAGAACTAAAAATAATAATAATAATAATAATAATAATAATAATAATAATAATAATAATAATAATATACCAATCAAAATACATAGAAAAGGAAGGGTTTTCGATTCTTGATGGGGTCGAATTGTAGTAATGCAAATATGTTCCAATTCCAAGGTTTATTTATTTCAAGCATAAGCGTACAATTCATTCAGAAGCCTTATAGAAAACATTCCCTAGAATACTCTCTGCTAGGGTTTTGTTGGATCCCTCATGGCGTCTCCTTCTACCTAGGCACCTGCTTTGCTTAGCTGCAGCTAGCCTCCTTGCCTTTGCCCCTTCGCAAGATGCAGTCAATGCGTTTCAAGCCCTCCGCTGCTACCACCTTCAACCATTGTTCCACCACCCTACAAGTGAACGAACCCCACCCAATCATCCACCCCTCACCCACTGCACCCTTTTCTTCTCCTTCTGCTGCGGTGAAGATGCGCGCCTCCTCCCCGACCCCCGATCCCCGCATCTATCTTCACACCTGGTCTCCCATACCCTCTCCCTTGCTTCTAAGTTGGGGCCACTCCTCCCAACTCTCTCAACACGGTCGGTTGTTATTCTCACTACCTTTGGAACCTCCTTCCTTAAACTAGGTCTTATCTCATCTTTCCTGACTTTCAGATTCAGAGCAATAGTCCCTGAGGCCATTTGTCCTTCAAATACAGGGAAGGTCTGGACTTTCCGTCTTTCCTCCTGCACCTACTTTGTGGGGTTGTTGCTTCGGCCCTGTGGAGCCTCTTGTCTTGCCTATTGGTGGAGCTCGGTTAAACGGATGCAGCTTGATTGGGTTTCGGTTATCCTGCAGTGAAGACTTTGTAGGGTTGACTTTAAAGTTTGTTTCTGTTTGGCTGCCTTTGGTTGTACTAGGTGTGATTATGGTTTGTTTTTAGTTAGTTCATTAGGATCTTAATTGTTCGTGTTGCTCCCGTGCTTATTGATATTATCTAGGAGTTTTCAACTATAACTATACCTGATTTGATTGTTGTCAATTACTGGATTTGATGGTGCTTTTTTTGTTAGCTTGAAGCTTACACTATGTGTAATGTTGGTGCCCTTTGCCCGTTCAATGAAATATTTCACATTTGAACAAAAAAAGCATAAGTGTTGACAAGTGCATACGAATAGGAGTGGAATAAATATGTGCCCACATTAGACATAGCTACATAGGTCAAGTAAGATCTAAAGTATTTATAAAATTAACTAAGAATATGTTGATTAGCTATTGTCAAAAAAAAAGAATATGTTGATTAGCTATTTAACAACAGTTTTCTGTTTTAAAAGAATTCAGAAACAATAAATTTTCGTCTTTTGTGAATTTTTAATGCAAAGAAAACGTTTTTAAAAGAATAATCAAGCAGACCCTAAGTCAGAGTGTTTAATGTGTCAAAAAAAAAAGTCAGAGTGTTTAAAAGTAAGGCTAAATCGCACTTTTTATCACTCAAGTTTTTCAAATTGGTGAAAATGATCATTCACATTTTTTTAGTACATTCAGTCTTTCTGAAAATCCAAATGTTGTGAATTTGGTCCATATTTTTTTAATTACACTTTTGATTCTCCAAAATTATGGGGCATTGCATTTTTTATCCTCCATTTTTTCAAAAATCATGATTTTTGGAATAAAAATTGCAAAAAAAAAGAACGATTTGTGGAGGATCAGATCCTAATAATAAAAGAGATGGAGGTCGAATTCATAACATTTAAATGTTAGCAAAAAAATTGTCAAAATAAGTTGAAAGATCAAATCGCCGTGTTGAAAAACTTGGAGAACAAAAAGATTGCAACTTAGCCAAAAACCTATTTAGCTTAAAATATTAGATTTTCGTTCATTAAAATATTTCTAGACATGCTAAGCTGCCTATTTAGATAAATGATAAATTAGATAAATAAAAATAATATCATATTAATTTTAATAGAAGTATTTTTTTGGAAATAAATGTCACACACATATATATATATATATATATATATATATATATATATATATAATTCAAATAGTATGTTTGAAGTATTTGTTTAAAAATTACTAATACAAGATTTAGATTTTTGAAATTAGGCTAAATATACTTTTTGTTCCTTAATTTTATTTTAGTTTTCAATTTGGTCTCTCTCGTATTTTTTGTTTCAAAATAGTCACTTATTTTGCAAAGTAATATCAATGTGTTCCTTTTCGTCTAAATTGTTATCCACAAAGGACCACATTTAGCATAATTTTTGCAAAATAAAGGACCATATTGAAACAAAATAAGGGCATGAATAATCCCCATTATTGTTTGATACACTAAATTTATTGCTCAGAATCAAACTATTTGCAAGCATCTTAAGGCCTTGTTTGATGACCTCAAACTCAGAGTTAGGGGGAAAAGTTGTTTAAATTCTCCTCAAAATATTGCATATTGTTTGATGAACTGAATTGAGCACGTTGATTGAGTTTTAATTGTTATTTATGTGATGTGATTGGATGTGAAATTGAAATGTTAAGGTATGATTTTAGTTCGTTTTGGACAAGATTTAATGTTAAAAAACGTCTTAGAAATAGAGCCAAGCAGTTCAAAAACATGTGGGGCACACTATGAGACGTGTGTAAGCATCGGAAGCGCTTTTGGCCTGTTCCTCTAGGTTTGTGCGCGCCCATGCATTTTGGATACGTTTGGTTCTATTTTAAACTGTTTTTGACACTAAATCTTGTCCAAAACAAACTAAAATCACACCTTAAACATTTCACAATCAAAACAACGCATATTCAATCACAAAATAACAATTAAAACTCAACAACATGCTCATGCCACTTACTCAAACAACATGTGAATTTGACCATAATTTAAACAGTTTTTTCCTTCAAACTATGAGTTTGAGGCCATCAAACAAGGCATAAACATGTTTGCAAATATGTTGAGAAAAATGCTAGCAACACTTTAGCATACTCTCTTCAATATTCTCTTGATGATTGGATAAAATACATGTAGGGCCCACCACTTTGAAAATAGGACCCACTAAATTAATCGGACCTACATGAATTTTACTCAAGAACAAAGAGTGTTGAAAAGAGAGTGTTGGTAGCTCTTCTCATATGTTGATTTAGAGCAATAAATTTAGTGTATCATCCAATATTGAGTCTTATTGGTGCCCTTAAACAAATAACAAGGTTCACCTTAGGTTTTGAGCTATCAAAATAAGAAATTGATGAACATAGAATGAAGAACTCAAACTGTTCTGTCCAGAAATTTTCCTGCAGATATTTTTCTTCTCTCCCATTAGCTACCCATAAAAATGAGCTTAAATGATATTGCCCTAGCTTCAATCTTCTTCCTCCAATGTTCCTCTAGCAACAATCTAACTCCTAGCTTCAAATTTCAACTAGAAAAGGACATGCAAAAACGTTTTGTAGTGGGTTGGAGGATGACTTTGAATTATGCTTGTTGTGAGTATTTTTTGATTTGGTTCTGAAATTTGTGGAATGGGAGGGTTTAGAACAATGGAGATGAGGAGAAAGGGAGGGGATAATGGTGTTGAGGAGCTAGTGATCAAGAAGATTTTGTAATCTTTACTTCCTTTCTGCTCCAAAATTTCAAACTCTCTCTCTCTAAACTCTCTAGGTTTCTTCTTTATTCCTCTCACCAGAAATGCATGCAAGTTGAAAGTGTGTGTGAATGGCTTCAGTTGAAGCTTCTTTTCCTTAACGACATAAACTGAATGGGGTGATCCAAAGGGACTATTAGGAGCTAACTTTTATAAAATAAAGGACCATTTTACAACAAATATTAATGAGGAACCACATTGCTATAATGTTGCAACATAAGGTACATTTCGTAACCAAAAATAAAATAAGGACCAAATGCGTTTGATTTGCTAAAAAGTAGGGGATTGGACCGGACAACTCCGCTTGTACCCCGCTTTGATTTGAAAAAGCTGCTCATGGTACTCGACAACAACAATGGGGGCAAGGACCGGACAAAACCCCAAATTCTCATCCTCACAAAACCAGAGTACAACTTTTCTCATCCACCCCAAAAATTACCAAAATACTATTTTTATTTTATACTCAATAATTTTTTCCTCCTATCTCTCTTATCTTTCTCCTCTCTCTCTCTCTCTCTCTCTCTTCCCCGCTCTCTCTCTGCTATCCCACTCTCTCGCTCCTATCCTCTCCTCTCTCATTTCTCATTCTCCTCCCCTCTCTCTACATCCCATCTCTCTTATATATATCTTCTCATATTATTACCCCTCTCTCCCTCTACCTCTCTCTGTCTCTATCTCTCTCCTCTATCCTCTCTCCCTCTCCCGCCTCTCTCATATCTCACTCTTATCTCTCCTTTCTCTTTCCCTCCCTCTACCTCCCATCTCTATTCTATATATCTTCTAATATCATGACCTTTCTTTCCCTCTCCCTCTCTCTTTCTCTCTTATCCTCTCACTCTCTCTCTCCTATCCTCTCTCTCATGTATTTTGAAAAATAATTTTTAATTATATTATAATTTATTATAAATAAATTCATTATAAACCGCATAAAGAGAATGATAGTAAATTTTACATTTCTTTGCTTGTGCTATCCAGTTGTTCACTAAATAATTATGCTCGACAACATATTGTCCAAAGATCAGATCGCCCAAAGTTGTATGTCCCGTCCCAAGATTTATCGCTTTGCGATCAGACGGCCCATAAGAATCAAAAGTATATTTTAGCTTTGAAATGAATATTGCATTGAATATAGTGATTTTCTGAATTGATTCTCTTTAATACAACCTTTAAGAATTTGAAGATAGTGTGACCTACATAAAGATTTGAGCTATAGATCAATCTAAAGATACCATTAGGGTATGTTTGATTTGCAACTGGGTAAATAGGGGACAAAACGGTACTAGACAAACCTTTTAAGTCATTGGACAACTTTTTGTGATGTACACACAACACAAAAAGAATGTAAAATTTACTATAATACTTTTATGATTTATATATAAGGGGTATTTTGGTATTTTAAATAGTTTGTACCTAGTATAAAAAATTGTACTATGGTTTAATGAGGCACAAGAATTTGTGTTTTTATCTAGTCTGTAGTCCTCTCTTTTATCCAGTAGCATTTTCAAATCAAACATGGTATAACTAAAGTTGTCTTGTCCAGTCTCTTATTTTTTTAGTAAATCAAACACACCCTTATAGTATATTTAAAGTTCTTAATGCAAAAATAAACTTTTAACTGGACTTAAAATGCCTAACACATTTTTAGGCTGAATTCCATTCCTCTAAAGTGGGCAACTAGTTATTAATAGTTAATATTACTTACTTTATTCCCTAATCACCTTAGATGTTCTAGGCCTACATATACAAGTCTCCAAGTATTCGGCTGCTAGATTGAGAGAAACTACTAACCTTGTGTACTTCACTCGGAAGGATGAATGGTTGAGGGAGCCACCGCTGATTAAGCCATGGATATAAGATGGTATAAACACCCTGGCAAATCCTGCCAAGAACAAGAGCAGGTTCAACAGCTAAGGAAGTTTTTGGTAGTTCATACTCCAGACTCCTGAGTAACGGTTGGAGGAATTCAAAAGAATTGACAGGTGAACCTGAAGAAAATTAAGAAGACTCAACTCAGCATAGCAGTTGCTTGTCAAAATTCCAACGTAGCTTGTTTGTTAACAGACATTAACAAAGACCAAGAGAAAGGATCACCGTCGGATATAAAGTACGCCTGGCCAGCAGCTATAGGTGGTTTTCCCTTGCCAGCATTGTCATCCAAAAGTCCCATACTTGCCAATATGAGAGCCAGGACAAGGTTATCCACAAAAACCCAATCCGATTTTACAGTTTTGTTGCCAATCCTGAACAGAATCAGACCCAACCTTGCCATGGTTACGATCCTTGGAAGGTGCCTGTCTTCACCTGGTCCATAGATTGCAGCCGGACGAACAGCACAAGTGTAAAGACGATTCCCAGTGTGGTTCCTTGAGAGGATGGAAAGGTCATGTAAGCAAAGTAGTAACTAACCATCCATATATAGGAAAGAAAGGAGCTTATTTAAACATAATAATCATTAGCTTTATTAATTAAATTAATAATAATTTGAGTACTAATGTATCTATCAAGATGGTTGGTAGATTTCAGCAGAGGCAGAGCACAATAAAAGTAGTAATTGTGAAATGAGATACTACTAGAATGGAATGTAAAAGGCAAGTGAGTTATATAGGATAGGAGGAGTACTTGAGAGGGCGAGCATTGTTCTTTAGAACCAACTGTTCAGCAATTGATTTACTGCGGCCATAGGGATCAACGTAGCGATCAATTGGAAAATAAGGCATGGTCTCATTTCCGTTGATGATCTGTTGACCGCCAAAGACAACGTTGTATGTGCTACAGTAGACAAGCCTTTTGATGGCAAGGTCTAGGCAAGCGTCCAGAACATGGCACGTCCCATTTATGTTGACTTCATCAACACGGCCAAATTGGAGCATCTCTTTTCCTGACATTCCGAAGGCCGCGAGGTGGAATACACAATCGGCACCACGGAGGGCCCTTTCCACCTCCTCTTTTCGGGTAACATCCCCTAATTAATTTTCATTCACTATCACTATCAGATCACAACACAACACAACACAACACAGATCTGAAAATGAAAACAAATATCCAACCAACCTTGTATGCAGTTGACTCCCTTGTCCTTTAGAATATGCGACCAAGGAGAAGATTTTCCGAGGTCAAAGGCTCGCACCTCTTCAGCACCTCTTCGTAAGAGTTCCAGGCACAGAGCAGATCCTACGAATCCGAGTCCACCCGTGACCACAAACGTCTTCCCCTCTATTCCTTCATTCTCGCTCAACTGCATTTTGATCTCGTCAATTCCACACACATTCCATTCTCAACTTTCATTACATTTTATCGTCCACTTCCACACAAATTAAGTCATCCTTTCTATTTAGAGTCTTTTTGTTACGGATTCAAAAATAAATGATTTTGTTATTAAATAAACTGATAACAAATTACCTAACTAACAGTTACTGACCTATGCTAATTGTAAACTAACTAATGGAGTTAGTAAACTAAGCTATAGTTAAGCTAATTACAAAATGTGTAATATACAAGCTATATTCCTAATATCCCCCCACAAGTTGGGTTGTGGGTGTCTACAAGACCCACCAACTTGGAGATGAATGATGAGAATGAAGGATAAGGCAGAGGCTTAGTAAAAACATTTGCCAGTTGAGCAGCAGAGGTAACGGGCAGTAGATGCATAACACCTTTCTGAATTTTCTCACGAACAACGTGACAATCAATTTCAATATGTTTCATGCGTTCATGAAATGTGGGATTGTGAGCAAGATAAATGGAAGACGTATTATCACAATAGACTGCAGCGGCTATAGGAATGGAAATTTGTCGTTCCTGTTGAACGACCATAGAAAAAGCCTTAGAGAATGCAGGAAGAGGATCCATCAACATTATCTGAGATCTAACATGAGAATATTGTTCATTCAGGCCTTTTAGGAATCGAAACGAACAGAAGTCAGAACACCACACGAGCATTTCGTCGAACACTTGCAGGTCAGTAGAGGACGAAAATTCTCCAACTCTGTCTAATAATCAGAAATGCCAATATTTCCTTGAGCAGGACGATAAATATCTTCCTGGAGATTGGCTATACGAAACACATCACCTTGTGAGAAGCGATCGTTAAGATCCTTCCAAACTTCATAAGCTTTGTCAAAATATGCGATAGATTTCTGAATCGTCGGCGAAACCGAGCATTGCAACCATGAAAGCACCATACTATTGCATCTTGTCCATTGGTTGAATATTGAATCAGTCTTCTCCGGTATCTTGAATGTTCCATTGACGAACCACAACTTGTTCTTTCGAAACAAGACTCATACGCATTGAACGAATCCATGGTTGATAGTTTTTGGTAGGGATGGCAATGGGTACCCTATGGGCAGGGTACTACTGTGCATGTACCTGAGCCCGCGCATGTATGGGCAGGGCACTATATAGTGCCCATCCCCGTACTCTCTGGGCACCAAGTGTCCATGGACATACTCATTACCCGCACTTTAACAACAACAAAATAATAAATAACATAAAAAATATTATAATTCAATTTAAAGAGTCATTACTTTTTTTGTATCTACTAATTAAAATATTACACACAATAATTTTAGTGAGTTAAAAATATCTGAAATGTTATTTAGTAGTTAGATTTAGTGTTTTGTGAAAAAACATCATTTTTTAAAATTGTATATAGGTAAAGTTGTAATATATATATATATATATATATATATATATATATATATATATATGTGTGTGTGTGTGTGTGTGTGTGTGTGTGTGTGTGTGTGTGTGTGTGTGTGTGTGTGTGTTGTGGCAGGGTGTGGCTTAGGGCGGTGTGTGTGCCAGTAGTTCCCGAGCCCGCGCCATATATGTGGTAATTACCCGTCCGCTTATGGGTAATTATTGCGGGTACCCTATGGGTGTGGGTTCAATTGCCCTCCCTAGTTTTTGGTTCCTTCAAGCACAGGAGTGACAAGAACAGTAGCTGGAGTTTCACTTGGATGAAGATAGAATGGATGTTCGTTGCATAATCCGAGTAAGTGGAGTAATTTTGAATCGTTGCCATGTTTGAAAGAAAAATTCAGCAATCAATGAGCACAAACGAAGAAGATTTAAGTTGCAAGAAGCATAAAAACACTGGAAATGTGAAAAGGAAAAGAGAATCAATCGATTGAACAAAGAGCGGAAGCAAGAATGATGAACCAGAGCTCAAGAATGAAGCTCTGATACCATCTTGGCATCAGCACAAACACATGAAATAAACTACATTATCTTGCGGGAAACTTTATCGAATAATTGTTAAATGTACAAAATGAATCAAGTTAGCTTATATACATGCCAAAGGAAGAATAAGGAGCTAACAAACTGATAACAAACTACCTAACAATTAACTGACCTATCCTAACCGTAAACTAACTAATGGAGTTAGTAAACTAAGCTATAGTTAAGCTAATTACAAAATGTGTAATATACAAGCTATATTCCGAGTACAGTTTTTAGATTTATTTTAAGCTTTTCATTTTTTTTAAGAATCGGTAACAAACGAACAACATGTCGTCTTAAGTAATTATTTTTTTAAAAAAATGATTTTTTAAAAAATAAGCCGTAACAAACGGACTCTAAAATGCACACTGAACGTGTAATCCAACTTTATAACATCAACCAATTAGAAAAGAAAATCTCTTCCTCAATGGGATTTTAATTTAAGAGACTATTTTGGCAAAACAAAAAAAATTCAATTTTACAATGCAGTACATTAATCGTTTTTTGTTATGAATATTTGTGGATGTCCATCTCCTCATCTCCCTTAGTCCTTTCATATTCTATAAGATGCTTATGACACATAATGGTAGACCATCCATATGCTTGTAACTTACATATCTTATGTCCTATAAATAGGACTCATGTAGCATTGTAAAAGTTACCTTCAAGAGTAGAATGAAAAATCTCTCTTCTTCTCCCATTCTCTTCTTCTCTTTGTTTAGTTGTTATTCATCTATAGTCTATTATAGTGGTACTATCTTATTCTTGTTTTGGTTAATTTTATAACACGTTATCAGCACGAACTCTACAAAAACGATGGCTTAATCAACTTGGAGGCTAATTTGCTAAGATATGTTTTCTTCTACTTTTTTCTTTTAATCTAACTTAGTTTCATGTTATGATGTTCTTCCTCGTAGCTTTTATTTTATCATGTTAATCTTTTATATTTCTAGTATAGAAAATTATGGAGTATTTTATTTAGCTACCACAGTTATCATATTTTCTATTCTTGATGAATTTTCAAAGAATTCAACATTCAAGCATCCCCGTTGGATTGCATAAAGACAATTATCATGTTTGCCTATTCTGATGAATTCCCGAAGAGTTCAACATTCAAGCATCTCTGTTGGATTGCATAAAGACAATTATCATGTTTGTCTAGTCGTGATGAATTCCAGAAGAATTCATCATTCAAACAACCCAGAAGGATTGCGCAAATAACTGAATATTGAAACATACTATAGGATTCCCCAAAGTGTGAAAGTTTGTGATATAGTTCTTGAAGAACTGGAAAAAATATGTTCAAGCATCCATGAGAGATTGCTCAAAGCATAATTTTTTTTTGTCATCGCTTAGATTTGAAAATTAGTTCCTGGAGAACAAATGAAATAAGATTTTCCTTGGTCATTGTTAATGATAGAGTTCTTGAAGAACCAAACTTTTTGGGCCATGATTATAATCTAAAAGATCAATTTGATCTTAGTATAATTGAATCAAAGAAATATTAGTGATTATAATTGAATATGCTCCTGGAGTAGCATAAATGAGAAAATATTTTCAATAATATTTTTTGAATCAAGATTATGTGATATTGTGATTAGAGAAATTTTGTAAGATTACTTGATCTAGTATTCTTTGAAACAAAGAAAATTGAGAAAAACAAGTAATTTATTTCTAAGTTCTCACAATTATACTTTAGAAGTTTTATATTTTGCTACTTAAGTGATTTTTTTTCATTCTCATCTTAAATATATGTGAGAGACATTAAAATTATGTTATGGCAAACCAGATGTTTGCTATGCACTTATAAAAGAAAAGAAAATGTTGTTTTAAACATGAAGTTTAATAGTCTAAACTACGTGCACTATCTAGTTATGAAATGAAGTCATAAGCGTAAGTTCTTATTATATACTTGCAACCAAAAGTTTGCAAATGTAAGTGAAGACTCTAGAAGAGCTAATTGTATTGTTACCTATTTTGAAGAACAAAGTTTTTACACATTAATATTATATTATATTCTCTTAAATATCATAGAAACTAATTGACTCTCAATTATATTCATCTAAGTGGATATATCCTATAGAAAGAAATCTCCAATGTCTGTATATCATGAGACTTACCTTAAATCGGAAGTTTATGGATTGTTTGTCGTTGGCAAGACCAGTTGGGCCATCCTGGGTCTTTATGATGCAAAAAATATTTAAGAATTTTCTTTTGAGAGCTTGTATTGAAGAGCCTGTAGATTCTTCAACCCATTAACTTTTGTGTATTACCAATTCCCAAAGGAAGTGAACATTTCTACAATGTGCTTAAGATGATGTTTGTATGCAGATACACCAATCAGATGAGTCATTTAGATATTTTATTATTTTAACTGATGCATCAACTAAATGGCTACATAAATATAATTGTCATCAACTCACAACTAAGTTTGTGAGACTCTTTTACTCAACTAATTCGAGTAAGAACTCATTATGTGAATTATCTTGAAAGAATCTAATAAGTATTTTATGACTATTAGAGTTTATATTGAACATCACAAAGCATATGTTCAGTCATATTGTCTTGAAGAACTTCCAAATTTTCTACTTGGGAACATAAATATTGTAGACAGAGACATTGATATGCATCAAGCCAACAAGTTATCATATGTAATTTCTCCCATTTACAATTGATTTTTGGTCAATAACCAAATGTTTTCCATCTGAGATATTTTTGATGTGTTGTTCCTGCTATAGTCAATCCATCACAACGTAATAAGAATGATCCTTTAAGAATGTTGGGAATACATGAGTATATGAATCTCCATCCATGATAAAATATGTTGAGCCAATAATCGAAGATGTATTTATAGCTCAGTATTATCATTTTGTGAATTAGTTTTCCCAACATTAGGGGGAGAGATAAGCAGTTGGAAATGAGTATTATGTGAAATAAGTTATTATTTTATCATCTTGATCCTCCTAGAAACCAATGTGAACCAGAAGTTCAAAGAATAATTTATTTGCAAAATTTAGCAAATTATTCACCAGCTGCAATACTCAAATATAAATTGATGTCCATGTTGGACACTCAAACATTGCAAATGACTCTGAACCATGCATGAAGCATGTAGATTGGTCGGTTCCAAAGAATAAAAATCCTTTAACAAGAAAATGAGCTTAAAAGCAAGATGGCCCAAAAGAGGATATGAAAACTCAAAACGAGTAATTTGACATAATTAATTTTCAAGTTCCAGAAGAACTGGTCAGGTACCTGAAATTTTTGGAAATGAGATCTCAATAAACTATGTCAACAATGAAATATGAAGGAACCGAAACAAAGTCAACGTTGACAATTTTGATGTGTATAATATAACACTAAATGTGATAAGTGATGAAGAGGATCATGAACTAATGTCTAACAAGAATTTAGACAAAACAATGATTGGCCAAAATAGAAAAGATCAATTGAAGTGCATAAAGCTCGCTTTGCAAAGCAAAAAGTTGTTCAACTTGTAGTATGTACACCTGAAGATGTAAAGCTAGTTAGGCTTGTTGTTCAAGAGTACTCGCACAAACCTAACATTGATTTTGAAGAAAAATTCACCTGTAGTGAATGTAAGTAATATTTAATATTTAGTCTATTAGTACATGAATGACTCAATCTACATATGATGGATGTGTTACAACTTATTTGTATGGCTCATTTGATAGTAATAATTATATGAAGACATAATTTGTCCATTTAGTTTTATGGAAAGATCTAGAAATGAATTTACTATTATTGGAACTCTTGAAGAGATTTCAAAAACTATAGCTTGCTCAAAGAAATAATTCTAGAAAATGACTTCAAATTATATTTGATAAATTTGGAGTTTGAACCTTAAATAGATCTCCACATAGAAAATCCTAGAAGGATAAAAGATATAGAGAAATATCTTAAAATAAATATTTTTGGGAAACAAAGTTTTTTCTCGACCTGCAGATCGATCGATTAGCTAAGTGAATGATGATAAATTATATCTATTGAGTACATGATGTGTGTGTCAAGAAGATAGCAAATGTTACAGATCTCAAGACTTTAAATCGGTCTTGCATACGTCACTAAATGTCATATGAATTGATGTGATAGTATTATTTTATACTTAGTGAGATAGAATTTATCAACAATCAAAATGTACTAGAACAGAGTGTAATATATTTGTTTTTATATTTTCATGAGACAGATGAAGCAATTATTTTATGCATATATGTTCATAAAACTAATCATGCAGATACAAGGTATTTGTTTTGACCCAGATCAAGTCAAATTCCAAACCTACTATTTTCAACATATGGTGACATTGGAACATCATTATAATCTACAAGAAATCTATGGTTATTGGTTCTTCATATCAGACTCAAGCACCAGCAATTCAAGGAAGGGGCATTGAAGATAAAGCTCAACTAAAAGGATGATATATATCACTTTGTAGATTGGTTCAAATGTGTCAAGGGAGAAAATATTGGTATCAATATTCTTAATTGATGCTGCAAACAGGGGGAGAAAACTGTACTCTTTTTTCCTTTTCCACGGTTTTGTCCCATTGGGTTTTCCTGGAAAGGTTTTTAATGAGGCAGTTCCCACATAAAGGATATTGTACTCTTTTCCTTCACTAAGATTTTTTCCCACTGGGTTTTTTCTTAGTAAGGTTTTAATGAGGCATATTCTCAATGAACATCCAAGGGGGAGTGTTATGAATATTTGTGGATGTCCATCTCCTCATCTCCCTTAGTCCTTTCATATTCTATAAGATGCTTATGACACATAATGGTAGACCATCCATATGCTTGTAACTTACATATCTTATGTCCTATAAATAGGACTCATGTAGCATTGTAAAAGTTACCTTCAAGAGTAGAATGAAAAATCTCTCTTCTTCTCCCATTCTCTTCTTCTCTTTGTTTAGTTGTTATTCATCTATAGTCTATTATAGTGGTACTATCTTATTCTTGTTTTGGTTAATTTTATAACATTTTTTAAAAAATGCAGTACATTAAAATTCATTTTAAAACGCAATCAATTGAAATTTGGAAGTTTTTGAATACCACACACTTGTTAAAAATCTTGATTGAGTACTATAATTATTACTAGTATGTAACTCGTGCGATGCACGTGAAGCAATTTTTGTGCATAATATTAAATTTAAATAATTTTGTGAAAAAATAGCATTAGATGAAGTTCAGTTAGTTGATATTTGCTTATATTTGAACTTAAAATTTTCTTTATTTTTTGTTACATACTTTTATTTATAAATCAGAGTGTCAAGTAGAAACTTTTTTCTTGTAAAATGTCTGAAAATTTGGTTTACCATATCTCAACACGACATGGATATGTCTTGTCAAAAAACACTACATGGATATGAAAGTACCAGAGAAGAGAAGTGTGCAACTTTGGAATTAATCAAAGTTTAGAGCTTTGTTTATAAGTTTTGGCAGCATCGACGGGATTTTTTTTATCGGATGTCCTCAAAGGGACAGCATTGACGTGATTTGGTAGACTATATGTTCAAAGGAAACACGAACAAAATATTGATAGGAATAGAGATTATTTTGACTCATGATAGGTAATTCCCCAAGAAATCATACATTTGAAAGATGATCGAATATTTTCTAATAAATCACACCTTTATATATATTTTTTCTTGATTAGTAATCGTGTTACTTAACTTATTTACTGTATACTATATATTTAATTTTTTTAGAGAAATATTTAAATTTTGATAATCATTGAATATTCATGATTAGGATTAAAATAGTGGTCTAATTGATTGCAATTATAATTGATTAAGTTTAAGTAAATGAAAAAAATTCATCGTTATATGTGCTTTTGGCACAATGAGGTCAATTACAATCAAATCTCGAGAAAGAGACTTATCAATTTGGAGCTACCATGCATAGCAATTCAAGAGAACATCGTATGATCTCTTATATCATTTTTATCTTCATTCTCGAAGCTATTAAAATAGCTTTCTTCATGAGCAAACATGCAAGCCTTTGTAATGCCGAGTCTAGTTTAGGTAACTACATAGTCTATGTAGTTACCATCACTAAAAGGGTAATATTGTCTACTAGAAATTAATAAAATTACAAACTTAATAATTCAATATAATTTTTATATCCTACTTATTATGCATTAAATATGGAATCCATAAAAAAAAAAAACTGGCCCGAAAAAGTGCCCCAAAAATAGGAAACTGATAAAATTAAATGGGATGCAATTAAATATTGAAACTGCTGAAATCACTGCAGCCCAGAACCACTGCTGCAACCCAGAAAAAGAAACCCAGAATACCATCAAACGATACAATGCAATTTTAAACCCAGGAAAACACATTGAGAACGAAAGAAACCCTCCCGCGATCAACACATTGGACCGCACCATTATTGCAACCCAGAAAACCATCACCATCGCGATAGAAACCCAGGAAGACGACGAGACGTTGCTAAGGAACGGCGAAGAAAACGAAAGAAAAGCAATCGCGATAAACCCCGTGAAATCCAGCGAAAGGGGAACGACGACGAAACAATCACCATCACTGCCCATCACCACAAGGTTGAAGACGACGCGACGTTGATAAGGAAGGACGAAGAAGACCGAACGAAGAAGTTGGAACGACGTCGCCCAGAAAGAGGAACGAACGAAGAACGCGGTAGAACGTTTAATCTGTGTAAGATTTTAATTTTCTGGGTTATCTTGGATTTTGATTTCAGTAAATCAAATTACATTTCATTATGATTTCAGAAATCACCAAAGGGACATTAGGTTATGGTTTAATCAAGTTTTTGTGCTTTTTTGAGTTTTTGATCTCTGTGTATAGTTGCTTACTACATTGGTAGCCAGGAATGAATATATTTTGGTTAGACTGATATTATCCAACTTTAACTATGGTTATGGCTAGATTATGAATAGCCAACATATACCCTTGTTATGGCTAGATAGACTTTAATCATATCCTGGTTAGACAAGAATGAGCCATATCCTGGTTAGACAGAGAATACCCAACTTTAAACATGGTTATGGTTCGATGTTGAATAACCAGCCTATATCTTTGTCATGATTTAATAATGGTTATGTGCTTCTTTGATTTTATGATTTGTGATTTTAAAATAAAATCGACATTTATAGTTGTTGTTTTTTATGAACATGGACCCTAAACTTTAATTGATTACTGTTTCTGTTTCCATTGTTTAGTCCATGGGTTTCCAGAATATGACACATATTCATGTTAGACAGAGTTTATCCTACCTTTATCATTGTTTTACACATAGATAGTGAATAACCAAACTACGTCATTGTTATGGCTAGATAGTAAATTGATTACACATAGATAGTGAATAACCAACCTACATTTCATTATGATTTCAGAAATCACCAAAGGGACATTAGGTTATGGTTTAATCAAGTTTTTGTGCTTTTTTGAGTTTTTGATCTCTATGTATATATGCTTACTACATTGGTAGCTAGGAATGAATATATTTTGGTTAGACTGATATTATCCAACTTTAACCATGGTTATGGCTAGATTATGAATAGCCAACATATACCCTTGTTATGGCTAGATAGACTTTAATCATATCCTGGTTAGACAAGAAAGAGCCATATCCTGGTTAGACAGAGAATATCCAACTTTAAACATGGTTATGGTTCGATGTTGAATAACCAGCCTATATCTTTGTCATGACTTAATAATGGTTATGTGCTTCTTTGATTTTATGATTTTGTGAATTCAAAATAAACTCGACATTAATAGTTGTTGTTTTTTATGAACATGGACCCTAAACTTTAATTGATTACTGTTTCTGTTTCCATTGTTTAGTCCATGGGTTTCCAGAATATGAGACATATTCATGTTAGACAGAGTTTATCCTACTTTTATCATTGTTTTACACATAGATAGTGAATAACCAACATACGTCATTGTTATGGCTATAACAAAAATAGTCAACTCTTATACTTGTTATGTCTAGACCTAAGAATAACCACCGTTTTTCATTATTTTTGTTATCAGCTAGTGGCTAATGCGTACTCTGGTTCATCTTACTTTTAGGGGCGATGGCTAGAGGAAAGAAAAAGGAGCGTGGGAGTGGTGAGAAGGCTAATGCTCCAAGGTTTAGACACTCTTGTAAACCAAAGAAGGTCTTCAATATGCTGAATGGAATTGAAGGAACTCGAAAAGAATTGCTGCAGTCAACCGGTTTTGGATCCCTATTGCTTTTATCCAAGTGGATCCGGATTCCCGGGGAGTTTGTAAAATGGGTGTCTGAAAACTTTGAACCCGAACAAAGTCAGCTGCGTCTGAGCAAATATGAAGCACTACCAATAGTGTTGGAAGACGTGCATCGGGTTTATTGTCTTCCGAACGATGGGATACCCGTCAAACCGTTACAATGTAAGTGCAAGAAGGGTTCGATTGTGAAGTTGCGTAGAGAGCTTGGGCTAGAAACTGCAGTCCCAAATATCGATCGTGTTCCTGAGAAAAAACTTGAGGCGAGAATATCAACGGCAAAGCGACGCAGGCTTGGTGCAAGGGTGTACTCCTATACATACTAGGTTGCCTGCTATGTCCAGATCACATTGAGGGTGTGTCTTTGAAATACGCCGACGTATTGAAAGACCTAAGTATGGTGTCAAAATACCAATGGTCTAACTATGTTTTGAACCACCTACGGGGCGGCACGAAGGGGTACAAATATCCTAAATCCGACCTACACTTCTTCATGGTTAGTTAATTGATTATAGTGTATTCATTGTTCCATCTTTCTTGCCAGTTGTTTAACAATATGCTTACTCATAATTACGTATTATTTATTGAAATTGTTTCAGATACACTACTTAGAGAGATTGGGTCAGAATAGTCACTATTCCAGAGGTTCATGCACTCCTCCAACACTGAAAAATTGGGACACACTGAGGGAGTTAAAAAAATTGGAAGAGGTGCACAAACTCTGTGGTTTTGGTAGAGGGATAACGGCTGGATATGTGCTAAGTCCGGTAACAATTCCCGGTTCTTCTATCTCACTCATACCGTTCGATCCCAAAACGTGTGAAACTTCAAAGGTATCCATAATAAATAGCCAGTGGATATAATAAACGCTACAAAACGCATGCCATAATAAATAGCCAGTGGATATAATAAACGCTACAAAACGGTTATATCATCAACGGTTATCACCAAATTATATTCCGAAATATATGGCATACATTACGGTGCTAATTGTTTTTTATAAAAATTAAACTACTTAATATAATTTTATGGATGAAAGTACTTATATAACCTTTTGAAAAACAACCGTTGGATCTCAATTGAAAATTAAATGAGAGATCCAAAGGTTACAAACCATTTAGTTACCATCACTAAACACTTGGTTTAGTGATGTAATCCAAAGCCTGTAATGCCTTTGTAATGAGATCCAAATTGCATGCTTAGTTGGAGAAAATATTCACACACCATTCTTGTTCATCAACTCAAATAATGCACCTAGCTATAAGCAATGTTAAATTAAACTAGCCCCGTAACCCGTGCGATGCACGGGGTTGGCTAAATTTAATCGTATAATCGAGTAATTAATTTTTTTCAAAAGAATAATATCGCATTGTACTTGAAAGAAAATTTTGTATTGGTCAACATCGAGCTTGTCAACTGTGATATAAAATCTAATAAGTAGTTTATGCCATTAGGCAAATGATGTTACTTTGCAAAATATAAAATTAAATTATAAATATTAATTAAATAACAAATATTATAAATTTAAAATGAACTTTAATAAAGACATTTAAATTGAACATCTTCCGTAGATAAAATAAGAAGAAAAAGTCTAAAGAACTTTAATAATTATCAACATTCATTAAATACAAATACAAAAAATGAACCTATAATAAGAAAGAAAAATTGAACATCCTCCGTATATTTTTTTTCTCTCATTGAAAGGGATGGGCACCCCTTGTACTCCTTTCAATGAAATTGGTTATCGAAAAAAAATGACAATACAATGAAAAAGTGAAGCACTCGGGTATCATGCATGGTTGAAGGAAAACCCATGATAAAATAGGAGCAGTTATACAAAGTTGAAAAAGAATATGGAGGTTTTATTGTGAATGTGACTGAAGGTCTTGTTGAAAGAAGATGATGAAGGTTCTATTGTAAATGTGGCTGAAATTCCCACGGGGAGTCAATGCAGCAACACTGCATGTACTCGAATATTAAAGAAAGATAAAAATATAAAAACCAATTAAAGAAAAGATTTAATACTTGTTGGTGCAAAATGACCAAAATAAAGAAGACAATAAAATAGAAAGTGATACACGTGGTATCGTGATGGATTTGATGGAAATTACAAATAAAATAGAAGCACATATAGAAAGTTGGAAGAGTACGATTGATGATTTATTGTAAATGTGGCTGAAATTCCCGTAGATAAAATTAAATTAAAACTATAAATTAAATAAGAAGATTATAAAATCAAAAAGAGATGGTTATTGAGGAACACACTTCGTGTATTTGGACATCTACAATTTTTTAGGGTCCTAAAGTACCTCAAAATACACTGCTAGCATCCCACTTTACGTATTTTAATTGTTCACAAACTTATTATTATATTTTACTAAACTTCTGGTATTTGAAGAGTTAAATTTTTTTTCAAATCCCAGAAGTACCTCAAAACATACTACTTAACATTTCACTTTAGACATTTGTTACAAAACAAAAAAAATTCACGATCAAGTACACCAAACCACACTTTTTAGGACCTGACTTTACGTAGTTTTTCATGAAATGAATTTTTTTACCGAATCGATTATTGAAGAACAAAATTTACATATTTAAGCATCTAAAAATTTTCGAAACAGTAAATCACTCCTTAAAATATAAGAGAAGAAAAAAATTGAAGAAAAACCAAAAAGAAACAAAAAAAATGAAAAAAAAGAAGAGAAAGAAAAACAAAAACCAAAAAAAAAAGTTGCAGATCGCAAAAAAAAGGAAACCAAATAAAAAATTGGCATTTGGCGCGGAAATGCCAAGCCGCATTGCAAGATAAATTGAAGCCAATATTCCGACCCGATATAACTTTGCCTTCAAGTACAAATCTGCCAAGGAGGGTTATCATCAGCTGTGTCCCATTGCATAAATCTGTTATCTGATCCATGTTTCTTAGTAGCATAACTGGAACACTTACCTTTAGATGTAACTTGTGACTCGGCAACCCCGATGATGATATTGTGTTTAAGATCAATATAAATCTATAAAAATCTAGCTAAATTAATAGATTTTGGTACTTTCCCATATAACGTTAGAATAAACAACCACATTTGTTGGGTTTTTTTTTCCACCCCCTCCATATATCCCATACACCCATATTGTCATTTAACCCAGAATACCCCTGATTTTTTATAAATAAATAAAAATGTTTTTTTAAAGATTCTCAGATTTATCTTTAAATCCAGAACCTTAATTTTTGAGATTCCCAAAAATACGTCAAAAATAGGTATTTTGAGAACCTTAAATTTTGACTCCATACCTATTTTTGAGGTATTTCCGGGAATCCTAAACCCCCTTCCCGAATTTATGTGTAAATCCGGGATATTTTTAAATAATTCGGAGGGGGGTTTAAAGGATTCCCGGATTTACCACATTTACCGCATTTTACAGTAAATCTGGAACATATTTTACAAACCAGAAATACCGTAAAATAAGGTAAATCCGGAAAACCTAAAAAATTGGCCTCCGGATTTATCTATTTATGATGTATTTCCGGGAATTGTTTGGATATCAGGGTTAATCTCGTCTATTTGGATATTTATGGGGGTATGGGGTATATGGAGGGGGTGGGGAAAAAACTCATTTGTCAACGTGGTATATTTTCCTTCTAATATGCTAGCCCCATAACCAGTGCAATGCACGGGATTGGCTAAATTCTTTCGTGTAAATGAGTAATAATTTTTTTTTATACATTTATTAGCAAACTTCCTTATAAAAATAATACTTAGTTTCTTTTTTTAACTTTACAAAGCTTGTCCACTGCGGGAATTGAATTCAGGAGCACTAAGTCGACCCTGTTTTCCGGAGTACCAATGGAACAATGGTGTTGATTTGTAAAATATATAGTCAAATAACCGTGAATAAAAATTAAATTATAACTATAAATTTAATAAACTTCACCTAATTGATTATTGAAGAATAAACATCACATATTAAAATATCTTAAATTTTTTGGGACTGCAATGTACTCCTTAAAATATAAAAAAGAGGGTCCTTTAACCATTTGGTCATGGGTTCGATCACTGACTGATACGTATAAAAAAACATTTGTTGAGAGAGCTCAACCCCTTAAATGGATCTTTGATACCTCAAATAGATTAGTCTTCACAATCACCTGGAGGATACCTTGATTTACAAAAAAAAAAATATAAAAAAAAGACAAAACATTAAAATATAAAAGATAAAAAAGGGAAGAAAAAAAAAGGGACAAAAAACTGAAAAAAAAAGAAGAAGAAAAAAAGACAAAACAAAAAAACAAAAAGAAAACATAGAGGAATGCATATAGAGACAACACATATAAGGTGATGAAGTGTTAATAATGAGATTCACGATTGGCTGGCGAAATTTCAAGTTTTTTAAAACTAATGTTCCTATATCCTACGGTTCAAACAGGTGTAAATAGTAAAGGAAGGAAATAATTTTTCGGGGAAGCTCTCAAAGCAGACAGACACGTTATCATGTCAGGAAGATGGGAAAGAGAAAATGCATTTTTTTGGAAGAAAAAAAAACTACATTTGGCGCCAATTAAGTGACAAGCTGCATACATATAAGAAGATGACTTCAAAAACCTAACGCTCAGAAGTCAAATAAAAAAGCACAATAAATCAAAACCATCTCATGCATCACATTTTCTAACACTAAAATTTGCAAATTGATATAAATTATTACAATAATTAAAAAAATTAATTCCTAGATGAGGTAAGGTTTAATTGCTATTAGTTTTTTGGTATTGAATATTTTTGTAACATATTTTTTTTACATTCAAAGAGATTTAACAAATAATGATTTTTTTTAATATATGCCTTATCAATGACGCCAACATTTTCAAATAGAAAATAGAAATAGAAAATAAATATACATTTCCACATTATCGTCCATGTATGATATTCAGTTGATTTGACAATATAACTGCTGATTAGGCGGAGCCTTTAGGATTTGTATTTAATTGTTTTCTCAGTAACGCTCCTATTGTGATTACTTGGATTTTGGGCTTTGAGTAACAATTTACTTTGTATTATTAATAGATATCATTAACTAATTATTACCAAAAAAAACTAACAAAAGTGTCTAAGTACCCTAATAGTGACTAATCATCGTAGAAACTATTTAATTTGCTTTTTTAATTTTCTTCTTGTGGGTTGTGTATATAATCCTTCATTCCTCCTATTTACTTCTAAACTCAAGGAGGAATAATTTAACTTGTACGGTCATCACTTGTATCCCAATTGAAAAAAGAAGAAAGCAAAAAGCCTATAACGTAATTACCATCACCCAAAACTTCCTAAATGTCATGGAGACGTGTAAATAAATCAATGCTTAAAACTGGGACCTAAATTTTCATGTATTTTAATGTCACAATAGAGATGAAATCTAAAATGAATCGTCAAGAATCTTTACTCAATTTTGAAAAATTGGTAAATAAATAGCAATAATCTTTTACTCTCTTTTTGAGAAAAATAATCTCAATGGCACTTTTTATAAGAGACAATAATTTAAAAATGAAATTACCTTTACTCCTTTGGCATCTTTAAGAGTTATATAACATCCATGCCTTGATTACCATCGGGAAAGAACCACCTGAATCAATATTACATATGCTCCATCATGATCCATACACCTGGCACAATTGTCTTAATTAGCAAACAAAATACAAAAATCTTCCAAACATTTTAAAATTAAAAGGCTTAAATATATGTTATCCCCTGTAAATATACCAATTATTCATTTACCCCCCTGTAAAAATAAAACTTTTAAAATAGACATTACAAATATAAATTATTTCTAGTTACCCCCCTGATGTTAGATTTTGTTAACAGCGTTAAGTGTAAATATATGTTACCCCCTGCAAATATGTTCATTATCCATTTACCCCCTACGTCAATATATGTTACCCCCCTACAAATATCCTCATTATCCATTTACCCCCTACAAATACGCTAATTATCCATTTACCACCCTGCAAATAATAAGTGTTTCAACATACACTTAACGCTGTTAACAAAATCTCAGCAGGGGGGTAACTAGAAATAATTTTTTTTTGCAAGGTCTTTTTTAAAAGTTTTATTTTTACAGGGGGTAAATAGATAATGAGTATATTTGCAGGGGGTAACATATATTTAAGCCAAATTAAAATTTATATTGTTGTGTTGCCAAATTAAAATTTGCTTAGGTGTAATATTTCTCCTAAAGTTTTGTTATGCTGATGTGTCTTTGCTAATATGATGACACAAAGATTTATGGCTTTGAGTTACCTATTTAAATGTATTTTTAATAGATTTTTAGCAATGCTATACTCCCTCTTACATAATATAACTAAGTAAAAACTAGTCAACAAAAATTAATGTATCTGATCATTGAATCAAATACATCAACTTTTATTGACCAATTTATGCTTATATTTTGTAACAGAATGAATGATAAGTTATATGATAAGCAAAGGCTATATATTTGAACTCACCCTTTAAAAAGTGTTAATTGTCATAATTAAATACCACGCGACTTTTTTTTTACTATTTGGACAAAATCAATTTGTAAAGAGAAGTTAGGCAACAATTTTTTTATTGGCAAAATCGTTAATAATGCCAACATCATGTGCCATTTTCCATCAGAACATCTAGAGGCTTTTATTTATGTGTAAAACAAAATTGGATTTTATTTTTGGTACCCCCTCAACATCAATCACACCCCCATAATATCCCAAATGGACAAAAATACCCCTATTTTTTACCAAAAATTACATGGTTTGTTAAAAAAAAAATTAATTTTGGAATTTCGGAATTACCTCTAATTCGAAAGATTTTGAATTACCTCAAATAAGGTAATTCCGGTTCACATTTAATGAACCGGAATTACCTATTTCTGAGTAATTCAAAATTACAATTTTTTTATTTCGAACGAATAATTTAGGCTAAAAATCGGTTTTGACAACATACTCGATCGCAATGAAACCACAAACATTAGAAGCGAAAAAATCAAGAATCAAGACTCCCTAGAAGGGACTTCTCACGGGACTACGGCCTCAAAATCCCAAATTCCATCGTTTACTATTTTTTACGATTTTTTTAAATTTTTCATAGTCTCCAAAAAATCTAAAAAATTTGTATAGCCTTATTTTGGTTTTGTTAGATTTTTAGTGGTGTTTTTATATTTTTTAGAGTAGTTTTGACTATTTTTAGTAGCCTTTTAGTAATAAAAATTAAAACAAATCGTATATATATCGCATCGCCCGTCCCCGGATTGGTCCAGGATGCTCAGAGATGTCGCCTGCTCACCTACTTCACGTGCTTATTTTCAGTCATTTTTAGACATTTTGGACCCATAATTGTATTTGTACTCCTATTTTATGTTGGTCATTTTATATATTTTGACGTATTGTTATTAAATCGTAAATCGTTCGTATCATATTTCCAATAAAACGCGTTTAAATCTTAAGACCAAAATATAAACTTTTTAAAAAAAATAAAAATTAAAAATTTCGGAATTACCTTTTTTAGAGGTAATTCCGAAATTTTTCATGATTTATGAACCGGAATTACCTTTTTTAGAGGTAATTCCGAAATTTTAATTTTTTTTTCAACCGGAATTACCTTATTTTGAGGTAATTCCGAAAATTTTAATTTTTTTTTTTAAAACGCAGGGGTATTATTGGCATTTTTTGAAATATGGGGGTGTGGTTGATGTTGAGGGGGGTACCAAAAATAAAAGCCAACAAAATTTTATTTCTATTTTCCTTTTTAACTTAAATTACTCATCTTGTCAAAAAGAAAAACTTAAATTACTCAGGTGAGTATTTTTTTTGTTCCATTTATCTACTCTTATATATGCGGCTTGGCAGCCTTGCGCGCCAAAGTGTCGGTTTTTTTTTTTGGTTTTTTTTGTTTTTTTTGTTTTTTTTTGTTTTTTTTGTTTTGTCTTTTTTTTTTTTTTTTTTTTCAGTTTTTTGTCCCTTTTTTTCAGGTGATTGTGGAGACTAATCTATTTGAGGTATCAGAGATCCATTTAAGGGGTTGAGCTCTCTCAACAAATATTTTTTCATACGTATCAGTCAGTGATCGAACCCGTGACCAAATGGTTAAGAGACCCTCTTTTTTATATTTTAAGGAGTACATTGCACTCACAAAAAATTTAAGATATTTTAATATGTGATGTTTATTCTTCAATAATCAATTGGGTGAAGTTTATTAAATTTATAGTTATAATTTAATTTTTATTCACGGTTATTTGACTATATATTTTACAAATCAACACCATTCCATTGCCATAAGGTACTCCGAAAACGGGGTCGACTTAGTGCTCCTGAATTCAATTCCCGTAGTGGACAAGGTTTGTACGGTTAAAAAAAGAAACTGAGTATTATTTTTATAAGGAGGTTTGCTAATAAATTTATAAAAAAAATTATTACTCATTTACACGAAAGAATTTAGTCATCCCGTGCATTGCACCGGTTATGGGGCTATCATCTTAGAAGGAAAATATACCACGTTGACAAATGAGTTTTTTTCTCACCCCCTCCATATACCCCATACCCCCATAAATATCCAAATAGACGAGATTACCCCTGATATCCAAACAATTCCCGGAAATACATCATAAATAGATAAATCCGGAGGCCAATTTTTTAGGTTTCCCGGATTTACCTTATTTTACGGTATTTCCGGTTTGTAAAATATGTTCCAGATTTACTGTAAAATGCGGTAAATCCGAGAATCCTTTAAGCCCCCCCTCCAAATTTTTTAAAAATATCCCGGATTTACACATAAATTCGGGAAGGGGGTTTAGGATTTCCGGAAATACCTCAAAAATAGGTATGGAGGCAAAATTTAAGGTTCTCAAAATACCTATTTTTGAGATATTTTTGGGAATCTCAAAAATTAAGGTTCTGTATTTAAGGATAAATCCGAGAATCTTAAAAAAAAACATTTTTATTTATTTATAAAAAATCAGGGGTATTCTGGGTTAAATGGCAATATGGGTGTATGGGATATATGGAGGGGGTGAAAAAAACCCAACAAATGAGGTTGTTTATTCTAACGTTATATGGGAAAGTACCAGAATCTATTAATTTAGCTAGATTTCTATAGATTTATATTGATCTTAAACACAATATCATCATCGGGGTTGCCGAGTCACAAGTTACATCTAAAGGTAAGTGTTCTAGTTATACTACTAAGAAACATGGATCAGATAACAGATTTATGCAATGGGACACGGCTGATAATAACCCTCCTTGGCAGATTTGTACTTGAAGGCAAAGTTATATCGGGTCGGAATATTGGCTTCAATTTATCTTGCAATGCGGTTTGGCATTTCTGCGCCAAATGCCAATTTTTTTTTTGGTTTCCTTATTTTTTGCGATCTGCAACTTTTTTTTTGTCTTAGTTTTTTTTTTGTTTTTTTTCTCTCTTTTTTTTTTTTTCATTTTTTTGTTTCTTTTTGGTTTTTCTTCAATTTTTTCCTTCTCTTATATTTTAAGGAGTGATTTACTGTCTCGAAAATTTTTAGATGCTTAAATATGTAAATTTTGTTCTTCAATAATCGATTCGGTAAAAAAAAATCATTTCATGATAAACTACGTAAAGTCAGATCCTAAAAAGTGTGGTTTGGTGTACTTGATCGTGAATTTTTTTTTATTTTGTAACAAAATGTCGAAAGTGAAATGTTAAGTAGTGTGTTTTGAGGTACTTATGGGATTTGAAAAAAATTTAACTCTTCAAATACCAGAAATTTGGTAAAATATAATAATAAGTTTGTGAAAAATTAAAATACGTAAAGTGGGATGCTAACAGTGTATTTTGGGGAACTTTAGGACTCTAAAAAATTGTAGATGTTCAAATACACGAAGTGTGTTCCTCAATATAACCATCTCTTTTTGATTTTATAATCTTCTTATTTAATTTATAGTTTTAATTTAATTTTATCTACGGGAACTTCAGCCACATTCATCAATCGTACTCTTTCAACTTTCTATATGTGCTTCTATTTTATTGGTAATTTCCATCAAATCCATCACGATACCACGTGTTTCACTTTCTATTTTATTGTCTTCTTTATTTTGCACCAACGGGTATTAAATCTTTTCTTCAATTGGTTTTTATATTTTTATCTTTCTTTCATATTTGAGTACATGCAATGTTCTTTGCATTGACTCCATGAAATTTCAAATACATTTACAATAGAACCTTCATCATCTTCTTTTAACGAGACCTTCAGTCACATTTACAATAAAACCTCCATATTCTTTTTCAACTTTGTATAACTGCTCCTGATCGTACCTTGACCAATGAAGTGTTGAAATTGTTGTCTGTTGACTGGGCCGGTCGTTGAATAGGAGAAAGGACCGGTCTAGGCTTTGTCATACCCCAATTTTGTCCGGCTTAGGTCAAAACCCTAATTTTCCCCAAAATAATCAAATTAAAAATAAAAAGCATCATGCATTGCATTTAGGTTTCTAAAGTCATTTCAAAGTTTCTAAAATCATTTTTGGAGTTGAAATGCACTTTTTAGACAAATTAGGGTTTTTCAGTACAAAAGGGTATTTTGGTCATTTCACAAATAAGGGACAATTCCTCAAAACAAGTCATCCAACATGCATTTCAAGGTACTAGAGGTCACTACTAGGGAGAAAAATCAGTTTGAAGTGGAAATGTGTTTGAGCAAAAACTAGGGTTTTTAGAGTGAAAGGGTATTTTGGTCATTTCACAATAAAAGCGGTTTTTTGTCCCAAATCCTTGGATAATCATCAATGATTTATTTAAAGGATATTTGTGCTCCATTGTGATTATTTTTGTGATCGACAATTAAACCTTTTGGTCTAAAAACCTAGTTTTTGGATAGAGGGTAAAATGGTCTTTTCCTTTGAGGTGGGGCAAATAAATCAATTTTGGGATTGGTGAGATCATAAAATTCAGATCCCAATCATTGAATCATGGGATATAGCCCAAAATGGCATGAAGTAGGAAGAATAATCTAGAAGGGAATATTCTACACTCTTTTGAATTTTGAAAGGATAAGGATAGTACAATAGTACAATTTGCAATTCTACTCACTCTCCATTCCCTTAGCTGCGCATAAACAGCCATATACACCCCATTTTCATTTATTTTTATTGTTTGCAAATTGTGTTAAATCATGGCCATCCATTCAAGTGTGAAAATCAATCCTCACCCTTCATTTGAATCAAAATGGCACTTGTGTAATAAGCTTTATGGAAAATTACATTTTTGTAAATGAGTTTATCCTTCACCACCCTTCCTAAGCTGCGCCTCAGCCCTCTCTCTCCCTCACTTTATTGCCCTTAATCCATGTGATAATGCATCTTGACCATTGATTCAATTTCTTTCTCAAATCCTATTGATTTACAAGAGATACATTGTCACAAATACCCTTAAGTTTTCACTTCATATAAAAGCCCAAAAATAGGAGACCTCACACACACTCTCTCATTTCTAACCTAGCACTTATACTCAGCCTCCATGCTCTCCTCTCCTCCTCTCTAAATTCGAACCACCATCATCAACTCTCCTTCCATCTTTCCTTCATTCTTTCACCATCAAAACTCCATAATTCTTTCATCATTCAAAAGATCTCCTCATAAGCTTCAATAATCATCCAAGTTTGATCAAAGAGAGGCTATTTGCGTGGGGTTTCAAGTTTGTTGAGGTTGTGTTCTTCAAGTTCTTGCTCTCTTTTTCATTTCCTAGTTATTTTGTGAGGTAAATAAATTCTCCTTTGCATTTTCTTCACCTTTCACCATGTAGATCTCTTCATCTCTTCTCTCCTTCTCGAAAGAAGCTTTGAGGACTTGTTTCAAACATTATGTACAAGGACATTGGGAGCCTTGGGTGTTTGAGACAAGTCCTTGGCCTTGAAGGAGAGATTCTTATGTTTGTTTGCATTTAAATCATTTTTAGCATGTTTGCATCATTTTCATGAAATAAAATGTCACTTTCCTCATGTTTTTGCTTTGGCCTTGGGTTAGAAATTAGGATCCTCATGTTTTATTGCCTATTTCATGTGTCAAAGTTGAATAAGAATGGTATATGGGACCAATAGTGCATTCGGGTTTAGGTCCCTAAATTAGGGTTTCATCATCTTTTATTTTCTTTGATTTTGTGTGTTGAATAAATGATGAAATGATGATTGTTTGAGTGTGATATACATGTGTAAATCTTAGGGTTTATGTGTGTGTGTCTAATGATGTGATTTGGTTGCAAGAAATTTGTTGAATTTGAGCCTTATTGTGTATAGGTATGTTTCGGCCATAAAGCCATTTTTGTGACCAATTTACTTACTCAAATTTGTTGTTTGATCTTGTTTGGTAAATTAATTGTTGTGAATTGTGTTTTTTTCACTTTTTACCTTTTAGTTTTACCATTCACTTAAGTGTTACTAAATAGTAAAAAAACATTTTCTTACCTTTTTTTTACCTTTCACTTAAAACCCTAAAAAAAAACATTTTACCTTTACCATTTACCTTCACTTAAATAATTCACCACCTTCACTTAAATAAGTTACCATTTCATTAATAATTTACCTTTACTTTTACCTTTCTTAAATTACAAAAGACCCAAAACATTCTCTAGTTTACATTTATAACTTTTCAACTTTATAAAATCAACCCAAAAATACTTTTTACCACTTTTTCCTAAGACTCTAAAAACACCAAAACATTTCACCATTTCCTAAGAATAAGGTAACTAAATTTTTACCACTTTTTATGACACACTCTCACACACTTGCACTTAAATAAAACCTTATTCACTCTCTTGCATTCTCATTTGCTTGTATCTCTTGCATACTCTCTTGTTTTAATCTTCATGCCTTTTCATATATTCATATCTCTTGCATATTCATTTGCACTCTCACTTGTTAGTACCTCATGCATCCTTACTTGTTTATACATGCAATAATGATGTGCCTTGCATATTGTAATTGTATGTTCATGCACCCACATGTTAGCTCAATCATGTATTCAATTGGTTCATTACAATTTGTGGATATTCTTTATGATTGCTATGCTTGTGTTCTTATTGTTGCCTTGGTTTGGACTTGAAAAGATTTGAAATGTTCTATTTCTTTTTCAAACTTGGAATCACATGTTTTTCTAATAAAAACCCTAAGGCATTTTTTTCATAAACAAATCATTGGCCATCACTGGCCGCTGCTTGTTTGATCGTCAATGATGGAGTTACTAGTGGTAGTCACTCGAAGCCCTTGCTTGTTTGACTATCACGAAAACTCCCACACCTTAATCAAATACAAGCCAGTTTAAAAACTCAAAAAAAAACAATATGAGCCATTAGTGATAATCATCACTACGACTCATCCTTTTCCAAAACAATTTCAAAAAAGATAATAAAAACGTTGCAACTTGTAATCACTTGAAGCGATTGCTCGACTGATTATCGGTTCCAACACTTTTCTTTCAAGTTAGCAATGAACGCCACTCGAAGCCATTGCTTGTTTGGTATTCATGAACGCTTGAGTCATATTTCCAAAACTCAAAAGATAAGATAAAGACAAAACACAGATTTTCTCAAGATTAAGAACCAAGAACTACGTAGCTTTGATCCCTCATCTCATTGAGGGTATGTAGGAGCGGGTCACATCCCGTCAAGCACTCTTTTAAAATATTCGAAGATTTTACCTTTACCATTTACCTTCACTTAAAACCCTAAAAACCCTAAAAAACATTTTACCTTTACCATTTACCTTCACTTAAATAATTCACCACCTTCACTTAAATAAGTTACCATTTCATTAATAATTTACCTTTACTTTTTACCTTTCTTAAATTACAAAAAGACCCAAAACATTCTCTAGTTTACATTTATAACTTTTCAACTTTATAAAATCAACCCAAAAATACTTTTTACCACTTTTTCCTAAGACTCTAAAAACACCAAAACATTTCACCATTTCCTAAGAATAAGGTAACTAAATTTTTACCACTTTTTATGACACACTCTCACACACTTGCACTTAAATAAAACCTTATTCACTCTCTTGCATTCTCATTTGCTTGTATCTCTTGCATACTCTCTTTCAAATAAAAAGGAAAAGAAAAGAAGTAGAACGATTTATTTCAAATCAAACAATCCAAACCACACATCGAATTAATGGTTCCCTTTCGGTAGAAAGGAGGTGTGGGGTGCTAATACCTTCCCACACCTAACCGAATTCCCGAACCTACATCTCTGAGTTTTCGAAAGACCAGTTGCTTTCCAAAAGGTTTTCCTAATATTTTCCTTAATAAATGTTAGTGGCGGCTTCATTGATCGATTTCTTTTAGAAAAGTTGTAAACGAGGAAGGTTCTCCCTCGGGGACTTTTTCGGGCGCAACAGGCTTCACGCTGAGCACCTCGGGTGTTACCTGCAAAGACACTCCGACGATCAAGTAAGGGGTCGCTCGGGCAGATAACACAAGGTGAGAGAACGTACCTGATGCCATGTGCGAATGGCATATATATACTGTAGAGTCCCGACCGTTAGCGAAGTTTTCGCGGCTCGCGAATGCGCGGCAAGCGGCGTGTTTGGGCTGGTCACGTTGGGTGGGCCGACGCCCACCATCGTTGGCGCTTCTTGTAATTGCTGATACACCCAGGAACAGTTGCCCCCCAAGCCTAGGTCGCTTAAGAGCGGGCTGAGGCTTGAATCGCTGCCCCCAGGAGTGACGTTGTTTCGAATATTTTTCAAATGATGGGACGGACGCGGCCGTTTGCTCTCTTGATTGGACGGTTTCGATCGTTAGCCAACCGTCGGCCGTGCTGACGCGACGGTTGGTCTTTACTGACATTTATGACATGACGTTTGGTGTCTCCGAGGTTGTCTGAAGGCGGCTATTGGCGAGAAGGTGAAACGTTGCGACGCTTCGTCTCCCGGTCCCCTTTCGCGCCTTGGGTCTGTACTATAAATACCCCTTCAGTGGAGACTATTCCTCACACTTTCGCGAATTGCTCTGCCAGCGACCGACTTGTCTGCCGCCGACCTGCATCAGAAACTGCTTTCGTAATACTCGTATTTGCTTTCGCGACCGATCTTCAACATCTGTTTGAGGTATGGATCGATTTCTGTTTTTGCTTTTTAACTTTCTGCAATACGTCTTCGAATATATTGTTCCACGCCTTGTGATAGGGGGTGTCAGGTCTGGGGACGACCAAGTCGCCCGTCCACGAGTACTCGCTCGACCGACCTTACTCGATCCCTTTATCACGGTGCTTGTGCATGCCGCGACGAAAAAGACCGCTCGCATTCCCGGAGGGCCATCACACTCTATCGCTGTCCACATGTCGAGGCCGTCCGAGGCTCATTCGCAAGAGGAGAAATCTAAGTCGTCTTCGAGCGACAAAAGTTCTGATTCTTCGAGCAGCTCGAGCTCGAGTTCGAGTTCCTCCACTTTCTTCCAAAGAAGCGGTCGCTTAGCTCGGGAGCTCCGACTGAAGTCGACCAACTCCGGTTAGATCGAACAACCCACCACCACCGTAGGTGCCATACCTTGCGCCACCGGTGGAGATGAAGAGGTGGTCATAGAAGATGAAGTACAAAGCGATGTCCAGATCGTGGACGAGAGGAGGTGGCCGAGCCAGAGGAAGGCCGAGCTGAGGATGCCGCGAGGATGTTGTGGTTCACCGTGGCGAAGTTCTTCCGGTCAGGGTTTGAACAACGAAGGAGGGTCGAATGAAGGGGTCGAAGACGTTCTATCCGACACTGCACGCGATCCATCTGACATGTCTTGGGTGTCAGAGACCCTTCGTTCCAATAGGAGCATTATTACGGTCGGCCACTGGGCTGTGCCCGTTCTACAAGCTTCTTTCAGCCACCTGCCGGGTTGGAGAGTCAAGGGCATGAAGGACGGGGAAGATATTGCAACTTATTCTGATTTCCTTAAGTTCACGATGTACCGGATCGTGTTCGAGAAGATGAACATCATCCCACCCTTCACCGAGTTTCAACGCGACGTTCTGCGTCACATCGGGGTCGCCCCCTCCCAACTCCATCCCAACGCATGGGCGTTTTTGAAAACCTTTGAAGTCCTTTTAACCAAACTTGGTCGGCGGTGTCGATCATGTCGTTTCTTTGCTCTCTTCGAGCTAAAGTTCGGCTCGGGGAAAAAAGCTAACAAAGAAAAGAGGGAACAGTTTCCTTCAAGATGCGTAAAACTCAAAGACCTGTATTTTAAGGCGTTCCAAGAGTCATTGGGCGCCGCTTGGAAAAACCCACTTCTTTTGGATCGCTCCCAAGAAAGAGGCCGGCAAAGTTATATCCGAGGTCCAACTTTGATGGGAGGCTCTTGGTCTACCTTATTTCCCAGTCATGTGGAACGAGGCCCACTTCTTCGGGAGGCCCGTCGACTATATTTATTCTGTCAAGGATTTATGTGCGCCGACTTGGAGTCTTTGGAGATGATCAAGGCGTTGGCGAGCATGATGCCCCCGACCCTAAAGGCGACCTACCTTGTCGTCCATTCGCCTTGCTCGTGGGCCGCTCGAGGCCGAGCTTGGTTTGCTTCGAACCTTGCCTTTATATTTTTGCCGTTGATCTTTTCTTCTAACTCTTAACTCGTTGTTTTGCGAAAAGAATGGCCTGGTAAGTCGTGGGCGTGATCGATGCAGTTCTGAACCCCATCAAGGGTAGTGCCTCCAAGCCGCCACCACGTAACGTTGTTGACTTCGATGGCCCGTCAAAGGTGCCTCAAACTCCAAAGAGTCAAGGGAAGAAACCGGCTGCTCGGTCACCCCCTCACGCCGATGATCGTTCTGCTAAGCGGCCCAAGATTGATGAACGGGACTTGAATCTTGCTAAGGAGGGCGTCCCCTATTCTCTCGCGAGGGTCTAGGGTTGGCCGACTTCGAGCGGTTCAAGAAGAAACCGATGCAAGTCTGTGCTTCCCTTTGCATGGGGATGGACAAGATCATTCAGGAGCTGGCGGACGAAGCCGAAGGTATTCTATTTCTCTAGCCCGTCGTGCGTTCGCTTTTGTTCGACCGACTAACCGTCTTTGGCTATCTCTGCTTTGCGGAGCTCGGTGAGAAGAAGAAGGCCTTGGCCGAGGCACACAAAAAATATGATAAACTTGCCAAGGCCAAAAAGGATGCTCTGCACGGGTTGAGGATGACCGGCAAACTCTCCAAGAGGAACAAGGAGCTTGTCGGTCAAGTCGCAAATCAAGACCGACCTTGAAGTCCCGGAGAAGGAGAAGGTCGGGTGGGTACCGGAAGGCCGAGCCGAGGCTCAAATTCGAACAATAGCCGAGCATGCCCGGAATGCAATGATCGAGCGCTTCTATAATGCTCTCGGTCAGTGCGGCGCCGAACGCGGATTTGAACATCAATTTTGATGAAAAGATGATACAACCGCCCACTATGTTGAGAACAACAAGATCATGCTTTGCCCGAGGAACGCGATTTAACGAGTAACGCGTTGTTCGCCCCAAATCGGTTCTCTCTCTCAAGCCCGCTGCGAGCGGAGTAAATTTTGTAATAGTTTAACTTGCCTTCGGGCACAACAATTTATAAAATTTGCCTTGACGGTGAGATATTTGAGCGCTTCGGTTTCGACCGGGCGTTTCTGTTTTGTAATGACATTTTAACTTGTCTTTTATTTCGTTTACTTGAATTCGCATCGTTACGTCTACCCATCTTGTATGTTTATTTGTCTCTAAGTTTTCGAACTTTTATGCCGCTCGACGACCGTTTTGTGCCATTTCGAAAGCACTCGTTAAAGATAAGTTAGAGTAACCCAACGGGGTACCCGGTCGGCTCGGCGACCTTCGATTGGGCCATTTCGATGGCACTCGATTGGGCCATTTCGATGGCACCTGTTGGGACCATTTCGATGATCTCTCGAGGTAGGTCGTTTCGACGGCCTATTATGATGGGTTATTACTTAACCCGTGGGCCATTTTCGATGGCGCTGCGTTCGAAGTCAACTTCGGTGACCGTTGTTTGTGCCGGCTCGGTGGCACACGCTATAGATCGTTTCGACGACCTGAAGTTTGTGGGTTAGTTAACCCTTGGGCCATTTCGATGGCACTCGAGGTAGATCGTTTCGACGATCTGTTTACGTTTGATAAATTTTCGATCGCTCCTTTGCCATGAGCATGCTTGAGCGACCGGGCATACATTCTTTGCGAGAAAGTAAATAATAACAAATTTTCAAAGGTCGTGCCTCGTAAAAAACCAGATTGGGAAAAAGAGCGCCACTGTCTTTCATTAATAATCGGCTCGGTCGTTCATTACATTTAGACATAATATTTTCTAAGTTTTTATGCGCTCCATGTTCGGGATAGTCGCCCCTTCCATGGTTTCCACTTCGTATGCCCCTTTCCGGTCTTCTTAATGACTCGATATGGACCTTCCCAATTTGGTGCAAGTTTCCTTGGCGTGCATTCTTGTTTCCTACGTCGCACGCCTTAGAACGAGTTGACCGACCGTGAAGTCTCTCTTTTGCGCGAGTGTTGTATCTAGTCGCGACCTTACGCTTGATCAATTGTTCTCTAGCGGCGCTGGGTGCGCAGCTTCTTCAATCGTGTCCAATTCTTCTCTTATAGCTCGGTGGCGTTGTCAATTCTCGTAGGGGATTTGAAGTTCTCCAATTCGATTCGCCCATTTCTATGGGTATGACAAAGACGCCCATACACAAGCTTTGAAGGCGACTCGGCTGATGAATGAGGGTCGCCCCAGTATGCCCAAAGAACGGATCGCGGCTCCTCGACCTAGTTCCTTTTGCTTCGCCCGCCTTAAGCTTCAAACCATGCAGGATAACTCTGTTGGCCGCTTCAGCTTGGCCGTTTGTCTGTGGGTGCTCGACCGAGGTAAAACGTTGTTTAACCCCTAAGTCGCCAACATCTCCCTCGAACCTTTTGTCTGCGCGAATCGGGTACCGCTTGTCGCTTATCAATTGCTCGGGACACCAAAACGGGCTAGCACACACCGAGAAAGAACTTGCTTACTTTTGCCGATGTGATCGCGTTGCAGGCTCGCCTCTATCCACTTCGTAAAATAGTCTCATCGCCACGATCAAAAACTTGAACACGCCTCGAACATAATCGCTCGCTGCCGCCGAGCGTGTCTTCGTCCCCAAAGAAATGGGCGGTCTATTCGAGACCGGCTGCTTACTCGCAAGTTGAGGCAACGATTAGGAGCTCGTCCCCACTTTCTTTTCATAGCTTTGTTGGACTCTTACGATCCAACGGATTTCCCCATGAATTACCATCGCAACATTACGGCCTTTGGATTGCCGAGTGTCACGATCTTCGATCGGTATTTGTCTTAGGGCGCCGCTATGGCTAGAGCGCCACTTTCCTCTGCTCTTGATCATTCTCCTTCGCTTTCTCTTGAGGTCGGTCGCCTTCCTCCGACCTCACATACTTCTGCCCAACTTGCCTTTCTCGAATGAGTTCTTCAATATCGCCTTTGAGGCCATATACAATCATTAGTGTCATGACCCTTGCTTTTGTGGTAACTAGCAGTACCTTTTGCCTCGGTCGTGCCTCTTTCTGAGCACGAGTGGATCGGCCGCTTTACACCCACAAACTCATTGTTCGCACTCACCGTAGATTTGTGCAATAGAGGTGTTGAGATGAGTGCGATGATCAAACTTCTTGTCTCTCAAATCGTGCCGGTTGTCTTGGCGACCTTCACGACCTTTAGCCGGTCTGTCTTGCTCTTCTTTTGGTCGCGCGCGGGCGCCTTTCTTGCTAAAGTTTCTTCATACGCCATATGAACGCTGGCCCTTGTTAGGAAGAAGTCGAGATCTTGATAATGGTTCAACGTGAATTCCTCTACGAACCTGTGGTCCGGTCGAATACCACGCTTTAGATACTTCAATTTGTCTTTATCTGACAAGTCACAAACAGACTCGGCCTCGGTATTGAACCGGTCGATGTACTGTCTCAGCGTCTCATTATCGCCTTGAACAATCGTGTCCAAGTGTTCTTCATATCGATATTGGCGGCGCAGGCGTATAGTGAGATAAGAAGATTCGATCAAGTCTTGCCATGAGGAGATAGTATTGGGGCGAAGTGTCTCCCACCATTCTAATGCCCGGCCGTCCAACGACTGAGGGAACAGCCGGCACTTCATGGTCGAGCCCAATTCTCTGTAACTGCAATAATTATTAAAGTACCGGAGATGCTTATCTGGGTCGCCACGACCGTCAAACTTATTCAGATTAGGTGGCTTTCTCAGGTCTCTTGGAATCTTGTAACGCCTGATTTCTCTAGTAAATGGGCCGTGATCGCTCGAATGTCGTTCGACCGAAGGGTTGCATAGCGAGGCATGCCTCGTTGCGACATTCCATAGAATTCTCCTGATGGGCCAAATGGCGGAGGTTGAGGAGGCCTTACGGGTCGCCGCTTTGACTCTCTTCTTGGCCGCGCGAGACGCCCCTTATTCTTCCATCCCGATAATCTTCCAACTCTTCACGAAATCCCAGACTCGCTTCTCGACGAGCGAACCGGACGACTCATTAGAGGAGTACCGGTAGGCAAGCGACCGGTATCAGGACGGTAGCTCGAGTCCTCATATTCATCATAAGATAATGAACGGCGTCTGCGCACGTTCCTGCTTGGGGGCGACCTACGTGCCCTTGTTCGTCGTGCTGGAGACCGGTGGGTGGTGCTCTCTCGGCGAGAAAGGCTCCTTCGAGGAGGGGAGCGGTGTGCACTCGTAGGTCGGCGTCGAGCAGAAGGTTCTCCGTCTTCCGCACGCTGGCGGCCCGAAATCGACCCTCTTTCGTAGCGAGAGATCAGCTCGTCACGGTCTGCAATGACCTGGTTCTTTCTTTGAAGGATCTGCAGAACGTCCTGAGTGACATGTTCGGGCAATGGCTCTTCAATGCCTGCCTCCATCAACTCGGGCGGTAGTTGGGGTGGAGCATACGGTTGTACCTGCTCCAAGATCGGTCCGCGACCCTGCACCGAGGGTTCTTGTCGCGGATTCCCTTGAGATTCATGAATCGTTACTGCTACGCCCTCCGGGGTTTGCTGTTGAGGATGTTTCCCGGAGGGGTTTAGCCGAGATGAGGCCCGCGTCTGGGGCCGGTCGCGTGGAGCCATGAATGGAGTAGGATAGTGCTCGAGCCTCCCACTGTGGTCGCCAATTGATCGTACATTGACCAATGAAGTGTTGAAATTGTTGTCTGTTGACTGGGTCGGTCGTTGAATAGGAGAAATGATCGGTGTAGGCTTCACGCTGAGCACCTCGGGTGTTACCTGCAAAGACACTCCGACGATCAAGTAAGGGGTCGCTCGGGCAGATAACACAAGGTGAGAGAACGTACCTGATGCCATGTGCGAATGGCATATATATACTGTAGAGTCCCGACCGTTAGCGAAGTTTTCGCCCGGCTCGCGAGAATTGCGGTCCAAGCAGCGTGTTTGGGCTGGTCACGTTGGGTTGGGCCGACGGCCCAATTACTGTTGGCAGTTCTTGTAATTGCTGATACACCCAGGAACAGCTCCTATTTTATCATGGGTTTTCCTTCAACCATGATGATACCCGAGTGCTTCACTTTTTCATTGTATTGTCCTTTCACTACAAGAAAAATGGGTTTTTTTGGCGGACTTTTCCGCCAAAAAACACCCAATTCCGCCGCAAATACGGGTATTTTCGGCGGATTTTTCCGCCGGTAAAAGGCTCGTCGCAACGTATTTCTGGCGGAATTTCCGGCGGATTTTAAGTCATTGCCGGCGGATATTTGCGGCGAATTTCCCCCGGTACTTTCCAGCGAAATATTGGTGTTTTTGGCGGATTTTTCCGCCGAAATTATTTTTTTTTCCCACCTAAATCCGCCGGAAATACCAAATATTCTGCCGAAATTTTTTTTTTCACCTAAACCCGCCGGAATTTTTTTGTTATTTTTAAAAAAAATTAGAAACATTAAAATTTTATATAAATGTTTTTTAAAAATAAATAAATTTAAATTAAAAATATAAATTATCGAATTATAAAAAAATATAAATAGCATATTTAAATTAAAAAAATAAACGGATAAAAAAACTCAAATAGTGATAACCAACCAAATATAAAATACTTTAATATCAATAACTAAATCCAAAATATACAAATATCGATAATAAAATCCAACAAATCACTCAAATATCCATAATAATAAACATCCATAATCAAATATAAAGCTACTAAGGTGCGTGCTCATCCGAGTCGTCTCTGTGATAATAGTTATCACCTCGTGGTGGTTGGATGTCATCACCCAACAAAGCAGCCTCAAACGCATTATAATTATAATTCAGATCAATATTATTGAAGAGTCGGGTGATCTGCTTGCGGGGGAGGATATCTGCTTGTTGGGGTTGATCACATTTCTTCTTTGGGGTGGTGGATCACTTCTTTGTGGAGGATACAAAACATGGGGTGGATACATCTGCTGGGGTGATCAGTGGTCTTTGGGAGGATACTGCTGCTTTGGGGTGGATATCATTGTCGCCGGGTGGATATCGGCTTCTTGAGAATAATGGGGCTGTGGATACGACATGAGGCCAAGGCTGAAATGCACCGTCGATAACCTGTTGCGGATGGTAGGAAGCCATATGTGATGATGATGATGATGGCCTTGAAGGCTGGTTCATCTGAGCCATCAACTGTTGAATGCGCTCCTCAGTTCTCCTAGCTTGCTCAGCAGCGCGCTCCTCAATTATCCTAGCGTGCTCGGCAGCCACGCTCTCACTTATCCTCTGCGCGCCCCTAACCTCTTCCATTTGTCGTGCATGTTGCTCCGCCTGCTCGTTCAATCTCTGGTTAAATTGCTCGGTCAATTCTATCACTGCGTTGGGAGCAACATAAGAACGACCAGTACTCTCTGTTGTTGAATGTGATCGACTCGGCAGAATGCTTTCCTTGAAGAACTTGGGTCCCATGCTACCCGATCCTCGCTCAAGCGATCACTCTTTTGTGGGCCAACCGCTCTATCCCAAATACAATGAGCCACTCTAGCCTTCTCCACAGGATCGATCGATGTGCTCCCACCGCTCTCTGCGAGAGACTCACGCCACTCTACCATCCCAAAGATCATAGGCATCCTAAAAAAACAACAAATTAATAAATAAATATTAATAAAAAAACAATAAAAACAATATATATATATATATATATATATATATATATTGTATATATAAAGATAAATAACTAATAACATAATGTAGTTTTACCTGAATCCTTCTCGCCCAATCGTGGCTAGATGTATCATCCTCCTCTCGCAGATACAAGTTACAATGCAACTCAGGTAAACTGACCTCCCGTCCAAGTTCGTCCACCTAGATACATAATTTTATTATTTACTAACAACTACTTAACACATAGTTTATAAATTTAATTAATTGATGAAGTAATAGTTATAAAATTACGTACCATGCGCTGGTGATGAGTTCCAGCACTAACACATCCACCTGTGTGATTGCAGTAGCCATTTTCAGAAACACGGTTCTTCTTAGCTTTCTCTTGTTTATTTTTAAATGCATCTGTCTTCCAATACTCTTCCAGATCTTTATACGCCTCTGGTCCCATAAAATCGGTTTTTGCCTTCATCTTCCGTACACCCCCATGCCAAGATTTCGTATCTATCACTACATCTCTTGTTGAACGCATGCTCAACATCTTTCTGTTGCTCTGGTAACCATGTACATTGTTCCTATTTAAAAAATTTAGAAGAATATAGTTAATAAAGACAAATTAAACAATTCAATAAAATAATTAAAAATTAATTATTTCGTAGAACTTACCAAGAAAGAATCGAGCATGGCCCTAACATAGTCTTTGTTATCTTCTTTATCTTTTTAATCATGAATTTCAATTTTTCCAACCTTTTTGAAATTCTCGCTTGTCATACCCCAATTTTGTCCAACTATTTGAAAATAAAAAAATGTATTCTTGTGAACACTCAATTTTAACGGTATTTTTGACGTTTTTCAAAAATTACGAAAAATATGCACTTTTTGCGTGTTTTAGTCGTATTTAAAAACGCTATTTTACTAGTTTTTGTCATTTTCGCGTTATTTTACTTTTTTTTAGTTGATAAAAACAAAAATTACATTATATTAAAAATAAAAAATGTATAAAAGGGAGGGGGTGACGTGATCTTCTTTGTTGTTGTTGAAGACAAATTTTATACATTTTTAATTTAGTTCTTTACAAATAAATTAATCAATATAAAAATTAAAAATATATGAGTATCTTCTATTTTGGGCTAGAGTTCACAAGCACTTTCATTTCATCATGTTGTCGCAACTTTCACAAAACAAAGCACTTGTTCACCGCAAACATCAAAATGGGAAATAAAGAAAGGTCGTTGATGAAATCGAACCAACAGAGTGTCCAAAGATCATGAATCAAGAACTTGAGAGTACTTTTCAAGAGCTACTAGTCAGCAACAACAAAAGAAATGAATCAATCCTCTATAAGAGAGAGTGAACGAAAATCGGTGAGGAGGGAAGTTTAAACAGAAGAATAATAGAGGGCAAGGTAGAAGGAGGAAAAGATTTTAAAAACAACACAAAACACCAAAAACCAAGAGTCATCTGTTCCTCTTCTTGGAGCCAAAACCACCCACACCATGACCACTCCTATCTCCTTCTCTTCAAAATAAAGCCTCACTCCAACCCATCAAAAAATGAATCAAAATGTATGGAGAGAAGAACAGAAAAACAAACAAAATAAGGATAAATGAAAACTCAAAAAAGAGAGGTTTAAAGTGCCATAGACTTCATCTTCTTCAAGAACCTCACCACTACAACAACCTTTCCTCTCCACCCTCCTTCATTTTCGCCACCCACAACCACCACAAACACAACGCAACAACCTCCTCCACCATACCTCCTCCATTTTTGTAACACCACCTTCACAAGAAAACAAACCAAAAATAAAAAAGGCAAAGAGAAGAAGAAGAATCGTTCCACCTCTCTCTCTCTCTCTCTCTCTCTCTTTCTTTCTCTCTTTCTCTCTTTCTCTCCCATCGAAATCTCTCTCTCTCTTTGGTGTTGAGTCCCAGCGGCTCAAAGAGTGAAATGGGGAGGTTAGGTTTTTTTTTAGGGTGTTTTTTTTAATACCCCCACCCCATCCCCTCCCACCCCCACCCATTACTGTTATTCCAATTTTACCCCTGCCATAATTCCAATTTTGACTTTCATTAATTTCACTCTGACCGGGACCCACAAGTTAACGCATCGTATATACCTCCATGGAAGGTATATACGATTACATTAATTAATCAACGCTGACCTGGAAAACTGCTCATCGTATATATGTCCTTCAAGACATATATACGATTGCACTATTTAATGCTTCGTTGACTACCCATCGTATATATGTCCTTTGAGGCATATATACGATTGCATTATTAAATGCTTCGTTGACTACCCATCGTATATAGGTTATATACAAGTGGGCTTTGAAGATCCAATCGTATATACATCCGGGTCATGTATATATCGATGTGAAAAAATACCCATCGTATATACATGGTTGAGGAGGTATATACGATCGGGCTATTTTTTTCGTTTTTTATTCGAGTTGCTATCTGCTTTTGTTGGAACAGATATTGACCCGCCTACAGCAGAGAGATGCCGACTCGGTTGGCGCTGTTGATATTGATACTACATTGACTTTCACGACGGATCAAGATATTTTTGTTACTCAAGTTTGGTAAATGGAATTAATTTACTTAAGTACTTAGTAAATTATATATTTTGTAGATATTTTCTACACGCGAGGTCAGTGGAGAGTGGGCACATCTGTTGGTAGAACTATCGGTGTAGTTGTTATTAAAGTGAGATCCGAGAAAGCAAATGGAAAGAGGGAAGTAGATAAGATTATTTTTGGTCATGCGAGAAACATGGCGAGTTTACTAATGATTCAATGGTTTTCGGTTCTAAAAGGAGAGGTCAGTCCTTTTAGATTGAAGGCTACTTGCACCGTTAGCCGTGGGGGTTGGTGTGTCACGGTTAAATGTGGTAGACACACGCACGACTTGCTCAAAACTTCCATTGGTACTTGTTTTTTCGGCGGCCCGTCTAAGCGCGCAAAGGATCTCGTTAACCAAAGATGCGGATCTTGATGTGGGACCAAAAGCTACTATTATCGCTTTGAAGAAGCTAGATCCGAGAATGTGACTAGTCTTCGCCAAGTTTATAGGCGCAGGCACAAACACCGGTCTACAAAGAGGGGTCCTAGAACGGACATTCGTGAGGTGTTGAGATTGATTGAATCCCATAATTATCTATGTTGGTCTAGAAAGATTCCGCAATCTGATGTCGCGATGATATCATGTGGGCTCATCCCACTTCTATAAAGTTGCTCGTGTTGTTTCCCAAAGTTATCATTCTTGACTCAACCGTATAATGTTGCATTGGTTCGATTTTTCTTTATCTATGAATTTCACTTATCTGCCTTTGAGAGGCACGTACAGTTCATCTAAGTTGAAAATCATATCTGTTCTGAACGAGCAAAATGTACACTGGTTGAATCTTTCAATCTCTCCCACTTGTCCATTGCCTCCTATTGCCCCACGGTGGTACCAAAGACTACTTACCGAGTCTGCTTCATGGTTGCATCCGTATGCCTGACGTTTTACCCTATGGCGCCTATGTGTCCTCCCGCACCCTCTCACTCACACCGATGCGCCTAGATGTATAGATTTAGCCGATGATTCTATTGACGACTTGTAGATAGATTCACACATTTTTGTATTACACGTGTATATATGATTATAGCGCGCTTTTTGTAATTATACGCGTTTATTTTATCCAATATATGTACGCGCTTATTCAAATCACGAGATCAGAAATTATAATCATAATAAAATGTAATCATTAACTAAAAAAGCCCATCGTATATATCTCGTTTGGGGCATATATACGATGTGCATTTTTAACGCATCGTAAATAGGTTCCTCAGGCGTATATACGATTGACTTAAAACGCATCAATCGTATATACGCCCAATGAACATATCTACGATGTCAAAATTGTACCCATCGTATATAGGCTCCAAAAAGATATATACGATGGGTGTAATTTTGTGAAAAAGCAGATTTTTGAAGGGCATTTTGGGAATTACAAAGGTGTGGGTGGGGGTGTTAGGGGAATGGGTGGGGGTACAAAAAAAAAAACCCTTTTTTTTATGATGATAATGACATGGGCTTATGTGTTGTTTATTGTTCTATTTTTTTTTACTTATCACTCATTACACCCCTCTTTTAAGTCTACAGCCAGCCCTTGTTTGTTTTATTTCTTTTAAGAGCCAGGTTGCTATTCATATCCCAATGCTTTACTAATGCAAACCCATTTCTTTTTTTCCCGACATAATCACACCCACCGCTTTACTCCAACAGCTCCCCCTCTCCTCCATCCATTTTTTTTTCATTACCTTCCACCCAAACACCACTACTCCACCTCATTTGCATCCCTCTTTCACCTACTCTCTCTATTTCTCATTCAAAGTTCAAGCATCATCATCAAGTGGGTTGATCATCATATCGAGGATCGAAGTTTTGTTGATTTGTGTCTAGTTCCATCTTCTGATCTTACTTTCTAGCTTGGGGATAAGGTAAAAATCCTCAAAACCTTGCATCATATTTGAATCCTTGCCTCAAAAAAAATGTAAAAAAATCATTCATCTTATCATCTTCATATTCTCATATTGTTGATTGTTGTTGGTGAGAAGTGTCATAAGCACTTTGACAAGCACTTAGGGAGGCTTGGGTGCTTATGGTGCTTCTCACCCTTGAATGATTGTTGATTTGTGTTGGTTTATATGCTTGCTTGTCATTTTAAGTTGATGATAGGCAATATGACTCTCACTAGTGCTTAGTGTACTTTTCTCAAAGTGAGATGATTGCTCTATGCGATTCAACCTAATTTTTGTGTTTATTAAATCTTGTTTTAGTTTGCTTATTGTTAGTTGTTGATGATAGGAAAGTTGATTCTCACTAGTGCCTAGTGCACTTTGATTCAAGTGAGAAGATTGCTCTATGTGATTCAACTTGGTTTTAGTGTTTACTCACTTGCTCTTGTATTCTAGTTTTATTATTGTCAATTGTTGATGGTAAATCATATGATTCCCACGTATGCCTAGTGCATCATGTTTTAAAGTGGTGAAGATGATTTTAGATGATTCAACCTTCCCCTTTTAATTTCTCAGTTAATAACAAACGAGATTGTATGTTTAGGGTTTAGGGTTCGCGTGCAAGGGATATGCTTACCTTAGCCTTGACGCAATTCCTCTTTGTTCATGTTATTAAGAAATCATTGCTCACATGTCATTAGTTTAATTAAGATCATTCTATGCCTATGATCAATTGTTTACTTGTTCTTGATGCTACCTAATTTGTCTTGATTTAATTGTGTGACATTCCCTCCATGTGTATGACCTCCTAATGAAGACGTAAGCCTACTTGCTTGTTGTAGCATAGAGTCATTAGGGTAAATGCACTTCTCCTCACACACACGCATTTGTTTTGAGAAATTCACCTTGCATCCCTGACAATTGAATCTTTGATTGTATCGGCATGTTTAGTCTTAGTTGATGTTTGACATATGCATGATTACTTGATTATTGAATGTGTTTGAATTTTGTAACCAATCATTGATAATAACTTCACCCTTTTCCCAATAACCTTTCAAACTCTTTTCTAATTAATGCAAGTTATTAGTGACTATCACCCAAAGCATTGGCTTGTTTGATTGTCATGAACGCTATCAAGAGTTATTAGTAATGATCACTCAAAGCCTTTGCTTGCTTGGTCATTATGAAAGCTCTTCCCCTTTCCAAAACCCTTTCAAAAACATTTTCATCTTCAAATTAGAACTACGTCGCTTTGATTCCCATTTGGGATACGTAGGAGCGAGTCACGTTCTCGTCAAGCGCAATAAATAAAAGTCATTTTCATAAAACAAACAAGAAGAATTATTTTCAAACCCATTGTTGCTAGTGGCTAATCAGAACCTTTGTTCGTCTAGCCATTGGTGACAATGTCTTTTCCCAAAAGAACAATGAAGCGGTGATCACCCATAACCTCTGTTAGTTTGATCATTCGTGCCAATCAATCTTTTTTCAAAAACCATTTTCAAAAGAACAAATAAAAACGAGTTGCTACTAACAGTCAATCAGAACCTTTGTTCGTCTGACCAGTGGTAGTGACTCTCATTTTCAAGAGTACTTAGCGGTGGTTACCCATAACCTCTGTTAGTTTAATCATTCGCCGAATACTCGTCTTATTTCGAAAACTCACTAAAAAGATAAAAAAACAAAAACCCTTTTCATGACAACCAAGAACTACGTAGCTTTGAATTCTCCATCGCACTAGGAGATACGTAGGAGCGAGAAGCCCATTCTCGTCAAGCGCTAAAAATAAAAATTTTCATTAAGTTTTCCCATTTATCTTCAAATAAGAAATAAATATGCAAATCTAGGTATTTTTCAAATCAAACGATAAAACCACACACTTAATTAAAGGTTCCCTCTCAGTAGAGAGGACGCGTGGGGTGCTAACACCTTCCCCGCACGTAATCGACCCCCGAACCTATATCTCTAGTTTCAAAAGACCATCCGCTTTGTTCAAAAGACCTTTTTTCAATGTTTTGGTCTTAAAATTAAAATATTGGTGGCGGCTTCAAAATCTTTCCACGTTATACATCGAGAAACCCAAACCGGATTTTTCGGGTGCAACAGCTGGCGACTTCACTGGGGACTTTTTTTTAAAAGACGAGGGTCAAGCCTAACTAATTAAAATGTGTGGTTTAATGTATTGTTGATTTGACTAATACCTTGTTTGCCTTCATTCTTTTTTCCTTTCTTTCTTATCATTGATTGTAGGCATATGCATTTGTCTTCTTCTATGTTTATTTTCTATCTCCTCTTCTACTCCTTCTCTTTTATTGTTTATGCCCATGCATTCTTCCAATCCCCATGATCCCTTCTTCTTTGCTCCCTTTCTTAAGGTAAGCTCATGCATTTCCCCCTCTCTTATCATGTTCCTCTCTTCTCAGCTCCCTTTCTTAAGGTAAGAAGCGCATTGTTGTTGGCACCCTAGGCTAGTTTATATTGGATTGCTATTGAACCTAGGGTAGACAACATGCTATTGTCCGACTGCTCGGGCTTTCATTTGCAGGTGGGGTGATATGTGTTGGGTAGCTTTAAGTGGTATGCCCTTGACACACACTACACTTGTACCTTGAGATAATATGCTTTGACAGAGAGACCATAACCCAGGTCCGCAAAAACTTAGGAGAGTGGATTCGAGTAGTGAGAGCCCATCAGGACCTTTGTCCGCTTGGCTACTTGCGAAAGTTTCAACCAGAGTTGTGCTCTTTCATGATGCCTCACACCTAGCAGTTTGCTGCATTTGTGGGGAGTTTTGTGAAAGGGACTGTGGCTCTGGTGGCCTTGTGAGGGAGTGAACAGAGCTACATGGGAGGATTACCTTTAAATTGCCTTAGATCGTAGGTTTTTCCCCCCTTTTTTAGGTCACAAGGGCGTTCCCAATTGTGTGTTGCATTGTTGCATCTAGCTCACCATTTTTCCTCAAGAATTTTCAAAAATCAAAAATGTATTTTTTCATTTTCATAAACATCTATATGAGGTGACATATATCTTGTATTTTCTCAAAAATTCAATCACCAAACAAAAAAAAACCTTTTTACTTTGCTTTTCACATGCATGTAAAGTAGCATCATCAACCTCATTCTCATACAAAAAGCATCTTTGCATTGCATAACATGGGAAAACTAAATAAAAATACATACGCGCATTTTTCTATCTCATTTAGGTTTGTCGGGAGCGCATTCCCACGCGGGTGCGTTTCCATTCACTAAGCTTTTTCCTAATTTTGTCAAAAGTCCAAAAACATATTTTATTAGGGACGTGTCTCATGCATTATTGCTTTTGCATATCATGAAGAATGAACATGTGACCATCTCGTTTTGCATACATTTCCATTCAAAATAAATCATGTTTCCCCTTGCATTAAAAATCATTTGCGAGCATCATGCACTTTCTCGCATAATTTTTTTTTAGAAACATATCACATGCTTTTTCATATCATATCTTTCCACACACTAAAAATAATTGTTAGTATCATGCATTCCATTTCATTGTTTAAAAATAAAACAAAAAACAATCATCATCCGCACTTTGCATCATGGCATCATGCATTACATAAAACAAAATTTTGAAAAAAATTATCATCCCTATGGTATTTCATTCGCTCATAACCATGAAAAATCATCAAGTGATGCAGTTTACGGCATCCTCATTCAAAATGCACATTCGTTCATTCATTCACCCACTCATTTTGTCGTCCATTCATATCACATCATCGCATTAATACTTTTCTGTGTCACAAATCAAAAATAAACATTAACGTCTCATTTCACATGCATCTCCATTCAATATCTCTCATGCATTAGGAAAGTAATTGTAAGCATCACACATTTCATTTCATTGCATAAGAAAAATGAAAACCGTATGCGATTATCATCCATATCGCATTTCATTCATCCTTAATTATGCAAAAACTGTCATCAAATAAAGGTGGACATCACATCAATATTGCATGCATATATCATTCCGCTATTCATATAGCTTTAGCTCAAACGCGCCATTTTCTGCATGCATTATTATTTTTCTCTTTCATATCATAACAAATAAACAAAAATCCAAAAATGTATGATTTCTACTAGATTTTAGAAAATGCATCGCATGTACCCCTTTTCCCTTTTTCATGGCATAAAAAAATAAGCACTTGAACGTTTCATTTTTTTTTTTTGAGATTAGAACGTTTCATTTTGCATGCATGTCCACGCGTTATCATGCATTTCACTTTATTGCATAAAAACAAAATAAGACAAGAAGCAATTATCATCAGCATTGCATAAGCACCACATTCATCCGGGTGCATGTACAAAAAATCATCATCAAATAATGCAGACATCGCGTCAATGTGGCACTCATGCATCATTTCATTAACCTCATCACTTTGTTCGAATACATCATTTCTCCCTGCATGCATCCTTTTGAAACAAAGAAAAATTTCCTCATGTGATGACTTAATGGGTAGAAGTGCACATTTGAACGACGAAGGTAATATCTCAAATTTGTTTGTCGACTACAAATTTGAGATGTTACTCTACGATGTCGTGGCACTTTGACCTACCACACGTGTTTTATTTTCAAGTAGAAAATTAAATTGAGTCAACTAATTTTCAAACGTTTCAATTATATTGTGTGAAGTATTGAGTCGATCCACTCAATGTTTCATGCATGTTACTCGTGGTAACGACAATCGGTTGTCTCATATCACCATTTTTGCATCTCTCATCATTCAAAAAAGGGGCATTGGCATTTCGTATCTTGTCTCGCCTAAAAACTAAAAATCAAAAAAATCATTTTGAAAAAAGGGGGCATCATTTTTGCATCATTCGCATTGGCATTCCATATTTTGTCTTGCATTAAAAACAACAAAATTATTTAGAATAAGCCACACTTTTCGAGTGGTCATTCTCCACGCATTTGCATCATACTTGCATATCATAATTTGTTCATTCATTCATTGCATAAAATAAAAGTTGTGATGAGAAGCGGGACGTTCTTGCAAAACAATCATCCTTTTTGAAAAGGTTTATCCTTACTTGGTTGCAAACTCTAGGTGTTCCAAGGCACTCAGTTTTTCAAATCAATAGCTCATTTGCATTTCTTTCAAAAGCACTGCATCCCATCCATTCCATGACAAAAGACTGAAGCAAGAAAAAAAAATTCATTGTTCTAACTAATGTTGACTCTCTGTGAAGCATTCCTAAAGTGAACGTGCCCGACACGTGCAGTTTCTCTTGTTTGGGTCAGTCAGTTTCTTTCCTTGTCATCATCACCATCCAAGTCTAAACCTGCCCCGTCCACCCATAAAGTGCATATTCTCTCCCATCAGTGCATGCTTGACTTTTTGGTTCATTCTCACTAACACTCTAAGTCCTTCATGCTGGGGCAATTCTATGATCACTAATTTTCCTTGTCAGTATCATATTCCTTTAGTGCAAGTCTTTCTAAAAAAATATGTATAATAAATAAAAAAGATAAAATAAGCTCGCTAGGTTGAAAACCCGCAAAGGGCAGCCTAGGCAAAAAGGAGCGCCTAGGTGGATCAAAACTCAAAAGAGCAATCCGAGCAAAAATTAGGGCATAAAAGAAAAGGCAAAGAAAAGAGCAAACACATATAGATAGATAAATTGTTGTCGGGTTTTACGAAAAATAAGCAATCGGAATTTGAAATGAAGTTTGGCCGCCTCCCCACAACCTCAAGAAAATCCAAAATCCAAAAATCCCCCTCCTACCCACCTTAAGTCAAGAAAGTCCCATGATATCTGTATCACTCTAGACAAGGATCAATTCCACATCGAAAAGGGTATATCATCTTTATCAACTCACCCAGGTCCAAAGAAAAGAAAGAGGTCAAAAGGAAAAGAACGCAGTCAACCAAAAAGATTCAAAAAATGAAAATCTCAAAAAAAAAAAAAAACCAAGAAAAAAAGAAGTACAAATTGTGAGCTGATATATTTTACCATGAAGTACCAGAGATCCTTGTCTCCATAAACTTACCAGCATTGTTGTGTATAATCATCTCTCCTTTCATAAAGACCGCAAACATTTTCTTTGGCCTCAACATCTAACCCTCCATAAACCCTCAGCCATTCTACCAGGAAACACAAACTTGTCCTAATAAAACCCCAAGCACCTCATCAAACCTAATAACCGTTTCCTTCATAAATCATTGACCATTGGCCGATGCCGAATAAGACCCAACAGCCCATCAGCCTCAAACACTTCATTAAGCTCAATCATCCCTTCTCCACAAAACATCACAATCCTGAAAAGTCCATCCCGATCAATAACCGATTGCTTTTGTTTTCTCAAATTTTAACCCTAGGACAAATAAGTTTATCTATTTACGATGGGTTTGCTCAAAAGAAAAACAAACGATCGGAAAAAAAAAGAAAGCCGATCAAGAAAAATCCTCAGAAAAAAGAAACTGTCAGAAAAAAGAAAGCTGACAAAACAATAAAGACTTGCACTCTAAAATGCATTCAAGTTGCATTAAAACAAGGTTTAGTGATCACCAAGTGAGGCTTCTTTCATACTAAAAGTCAAAACTCTCATTGCATTTGAGTTTTTCTTAAAGAGAACCAAAGATGTGTACTAGGGGGCATTTCCTTCACCCCTCACTCCACCCAACCATGGGGAGATTTGTTCATCGTCTATCCCATTCACATACCACCCTTCGCTCATAACCGCCACACCGTAACTCACACCTTTCACAACCTCACTCAAAGAAACCGTTAGAAATGTCATTCCAAAGTGGGGCAAGTGCATTCCCATTCCTTCACCTCATTCATTCCCATAAAACCTCACCGGGGCAATCTCTCAACTCACTATCCTAAACAAGGCCTCGTCATTCTAATTGGGGCAACTTTGTCTCACGTCATGGCTGGGCAACACCAAACTCTGTGGGTTGAGACAAAACCCCTTTCATTCCACCTTTCGTCCCAAGAGCTGAAGTGTTCCCAATTCATCATCTCCTACACCCCTAGTCATTATCACCACCAGACAGAGGCAAGCTTATTCACTCATCAAAAGCCCGAACCTGGCGATCTTGCATCCTCGGTCCTCATGAGCGTCAGCAATAATCATGTCTGTCATCCCTTCCCTTATCATACATGTTCTAAACCAATCCCAAGTTAACTGACTCACTCATTCACATTTGCACTCCTATGCACGCTTACTAGACAATTCTTCAAAGAGAGAGAACACAAGTTAGTCATGCGATATCTTAAGATTCAGTCGTCAATGGAAGGAAGAGAAAACAAGTGAGCTTGTTTGTAAATAAAAACCTTGAGAACACCGGAGTTTGAATCAAATTCAATTTTTTTTCAACAGAATGGTCAATAATCATCTCAATTCCTTGCATTCAAAGTCTTGCATCTCATCATCACAAAAATGTTTAAGTACCCCAATCATTCATATCTTATTTTTCGCCTCATGCATTTAGGCGTTCCATTTTGTTTATCATAGTGTCCCATTTGCATCGTGTCGACATCATCATTTCATGAAAGGCAACAAAAAAGGAAGCAACGGATAAAAGCAAAAAAATCTTCCATCTCATTCCATCAAGCATCAAAGCATTGCATCATAAAGAAAGAAAAAGCAAAAACACGTCATCCCACGTCATTGCATTTGCATCATATTAGTGTTTGCATTTCATAAAAGGGAAGGAACCAAAGTCCTTGCATCAAAGCATTACATGTAAGGCAACACAAAGGCTTCCCATGTCATTTGTCATTCCATTATCGTTCATTTCTTCATGCCACTCATCGAAACATTGCATTCGCATGCCCGCATTTCATGAAAAGAGAAAGAAATGAAATGAGAAAAATAAAACAAGAGCATTCCATTCATCAAAACATGAATCATCACTATCATTGATCGCACACTTGCATTACAAGTATCAATCTCGCATCAAACATCAAAACACTACATTTGCATATTCACATTTCATAAAGAGCAAAAGAAAACAAGCAAAGAAAAACAAACGATCGTAAAAAGAAGGGTGATCAAGAAAAACAATCGGACCAAAAGAAAAGCTTGTGAGTGTTCCATCACATTCATCATTACACCGTTGTAGCAGATTGCACGCACTTGCATAACATGCCCTTGCATAGCATGCACCCATATTCCATGCATCATTCCTTGCATCAACTGACGTATGCAGGTACCTCAATCCAATGCGACAGCATTGGCCATTTCAATCAATCAATCAACAGGATTCGTGAATCCCTTCAGGACCCAAGCGTCCCTTCAAAAAGCAGACTTCACCTCGTATTCGAGCTGCGGGTAAGTCCTTCGACCCCATTGGGTCCAGTCGAAAAGGATAGTTGTGTTGGCCTAAGACATGGCGCAGTCCTAGGGAAGTATAGAGATCTAGACTTGATATTTCCCCCCCGGTCGCTCTTGAAGACCACCATGCCCAAGTGCAAACTCGGATCGCTCATGGTTCGTTAAAAGGCTTTAAGCGACCTCGATGACGGCCATCGAGGGCCGGTACCTTCTTTACTGCTTTCTTTATCGCTTTCTTTACTGCTTTCTTTATCGCTTTTGCTAGCTTACTGAGGGTTGGCACCAAGCTTATTTTCTGCTTTTGTTGACCGAAGGCTGATACCCATTCAAAAAAAAAAGAAAAAAAAAAGAGAGAAACAAAAAAGAAAAGAAAAGAGGGCGCTCAGGCGCGCATTGCGGATTGGAGCCGAGGAAGATCATCGCTCCTTTCGCGCTGTCTCTCACATCGTGTACGAGCAACACGATGGACCGCAGCCCCATGTGAGGTTCAACGGAATAGTTGTATCACCTAAGATACAAATGGGCGCCGTGCATTAATCAAGATATCGATTCGAGTCGATAACGATCCCCGATCGCCGAAAGAACAGAGATTCTTAGGATGCGTGCTCCTCAAAGCCACGTGCAAACTCGGATTCGTCAAGAGTTCGTTTAAGGATTACAGGTTTTAGGCAACCTAGGCATTTCACCGTTTTCTGCACGCAAGTGCTCATTTTACCGCCGCACGCGCGAAAGTGCCCATTTTACTTTTTCTGTCTGCACGTAAGTGTTCATTTTACCTTTTCTCGCTTGCACGCGGTGTTCATTTTTATCGTCGACACGAAAGTGTCTATCTTTCCGAAAAAAAACAAAAAAAGACAAAAAGAAAAAAAAATTTGAACTTCCCCAAGTGGACAAAATTGGTATAATTTCTGAATTCTTTATTTCTATTTTATCTTCGAAATATGTCTCGGCCAATTCATATTTCTTGGTAAAATCTAAATAAAGAGGGGCAGCTGTCATACCCCAATTTTGTCCGACTATTTGAAAATAAAAAAAAAATGTATTCTTGTTAACACTCAATTTTTAACGGTATTTTTGACGTTTTTCGAAAAATTACGAAAATATGCACTTTTTGCGTGTTTTAGTCGGCGAAAACGTCATTTTACTAGTTTTTGTCATTTTTGCGTTATTTTTACTTTTTTTTTAGTTGATAAAAACAAAAATTACATTATATTAAAAATAAAAAATGTATAAAAGGGAGGGGGTGACGTGATCTTGCTGTTGTTGTTGAAGACAGCTTATACATTTTTTAATTTAGTTCTTTACAAATAAATTAATCAATATAAAAATTAAAAATATATGAGTATCTTCTATTTTGGGCTAGAGTTCACAAGCACTTTCATTTCATCATGTTGCTGCAACTTTCACAAAACAATGCACTTGTTCACCTGCAAACATCAAAATGGGAAATAAAGAAAGGTCGTTGATGAAATTAGAACCAACAGAGTGTCCAAAGATCATGAATCAAGAACTTGAGAGTACTTTTCAAGAGCTACTAGTCAGCAACAACAAAAGAAATGAATCAATCCTCTATAAGAGAGAGAACGAAAATCGGTGAGGAGGGAAGTTTAAACAGGGAAGAATAATAGAGGCAAGGTAGAAGGAGGAAAAGATTTTAAAAACAACACAAAAACACCAAAAAACCAAGAGTCATCTGCTCCTCTTCTTGGAGCCAAAACCACCCACACCATGACCACTCCTATCTCCTTCTCTTCAAAATAAAGCCTCACTCCAACCCATCAAAAAAATGAATCAAAAGCAGTATGGAGAGAAGAATGTAAAAACAAACAAAATAAGGATAAATGAAAACTCAAAAAAGAGAGGTTTAAAGTGCCATAGACTTCATCTTCTTCAAGAACCTCACCACTACAACAACCTTTCCTCTCCACCCTCCTTCATTTTCGCCACCCACAACCACCACAAACACAACGCAACAACCTCCTCCACCATACCTCCTCCATTTTTGTAACACCACCTTCACAAGAAAACAAACCAAAAATAAAAAAGGCAAAGAGAAGAAGAAGAATTGTTCCACCTCTCTATCTCTCTCTCTCTCTCTCTCTTTCTTTCTCTCTTTCTCTCCCATCGAAATCTCTCTCTCTCTCTTTGGTGTTGAGTCCCAGCGGCTCAAAGAGTGAAATGGGGAGGTTAGGTTTTTTTTTATGATGATAATGACATGGGCTTATGTGTTGTTTATTGTTCTATTTTTTTACTTATCACTCATTACACCCTCTTTTTAAGTCTACAACAACCTTTGTTTGTTTTATTTCTTTTAAGAGCCCAAATGCTATTCATATCCCAATTGTTTTACTAATGCAAACCCATTTCTTTTTTTCCCGATTAATAATCACACCCACTGCTTTACTCCAACAATCCCCCTCTCCTCCATCCATTTTTTTCATTACCTTCCACCCAAACACCACTACTCCACCTCATTTGCATCCTCTTTCACCTACTCTCTCTATTTCTCATTCAAAGTTCAAGCATCATCATCAAGTGGGTTGATCATCATATCGAGGATCAAGTTTTGTTGATTTGTGTCTAGTTCCATCTTCCGATCTTACTTTCTAGCTTGGGGATAAGGTAAAAATCCTCAAAACCTTGCATCATATTTGAATCTTTGCCTCAAAAAAATGTAAAAATCATTCATCTTATCATCTTCATATTCTCATATTGTTGATTGTTGTTGGTGAGAAGTGTCATAAGCACTTTGACAAGCACTTAGGGAGGCTTGGGTGCTTATGGTGCTTCTCACCCTTGAATGATTGTTGATTTGTGTTGGTTTATATGCTTGCTTGTCATTTTAAGTTGATGATAGGCAATATGACTCTCACTAGTGCTTAGTGTACTTTTCTCAAAGTGAGATGATTGCTCTATGCGATTCAACCTAATTTTTGTGTTTATTTAAATCTTGTTTTAGTTTGCTTATTGTTAGTTGTTGATGATAGGCAAGTTGATTCTCACTAGTGCCTAGTGCACTTTGATTCAAGTGAGAAGATTGCTCTATGTGATTCAACTTGGTTTTAGTGTTTACTCACTTGCTCTTGTATTCTAGTTTTATTATTGTCAATTGTTGATGGTAAATCATATGATTCCCACGTATGCCTAGTGCATCATGTTTTAAAGTGGTGAAGATGATTTTAGATGATTCAACCTTCCCCTTTTAATTTCTCAGTTAATAACAAACGAGATTGTATGTTTAGGGTTTAGGGTTCGCGTGCAAGGGATATGCTTACCTTAGCCTTGACGCAATTCCTCTTTGTTCATGTTATTAAGAAATCATTGCTCACATGTCATTAGTTTAATTAAGATCATTCTATGCCTATGATCAATTGTTTACTTGTTCTTGATGCTACCTAATTTGTCTTGATTTAATTGTGTGACATTCCCTCCATGTGTATGACCTCCTAATGAAGACGTAAGCCTACTTGCTTGTTGTAGCATAGAGTCATTAGGGTAAATGCACTTCTCCTCACACACACGCATTTGTTTTGAGAAATTCACCTTGCATCCCTGACAATTGAATCTTTGATTGTATCGGCATGTTTAGTCTTAGTTGATGTTTGACATATGCATGATTACTTGATTATTGAATGTGTTTGAATTTTGTAACCAATCATTGATAATAACTTCACCCTTTTCCCAATAACCTTTCAAACTCTTTTCTAATTAATGCAAGTTATTAGTGACTATCACCCAAAGCATTGGCTTGTTTGATTGTCATGAACGCTATCAAGAGTTATTAGTAATGATCACTCAAAGCCTTTGCTTGCTTGGTCATTATGAAAGCTCTTCCCCTTTCCAAAACCCTTTCAAAAACATTTTCATCTTCAAATTAGAACTACGTCGCTTTGATTCCCATTTGGGATACGTAGGAGCGAGTCACGTTCTCGTCAAGCGCAATAAATAAAAGTCATTTTCATAAAACAAACAAGAAGAATTATTTTCAAACCCATTGTTGCTAGTGGCTAATCAGAACCTTTGTTCGTCTAGCCATTGGTGACAATGTCTTTTCCCAAAAGAACAATGAAGCGGTGATCACCCATAACTCATTAGTTTGATCATTCGTGCCAATCAATCTTTTTCAAAACCATTTTCAAAAGAACAAATAAAAACGAGTTGCTACTAACAAATAATCGTAACCTTTGTTCGTCGACTGATGTAGTGACTCTCATTTTCAAGAGTACTTAGCGGTGGTTACCCATAACCTCTGTTAGTTTAATCATTCGCCAAATACTCGTCTTATTTCGAAAACTCACTAAAAAGATAAAAAACAAAAACCCTTTTCATGACAACCAAGAACTACGTAGCTTTGAATTCTCCATCGCACTAGGAGATACGTAGGAGCGAGAAGCCCATTCTCGTCAAGCGCTAAAAATAAAAATTTTCATTAAGTTTTCCCATTTATCTTCAAATAAGAAATAAATAGGCAAATCTAGGTATTTTTCAAATCAAACGATAAAACCACACACTTAATTAAAGGTTCCTCTCGATGAGAGAGGGCGCGTGGGAAGCTAACACCTTCCCGCATAATCGAATCGACCCCCGAACCTATATCTCTAGTTTCAAAAGACCATCTGCTTTGTTCAAAAGACCTTTTTTCAATGTTTTGGTCTTAAAATTAAAATTTTGGTGGCGGCTTCAAAATCTTTCCACGTTATACATCGAGAAACCCAAACCGGATTTTTCGGGTGCAACACTGCTGAATTGAGTTTATGACTGCGGTGGCTGCAGGCTTTGAAGGAAGAAACCTGAAAAATAAAAAAGCTGAATTTTGGACCACGAAAGTTGTATAAAAGGCAACATAAATAAATTAATAAATAATATACTTACGAATCTCCTTGAGGCAGCACGATGACACGACCATCTTCAACATGTGTCGGGGTAAGTCCTCTCCGCCAACAGTCACCGGAAGAGGTGCACTACTACTACTCGCACCTGCTGTGTTTGGCTTTGGCAAATAACTGCCAAGAGGAACAACACAACGACGTGCCCTGTGACGGCGCGTTAGGCGAGTAATAATCTTCTTCCTCCCACCTGCCGTATCCGCGACAGGTGGAGGAACATCGTGTGTGTCGTCACGATTAGATGCGGATCCATATGACATGCCTATATATATATATATATATATATATATATATATATATACACACACACACACACACACATACATTTAAATATTAAAAAAAGAAACATGTATATTGCATAAACATCCGTACAAATATTCATACAAAATAACCATAAATATCCATACTATTACCAGTTACTAATTAAGTACCAAATAAAACTGAATAACTAGAAAAACTAATTGGAATCCCATTCATTCTCAAAATCATCATCATCAAATGAGGGAATTCTTGATACACCAATATGGTCTTCTGCATCTTCATCGGCATCTTCTTCGTAATCAACTTCATCGCCGGTGTTTGGTTGATCACATAAACGAGTAATGGGTTCAACTTGAATCACTTCATTTACATTAGACATCTTATCCATTTGAAATGGGACATCTTCCAGTGTGTCATTTGTCTCATGGTTTTGTTTTAATTGCGACACACCAACCACGCCTATCAGTCTGCGTTGATGGATAAGGGACATAATAGACATGTCTCACGTTTTGAGCAATGACGAACGGATCATACAGTCGATATCTACTACTCATTTGAATGTCGACTATATTTGACTTTGGATTCACCCTTGTTCCTTGAGCAGACGGATCAAACCAATTACAATAAAAAAGCACTACCGTCTGACTATAATCTAGATGGGGGTACGCAACTTCGTATATGTGTTGAATCACACCATAAAAATCATCTTCACCACCTCCAGTGACACCCTTCATGCAAACTCCACTATTGATTGTTTCTCTGCCCTGTGTCCATTCATTATTGTGAAATTTGTATCCATTGACAAAGTATGTGTGCCATTCTTTAACACATCTTCGAGGACCGTCTGATAAGTTCCTCAAGTGTTGGTTGGGAGGAGTTGGTGGGAGGGCATAAACACGTTGCCTAAACCACATTGGAAAATGTGCATTAATATAAGCCGAAGATTGTTCTTCACTTACTTCCTCAGATGACAATAATTCCCTAAAAAGAAATAATTAATTGTTACACATTTGTCTACTTTTATTAACTTAATTAAGATCAATATATATAGTTAATGTTGAGGAATACATACTCAATGAATGGTTGCACCTCAGTACAATTTATCAACACATGAATATGTGCTGCATTGAACTCTTCCTCTGTCAGCCAGTGAATTGACTCCTTCCCAGATGGACGACCGGGTAGACAAAAGACAGACAAAGCTAATTCATGTCTAGGACATTCAACATCCATTTCATTTCGACTGCTTCTTGGAGCAAATTCCTTCTTGAAATAATAAGAACAAAAGTTGGTTGTTTCACGGTGTAAGTATGAACAACATATCGATCCTTCAACTCTAGCTTTGTTTTTCACCGATCTTTTTGAATCACACATGAACGTAGATAAAACGATATGTTAATTAATGTAATAATGTTATTTTTTAAACTTCCTTTTATATTATAATAAATAACCGACCTTTTAAACGGATACATCCATCTGTATTGGACAGGTCCGCCAAGTTTAGCTTCAGATGCGAGATGCACCGGTAGATGCTCCATAGAATCAAAGAAACCAGACGGAAATACTCTCTCCAACTTGCATAAGATAAGTGGGATGTCTTGTTCCATTTTTGTAAGATCATCAACTTTTAGGGTTGCTGAACACAAATTCTTAAAGTATGTACTTATTTCAATTAGCGGGTTCAAAACGTGTGTTGGCAACGAACTAAAAGCGATGGGAAGTAAGCACTCCATGAATACATGACAATCATGACTCTTCATCCCACGCAACCTCCCATTATCCACATCCGCACATCTAGATAAATTGGAAGAATAACCGTTTGGCATTTTCAACTCTTTTATCCACCGATAAACTGCTTTCGCTTCTTCCTTAGATAAATTATAATTGGCTTTGGGTTTCAATGTCCTAGTACATTGCTCAACCAACAACAAATCCTTTCGTCTACAATAATGATCTATGTACTTCCTAGCTTTCTCATTGTCTTTCGTTTTACCTTTCACGTCCATGACAGTGTTAAATATGTTATCAAAAAAATTCTTCGCTATATGCATTACATCTAGATTGTGTCTCAGTAGATTATCTTTCCAATAGGGAAGTTCCCAAAATATACTTCTATTTGTCCAGTTGTGCCATTGCCCATAGCCTTTTGGACGAGAAACAACACCCGCTACGACTTCCACTGGAGGGATGTCTTTAACACTGTCCCAAACTTCCTCCGGTGTCAAACTATGAGGAGGTCCACTTGTTTCAACATGTCCCTTGATGAATGCATATTTCTGCTTTCTAAATGGGTGATCCATAGGTAAGAACCTACGATGCGAGTCAAACCACGAAGTTTTCCCTCCGTATTTAAGAGTAAAAGCCCTTGTGTCAACCATGCAAATCGGACACGCCATCTTACCATGTGTTCCCCATCCAGACAACATTCCATAGGCAGGGAAGTCATTAATTGTCCACATCAAAGCTGCCCTCATTCTGAAATTTTGTTTGTGTGCTGCATCTTAAGTTAAAACACCATGCCACAAACTTTTTAGGTCATCAATCAAAGGTTGCAAATATATGTCAATACCAGTTGTTGGATTGCTTTGCCCCAGAATAATAGCATTTAAAAACATGTATAGTTTAGATATACACATTTTTGGTGGAAGGTTGTATGGGGTAACAATAACTGGCCAACAAGAATACGGTGATGCTGATGCTTGAATATATGGTGTGAAACCATCAGAGCATAAACCAAGCCGAACTTTGCGTGGATCACTAGCAAAATCTGGATGAACACGATCAAAATGCTTCCAAGCTTCACCATCAGATGGGTGACGTAATTCACCAGAATTGTTTCTATTTTCATGGTGCCATGTCATTTTACCCACGGTCCCCATTGATGCAAACATCCTCTGTAGCCTTGGTATAAGCGGCAGATAGAACACTGCTTTTCGTGGAACCGGTTTGCCTCTGCTCATCCCTTTTCTGCTGACACGATAGCGTGGCTCTCCACACAACTTGCATTCCTTCAACTCTCCATTATTTATGCCAAACTCATTATTATAATAGAGCATGCAACCAGACACACAACAATCAATTCTTTTAGATTTTAAGCCAAGTTTTGATACCAGTCATAATAACTCTGCGGCAAAAGTCCTTTAATAGGGGTTGCATCCAACATCATTTTGGTCATATATTCCATGCACAACTAGGCAACATTAAATTGAGACTTAAGACCCAACAACCGAACACACATTGATAATTTTGAGTATTTAGATCCTTCAAATAATGGTTTATTTGTCTCACTCAAATACGTGTAAAACAATTGCGCTTCCTCATTTGGAACTTCTTCAACATCATATTATGGTTCTTCAAAATCCAAATTTACTCCAACAACATCAGATATCATTCCCTGATAAACATCTAACGCGGGTTGGATGATTTGGCCAGATCCAGATGTGGAGGCTACTACTTCAACCGAAACATTAGTACTCGAAGGATCTACTTCAACCAGAACATTAACCGCAGGATTGCTACCGCAGGTACCCCAGGTGCTACTTCACTGTGACGACTCCATATCCAATAATCTGGCCTAAACCCATTATTGTACAAATGAATTCTGACTTCATCTTCATTTTTTATAAATCGAATTGAACATTTCGCGCACGGACATCTAATTCCCCCTCTCGCGCAAATCCTTCATCACGCTTAACACAAAAAATAAACTCTTCTACTTCTTCTGCAAAACGTCTCTTTAAACCGCTTCTTCCAAAAATAATCGATCATACATCCAACTACGATCCATGTTTTCTAAATCCTAGTACTACGTGCTACAATAAAAATTATCATAAACAATAAGTATTACTTTTCATTTCATAAATAATAAATCAAATTTTATATTTTTACTTACTTACATACTCATATACATACACACATACACATACACATACACATACACATACACATACACATACACATATACACATATTTACATACACTAACAATGTAAACATTACATTAAGTAATTATAATATAAATAGAATTTAAAAAATTTAAAACATTTTATATAATGTTATCGTAAACGTAAATATTAGTCATTTTAACTAACACTCTATTAACTAACAACATAAATAACATTTTAACACATAAATAACAACATTTAACACATACACTCTATTAATATTAGTCCTTTTAAGTACTAACAATATAAATAACATTTAACTAACAAGTCTATCAAATTTTTTATTAACAATAAATTATATATAATAACTATTTAAATGAAAATAAATTAAATATCATAAGTCTTTCATATATTAACTGATATAATGATTGTCGAAAATATAATAAAATTTAACACTTTAATCAAAAAAATGATAATATAATGATTTTCAAAAATATAATAAACTTTAACAAATTAATAAAAAGAAGGATTATACAATGAATTTTCGAAAATTTAATATATTATTGTATTTCGCATTTAGCTAAAAAGTATTATCAACTTATATTAAAAATTAATAAATACATTAAATTTATTTTTTAACTACTCTATCAATATATTTCCTATTTTCTAAAAAATCTAAACAGAAATTAAAATTAATAAATATTTTATTTATTTTATTTCGTTTTTATGTATTTTTTTAAAAGAAAATTAATATATGATTTGATTAACAAGTAATTTCGTACTTATATTATCATAAAAAATATTAGAGACAACTAATAACTTCAATAACTAACCGGTGGTGCTGAGAAGACTCTGACTTGATGCTAAACCGAAGTCCTTCCAATAAACGAACAGAACTCACCAAACTCAAACAACTCCTAAACAAACAACACCACAATTAGTAACTAATAGTTTATAACAAAACATAAGCTAAAATAAAGTATAAACTAAAACATACCTTCAAAAGTTTGAGAGAGGAGAAGAAAAAAACTGAATTTGATAGAAGATTGAGTGAAGAAATTTGAAGGGAAGTTAAGAGGGAGTTGAGAATGAGAGAAGAAGAAAATTGAGAGAAGAGTTGAGTTGATAATGGTGTGGAAGGAGTGAAATTCGGAATAAGTAAGGGAACTGTAAAAGAGCCGTTGTGTTGTTGCGGTGGGCGTGTGCATTTGTGGCGGATTTTACGCGTAAAACAAGGTGTCGTTTCCGCGGATATAATCGCATTTTCGGCGGATTGACTCGCGTGGACCGAGGAGTCCTTTCCGCGGATTTCACTTGCGCTTTTAGCGGAATCCATTTTTTTGTCCGAAAATTACTTCCTCTTTTATGATCCGCCGAAATGCAATAAATCCGCCAAATGTCACAAATTCCGCTTAAGTTTGTGGGAGACTAAATCACTTGAAAAATGCAAAAATCCACCGGAAAGTTTCTGGGGATTAAAATCACTTGGAAAGTTATGCCTTCTAATTTCACTTATTCTTGTAGTGTTTTTTTTCGATAAGCAATTTCATTGAAAGGAGCACAAGGGGTGCCCATCCCTTACAATGAGAGAAAAAAAAAATATACGGAGGATGTTCAATTTTTCTTTCTTATTATGGGTTCATTTTTTGTATTTGTATTTAATGAATGTTGATAATTATTAAAGTTCTTTAGACTTTTTCTTCTTATTTTATCTACGGATGATGTTCAATTTAAATGTCTTTATTAAAGTTTCTTTTAAATTTATAATATTTGTTATTTAATTAATATTTATAATTTAATTTTTTATTTACAGTTATTAGATTTTATATTTTGCAAAGTAACATCATTTGCCTAATGACATAAAACTACTTATTAGATTTTATATCACAATTGATGTTTCGATGTTGACCAGTACAAAATTTTCTTTCAAATACGATGCGATATTATTCTTTCGAAAAAAATTAATTAATCGATTATACGATTAAATTTAACCAATTCCGTGCATCGCACAGGTTATGGGGCTAGTAATTTTAACCTTAGTATACGTACTTAAACTCTTTTGCAATGCTAACAGTCTTTAACAAAAAAAAACATATTACAATAAATATAATGAAATGTCGTATGTGAATACAATATATATCCATCAATTCTACACGGTGATTATCACTTTATAAGCATGCACTCCCATTTTGTTGTATAACATGCACTATCATTTGATCTTTTGCATTTTTCTATATTATTTATATTGAATAATTTATTTTATTTGTTTTTATTATTTTTGTGAAAAATGTTTTTTTTTTCATATTTAGATAAAATAATTGAATAAATAATTGACTAACATAATTGAAGTGAAGTGAGTTATCATTCTTGACAATTTATACATTTTAAATTTAAATTTTTCTTATTGATATTAATAGAATAATAATTGATTTAATGTCTAAATTTGAAACGAACATAAATGCAAATATTAATCCCTCTTTATAATAAGCATATCTACTTTATAAGCCATTTTTGGTGGAAAAAATTCTTAATGGCATAGTTGTAAATAATGCGAACTTTATGTCTATTATTAATCTAGCAAAAATTAAGGCCCCACTTATTGTTTTTTTTGTCCAACACTTTTTTTTTATTATCAAAATGTACCCCTCATTGTTAAGCACATATTATTTTGGGTTTTTTTGTACCCCACTGTTTACCAATATAACCCCACTCTCTATATTTTGAATGACATATCCTCGACAAAAAATTGAACCAATCTGATTTATGTTTGTAATAGGTAAATACAATTTATATTTTTTCAGGTCGTATTTACCTATATACGATTTCACTGACGAAAACCAAATAATTTTTTTTTAAAAAAAAAGAATCCCATTTATCTCAGAATATGTTTTATGAAGGTAAATACGACTTACTATTTTTGAAGCTTATGGGAGGAAATCGTATCTAGATAAGTCTTAAAATGTGGTTTGGGCCTAACTCAATCCTAAAAAACCGGCTTGTAAGGTGAGGGATGTCTCTCACTTATAAACTCTTTTTCAGGTCATATCACATCCGATGTGAGACTCTTAACACCCCCCTTCACGTCCAGGACTGGACAATTGGAGATAGCCGATGCGGGACTCTTAACACACCCCCTCATGCCCATGACTGGACAACTGGAGCGTGACCCGAGTGGCCTGATAGCGGGTGGCCCAACGAATCTTGGATTGGCTCTGATACCATCTTAAAATGTGGTTTGAGCCTAACTCAATCCCACCAAACCGACTTGTAAGCTGAGAGATGTCTCCTACTTATAAACTCTTTTTTAGGCCATATCACATCCGAGGTGGGAATTTTGGAGTAATTTATACGACACGATCACATGGCTCAAATGCCCAATCATACACACAGTACTCTGACATTGTTTCAGCTTCAGCAAATGCTAGAGAACAACTTACTTTATTTTTGGGTCAAGTGAATTGGAGTTGATTGAATTAACCCCACGACGCTTCATCATTTTTATTCCCCCCTAAACCCTAAACCCTGGAAGGTAAATACGATGAGTTTTAAAATATTTCTGGTCAAATCATATGTAAGTGAGAAATGGTCAATATTCTGTAAATTTGTAATTTTTTAGGGGTATTTTAGTCTTTTCACCGTATGCGTGGGGGTATGGAGTCAAATGGTGGGGCACCAAAAAAATCCTTTATTTTTACGAGAATGGTTGAGCCCATATAACATAACCATTGATTAGTTAATATCTATAAGAAAATTTCATAGTCAGTAAAGCACACTGTGTGTCCTAGTAAGGTATAAAAGTGTAATATGTAGGGTTTTTTTGATAAGCAAATGTTAGTGGGGTGGGGGAATGTTAGTTTTCGGGGTTTGAACCCTGAACCTCTTTCTTGCAAATTGCAACTTCTTCATGTCCCTTAGCTCGCCAACTGAGTTATCTTCCTGGAACAATATGTAGGGTTACAAAGTACCACTAAAATATAAAACATGAAAAAAAAGAGTGAGAGAGGAGAAAAGGTAAATAAAAATATGAAGGGGAAAAAATGAAGAAAAAAAGGGGGAGAGAAAGTTTGGAGAAGAAAAAAAGGGGTGGGGGTGGGGGTAGGGGGGAGAGGGGTGGGGGGTAGGGGGAGTGGAGGGGGGGAAGGGGATTTGGAGGGAAAGGGAGGGAGAGAGAGAATTTTGGAGGGAATTGATGTAGGTTCCACAAAGGGGAAACTACATTAGGATGTATATTCTTAGATAAATAAGACATATTTATTTATAAATATGTTATAAAAAAAATTAAAATTTGATTTTCTTTTGAATTTTACTTTTCTGTCATAAATTTTCTAAAATAAGAAATGCAAATTATTGACACAAACTATATTTTGACCTAGCGTCACTAATGTTTTTAAAACCAGACTGAAGACGATCTGACGAGACCTTCGAGTCATGATTTAATTAGTCCACTCAGTTCAATCATGGCTGAATCAAATAATTAATAAATAAAAATAAAAAATTATTAAATTTTGAGAAAAAAGTAAATTAAAATATCAAAAAACACATTTTGGACGATTCAACTTGGATCAATTGATGGTTCAAAGCAATTCAATTGCAGTTCAATCTAGTTCAACCCTAGTTCCGAACGGTTCAACCACACTCTTACTGAAAATCTACTATCACCTCTAATTGTTAATTTACTATCTATCTTTTATTATCTGTTATATAATCTACTAATCAACTAAAATAATCACTTGAAACTACGAGAAAACTGCAATAATATAAACAAAACACGGGATAACTGCACTAATATATAAAAACACACGAGATTAATATTTGTCGTTGAAAATTAAATTTTTTGAAGACTACTATTACAAACCTACTATCTAAAAAATAAGAAGACTTAATGACTATTTAAACTACTAATTAATAAACAAATAAATAAAACACGGGATAAGTGCAGTGATATATAAAAACACGAGATTAATATTTGTCAGTGATAATTATAATTTTTGAAGACTACTATAAACTCACTATCTAAAAAAACAAGAAGACTTAATGACTATTTAAACTGATTAATATTTAAAACACATGTGACAAATATTTTTCACTAATACCTAAAAAAAGACAATTGCCACTGATATATAAAAAACACGGGATAAATATTTCTTATTGATAATCTACTATTCATCGTTTACTATCTACTATAATCTATTAATCCACTAAAATAATCAATTGAAACTACGAGATAACTACAATGATATATAAAAAAACACGGGATAACTGCACTAATATATAAAAACACAGGATTAATATTGAAACTACGAGATAACTACAATGATATATAAAAAAATACGGGATAACTGCACTAATATATAAAAACACATGATTAATATTTGTCATTAATAATTAAAATTTGTGAAGACTACTATAAACCTAGCTACTATCTAAAAAAACAAAAGATTCAATGACTATTCAAACTACTGATTAATATTTAAAACAAATATTTCTTATTGATAATCTACTATCTCTCTTTTATTATCTACTATAATCTACTAATTAACTAAAATAATAATTGAAACTACGGGATAACTGCACTGATATATAAAAAATACGAGATTAATATTTGTCATTGATAATTAAAAATGACAAATAACTGTCACTAATACATATGAAATGATTGCACTGATAATTTAAACACGAGATAACTGGACTGATAATTTAAAACACACGTGACAAATATTTGTCACTAATATATAAAAAAACACAGGATAACAACACTGATATATAAAAAAACATTGCATTGATATATAAAAAAACACGGGATAAATACATATATTGTTTTTAAATGATATTTTTACATTTTTAGATTTTAATATTTATCTATTTTTTATTTGAAACTTCTTTTTTTATCTATTTTAATTTTGTCTTTATTTTCACGGGATAATGTTTAGACTATTTAAATACTGTTTAAGTTCATTCATAAAAAGAACACGACGAAGACTCCGTATGCGTTTATTTGAAGTATTCTACTGGTCAATATTGATAATCATATAATAATTTATTTATAATATTATTATTATTATTATTATTATTATTTTTTGAAGCAAATATTATTATTATTATTATTATTATTATTATTATTATTATTGATTATTGATTGATTATTGATTATAGATTATAGTTTACACAACACTTGCCGCCGGATCAATTTCAGAAGAGACCCCAGGTTTTCCCGCGCAAACATCCACACAATATATTAAAAAAAAAATCAGAAATCAGAAACTCAGAGACTCAACACCGATTGTCTGAACTGTGTAGAAGCAAAAATGTCCTCTGCACCAAACCCTAACCCTAAAAATGTGTACCACATCGGAGGTCTGCAAGTGGAATTTCCTTACCAACCGTACGGGTCGCAGTTTGCATTCATGGGTAGAGTAATCTCCACCCTTAACCAAGCTCAGAGAGAAGGCCATTGTCACGCGTTGCTCGAGTCTCCAACCGGTACTGGCAAGTCCCTTTCGCTTCTCTGCTCCTCTCTCGCTTGGCAGAGCCATTACCAAGCTAAACAATGCCACGTGAAGCCCGCTCCGGAATCAACAACCGATCCTCTGGCCTGCGGTGGCGGTTTTGTTCCCGAGGAGCTCTCACTATCTTCTGGTATGGCGTGGTAACGAAGCCTTCTTTTCTGATTGATTTTTCCCATTATTTGGTTTCTGTCCCCTCAACCAGATCATCCCAATTTCAGCATCAGAAAATTCGGAGCATGTACAATCCGAGCCCACCAACAAGAAGCAGAAGAAAAAGGCAGCTCCAACAATTTATTATGCTTCGTAGGTTTTATCCTGTTTTAATTCGTTTTTTTCTTCCATTATGTAATTATTGGTTCAAAAATTGAGACTCTTATTATTTAATTGCTGTTATTGTTTCATGCCATTCAAATAGTTGGTATTGCTAAATGTTAGAGATGATTAGATTAGATTAAATTAGAATTTTTTTTGACAAAATTAGATTAGATGGTTCCACAATTTCAAAGTTGTTAGTATATCTTACAGCACATGCACCGTCACTTAACTACACCATCTGTTGTTTTTTTTTACAAGGAGAACTCACTCACAAATTTCTCAAGTGATTCGTGAATTGCGGAAAACTGCATACAGGGTGCCTATGGCTGTATTGGTAGGTTGAACTGAACCCATTGAACCCATAGCTTTCATGTCATTGCCATTTTGTTTTGAACTCCTTTAAATTTGTGGTTTTCTTGCAATGAATCTAATAAATATATCATATTTGGTATCCTTTTGAAGAATGTGAGCCTTGAATTTTAAAATTCAAATCATCTTATGTTGTTAGTTTTCAAACTCTTATTCAATAATGTTCTGACATTTTATTTTCTCTGTGAATCATTTTATATGTTAACTTTATAAAGCATTGTTGATGAGAGGCCAAGCAATATCCAATGTATTTGATAAGGATTATAATTTAATACTCCTTCCGGTCCACTTTATAAGCAAAAAAACACTTTTTAGATTCATTCAATAAATGATGTATCTAGTCAATATTAAAGACTAGATACGTCATTTGTTGAATGAATCTAAAAAGTGTTTTTTTGCTTATAAAGTGGACCGGAGGGAGTAAGTGTTAATGCGAAAATGTTGTTTACAAGGTTACTATTTATCAGTCATCCTTGCACATACTGAGAGATATGTAATGTTACATTTAGTAGTTAACTAGTTATAACATAATCGTAAATTGATTTAGATTTTGCTTTTTGTATTTAACCCACCTCTTGTTTTGCTAGGCATCACGGAAACATTACTGCACCAATAAAAATATACATGGCACTGAGAACATGGATGAAGAATGGTTGGTTTTACCTCAAAATTTTACTTTATGAGAATTTGTCCAATACTCATACTGATACGTTTCATAAAATATTCTCAGTAAACAACTACTGAAAGATCAGGCAACAGGGTGTCCAGAATTCAAGTAAGTGGATGCTTGTCCACCCTGGCTTTCTATCTGTTTTTATACAACACTCCTTGAAGTAACAGAAATCATAAACATTCCCTCCCAAGAACATAAAAAACTCTAAAACTTCCATTCTAAGCAGAAATGCACATAAAGTCAAAGCTCACCCATCCATTCAGAAAGGAGGATGCAATGAGGTGCATGACATAGAAGATCTTGTAAAAGTTGGACAGTCGGTGAAAGGTTTGGCTTTTTGCTGTTTTTTTTTTTAATTTTTTTTAATTATATTTTTGAAAGTTTCTGCTGAGCTTTGTTAATTACAAGTCTCATATTATCTCCTCTTTCAGGTTGCTCTTATTACGCTGCTCGTTCTATGTCAGATGATGCACAGTTGGTGTTTTGTCCATATAACTACATCGTTAATCCAGTCATTCGGGGAGCAATGGACGTGGATATTAAAGGAGCCATTGTGATTTTTGACGAAGCTCAGTAAGCTGTTTATTTCTTTCTATTCCTTTGCAAAGTCAACAAGACAGTTCTTGGAGTCTGGTTAAATTGAACTGGCTTTCTTTTCTTGCGATTATATATGGATTCCTGATGTTTTTCACATATCATCAGTTGTATGCAATTTTAAAGTTTTCTCTATATGACTGTCAGACGTGTTTGCACTTTGCAGCAATATAGAGGACATTAGTCGTGATGCTGGCAGTGTGGATATTGAAGAGGATATCTTGGATAGTATGTTATGAACCTTATAACTTTTGTTTTTATCATTTTTAAAACTGGTGCTAACTAGTTGGTCATTTCTTAAAAGAATTACAAATGGAGCTCCAGCTTCTCTGTCCTTCAAATTCTGCAATTTATCAACCGCTATATGAAATGATACAGGTAACTATGTTAGATATTGGGTTTGAAAAATCCTGGCTTATAAGTTTATCCTCACTGAATGTGTATTTTGATGAGTGTTACATCTGTGTAGGGCCTTGCTAGTTGGATGGAACAGAAGAAAACCAAACTAGAAAAACGTGATTTTCAACACTACGTGTCGTGGTAAGTTAAGGGATCCATCATCCCGTATGGCTCTGTTAGGGTTGCTTATGCTCTATTTACTATTCGTGATTAACTTTTTTTACCTCTTTTAGAATTGATATTTTGAAAATTATTTAATCCATATATCCTTTGGAACCTCATAATATAAAAGTTATAACTTGCAAATTATATCCGGGAGCAAATAACATAAGCCGTTTGTATGTATAGTTGGACAGGTGAGAAGGCTTTACAAGAGCTTGAAGAAGCAAATATTTCGAAGCAATGCTTCCCTATCTTGCTAGAATGTGCTACTAAGGTATGTCACTGGTTTGAAATTTTGGATTATTCTTACGTTTGCATGCCATTGAACAACCTGATCATTTGTGCAAGGCAATCAGAGTTGCTACGGATTTGGAGACAGATGCACCGCGTTTAAGTGGCATGTCAGTGTTAACATTGGAAGGTCTGGGATTATTGTTTTATTATTTATTAAATACATCCAGTCCTTTGTTCAGTTACTTATTTGTTATTACCAATGATCTTTATGAATCTCATTTCAGGCTTATTTTCGTCACTAACTTATTTCTTCTCAAGAAATGGATCACACATGTTGGATTACCAGCTTGCCCTTCAGCGGTGTGTTAGAAAACATGATAGTAAGTAATTGCAGGCCATGAGTAATGTCAAACAAAACCCAACTGACAATGTTGTTGTTCGTATGTAACTAAATGGATAATGCTTCAAAAACCTTTTTGGTGTATGAATAGAATTTGTGGGTACCAAATTCAAATATGATAGAATCGAAATCATAAATCTAGAAGCATCTATGTGAATACATTTTAAAGTTTTTTTTATCTCAAATAAAATTGAATTATTTCTGATGTCCTGAACTTGAAATCCCACACTGACTAAAGATATGGCCAAAGTAGTCCTTCTAAAACTTGTACAATCCTCACCCATGGAGCTAGTTGTTCGGATTGAGTTAGGTCTATCACAGATTCAAAGATAATGTTTGGACAAGGTATAGAAGTGGTTTTAAAGTACTACGGAGAACTTTATTCTGTCATCAGAGTTTTATCTGTTAATAGACTTGAAGTGAGATTATAAACTGGTGTAATTAGTTTGAGAGATGGCTCGTATTTTTTTTGATCCGGCAATAAATAGCAGGTTAAACAAATTAATGGCTTTGTAAAAGGCTCAAATATTAGCATATGTCTGCAGTCTCTGTCTGAGATGTTGCTGCATAATAATAAGTATTGTTCATTGATTCTGTGTCAGGAAGAGCTTTTGGAAACTGGACGCACACTTTAAGTCTGTGGTGCTTGAATCCTGAAGTTGTATTCAGAGATGTTGCTGATCTTTCGTTGTCAGTCATATTGACTTCTGGGTAAGCATTGTAAATCAGGGTCCAGGGGCCAAGTTTACACTTGTTCAAGACATGATTCTGTGTTTTTTCTCCTGCTCCAACTTCCAAGCATATATTCAAAATGTATTCATGAGAGGCACCTGCCTCTTGAGCGGGCCAGTTTGCAGACATCTGTAGTGAAACACCATTGGACTGGCTATAAAAAAGAATAGCCTCATCAGCCAGCCTGATAACGTGCCAGTTATGTTCAGACCACATAAGCCAGTTTCATATAAGTATGTAGTTCATTATATTTATATGGTTTTGAGTTTCTGTGGACGTGGCTGTCTGGGCAATGGCCCAGCCCGTTTTTGAGAGGCTGGCAGAATTAACCTTCTCAAACATTCTGTTAAATCTCCCAAATGAGCATAATTTTGCATTGGTTTAAATAACATTTTTGTTTTTGCAATATGTACCTTTTTGGGTTAGTGCTTAAAGTTAAAATATTTTTTTGTTGGGCTTAGTTCTTGAATTATAGAAAACTTGCTTTTGTTCCTTATTGTTTTGGTTTCAGTCCTTGTCATAATTGTCTGTGTTAGAATTATTGAAGCTGTAGATAATACTTCAACAATTAAGCTTTGCATTGTTCTTCTGAATTACTGTATTGTAATATAGAATAACTAGAGTTAATTGTAATATAGATAATAAGGGCAGTATTGTAATTTCACTCCATTTTAGATTACACGTGTGAAATACACACTTGAACTATACATGTGTTGAATTGTAATATCTGAGTTAGTTGAATAATAACAGTGAAATAACAGAATTTCAGTTCTTCATCTCCCTCTCTTTCTCTCGTGCATTTTCTTCTTGATTCTTCTTCTCGTGTGTAGGTGTGATTGTGAGTGATTTATTGCGAGATTCAATGGTGAGTGAATGCCATTGACTCCAACAAACCGTATTCAGAGCGAATCGATCAAAGGGGAAACACGAGTAAGTGAGTTGTGCGCGCAAGATTATCGTGTTCAATTCATATCGGATTGAAACACGAAATCGAAAAGAATCAAGATTATGATTCTTAGGGTTGGGAAACACGAGTGAAAGAGTGAATCTTTAAGTAAAATCACAGAGATTGGAGATGAACGGCGGCAATGGTGGTTTAAATACCAAATTACCGGTGTTTGACGGCACCAACCGGAATCGGTGGTCGATTCGGATGAGGGTATTGTTTGGTGCGCAGGACGTGTGTGAATCGTGGACGGGCGGTATACTCGTGGGTGAAGGCGCGACAGAAGCTCAACGCAACGCCGCAAAGAGATACGAGGAAAAGAGATCGGAAGGCACTATTCTACATTCATCAATGTGTGAATGAGAAAGTTTTGAGAAGATAGCGAAGCAAAACGACGAGGATGCTTGGGACATACCGTTCGATGCTACGGAGGTGATGATCATCGTGAAGAAGGTAAAGCTTGATCATTGAGGAAGACATATGAAAATCAACATGAAAGAAGGAGAGAAGGTGGCGGATCATGTGGTGAAGGTCATGGAGATTACAAACAAAATGAAGACATGTGGAGAATCGGTTCATGAGCGGATGATAGTAGAAAAGGTACTCCGATCCTTAATCGAAAAATTTGATCACCTTAGAGTAGCTATAGAGCAATCTAAGGACACTAGCACTATGAAAATTGACACACTACAAGGTAGCTTAGAAGCACATGAATTACTAGTGGACTCTAGGAGTGTAGAAGGAAACCGAACAAGCACTTTAGAGTCCATGTAGTTAAGAAAGGAAAAACAAAGAAAGATTCAAATTGGAAGGCAAAGAAGCGGGCATGGTTAGAAAAGAATAAGAAAAAGCGATGATAATGGTAGTAATCAATCAATCATCAAAGGCTAGTGTAAAGAATACTAAGGATTTCAATAAGAAGAAAGGTGAGTTTGACAAGAAACGAATCCAATGTTTTAATTGTGACAAGTTTGGACATTTCACGATGAGTGTTGGTCCAAGAAAGATAATAAAAAGAAGAGGCTAATATGGTGGAAGAGGGCGGTGAGGATGAGCCTGTTGTATTCATGGTGACCACCACCAAGATGGAATGTTGGTTGATATATGGTACATGGACACTGGTTGTTCAAACCATATGACTAGTAACAAAGATTGGTTAATAAATTTTAATCCTAACAAGAAAACTAGGATTAGAGTTGCTGATGGCAGAACTTTAGCAGCAGAAGGAATGGGAGATATTCAAATAACTAGAAAGATGGCAAAACAAAGTGTTAATAGAGAATGTATGGTATGTGCCTAGTATGAAGTGTAACCTCACGAGTGTTGGTCAACTCCTGCAGGGGATTTTCAAAGTGACTATGTGTGAAGATAGCTTTTGAATTGTTTGATCAACAAATGAACTTAGTGTTGAAATCAAAATTGGGGAAGAATAGAACATTCAAGGTGAGTATTCAAGCAACCGAGACACAATGTCTCGAAGCTACTGATGTGGAGGATGAGAGTATGTTGTGGCATGTAAGGATGGGACATCTAAATTTTAGGAGTTTAAGTCATTTGAATTCAAAAGGATTAGTGAAGGGAATTCCAAAGATCAGAAACCGCAATGCACTGTGTGAAGTGTGTGTAAGAGTAAAATGATCAAGGCGCTGCGTTCATCTGCAGACTACCACCTGAGAGCAACTCATGCTCTTGGAGTAGTGCATTCGATGTGTGTGGGCCATTTGAGGTGCCTCACTGTGGAAACAAATATTTTGTGTCATTTGTAGATGAGTATACTAGAATGCTATGGGTGGCATTGATCAAGAACAAGTATGAAGTGTTTACTGAATTTAAGAAATTCAAGGTAAAGCGAGAAAAACAGAGTGGGCAAAGAATCAAAATACTCGGAATCGATGGTGGTGGTGAGTTCAACTCAAGAGAATTCGTGGAATATTGTGATGAGATGGGTATTGAGCATGAAGTAATCGCCCATACACGCCACAACATAATGGACTAGCCGAAAGAAGAAATAGAACCTCGCTTGACATGGTAAGGAGTATGTTGAAAGGAAAGAACTTACCTAATAAACCAAGTGGGGTGAGGCAATAATAGCTCTTTCGCTATATATATATTGAACAGATGTCCAACAAAGAAATTGAAAGGAGTGGTTCCTCTCGAGAAGTGGGTGGCAAGAAACAAAGTGTCGATCACTTGAAAGTGTTTGGAGCAAGATGCTTCAAACATGTACTGATGCTTCTGAGGAGGAAGCTTGATGACAAGAGCAAAGTGATGCTATTTGTTGGCTACCACTCAACCGAGCCTACAAATTATTCTCGCCTCACGACCAATAAAATTGAAATAAGCGAGAGATGTTCTAGTAAAAGAAAAGGAATCTCGGGATTGGAAAAATTCCAAACCTTGTCTTGATACAATTGAAACAAGGGAAGTTCATATTGATGATGATGTGGTATCTGCGCAGAAAATGAAATTGTACAAGATAATAATGTGCGGGAAGAGGAACTGAGCGTGTGATGTGAATCTCAAAATGAACCAAATGTGGAGCTGTTCCATGACTAGAAGTCGGAGAAATGATAAATTACTGCGCCAAAGTTGATCGATCGTGAGTTAGTACGATCTTGAAAGTCGATGAAGGAAGTGAGATGATTCACTTTGCACTCTTAGTTGATCTTTGAGCCCGTGAGTGTAGATCAAGCACTCAAGGAAGAGGTTTGGTTGAAGGCCATGAAAGAAGAGTTAAATGCAATTGAAAGAAATGATACTGGGGATTAACTAGGCTTCCCGAAGGATAAAAGAGCTATTAGTGTAAAATGGATTTTTAAGGTGAAGTTGAATCTCGATGGGTCAATTGCAAAACATAAAGCAAGCACTTGTGGCTGCAGAGCTTTCTCTGAAAGCATGGTCCGGATTATTTTGAAGTATTTGCACTGTGGCTCGGCATGAAACAATCGGGACTTGTGATTGCTCTTTGCCGAGCGTAAACCGGAAGTTGTTTCACTTAGATGTCAAATCCGCTTTTCTCGAATGGACCTCTACATGAAGAGGTATATGTTACACAACCTCCGTGCTTTGAAATAAGAAAGAAGGAAGGGATGGTATACAGTTGCATAAAGCCTTGTATGGGCTTAAACAGGCCCCGGGCGTGGAATATGAAGATTGATGAGTTCTTCAAACTACAAGGGTTTAAGTGTGTGAAGTAGAATATGGTGTGTATGTGAAATACACTAGCAAGCGTAAAAACTTACGTGTGTCTATATGTGGATGACATACTGCTTACAGGCAGTAGCACCACTGAGATAGATAAATTCAAGAAAACATTGATGGAAATGTTTGAAATGACTGATCTGGGTGAAGTGACCTATTTTTTAGGGATGGAGTTTCTCTATACTACAAAGTGGAATTGTGTTGCATCAAACCAAGTATGCAACTGAAATACTTAAAAGGTTTGAGATGTATGATTGTAAAGTGGCCATCACACCAGCAGAAATAAACCAGAAACTAGATGCAGATGCTGAAGGCCAGAATGTTGATGAAACTGAATTCAAACAATTGGTGGGATGTCTGAGGTATCTGTGTAATACTCGACCTGATATATGCTACACAGTTGGAGTTATAAGTAGATTCATGAGTTCTCCTAAGGTGTCACACTATAAAGCGACTCTCGTAATTTTGAAATACATCAAAGGGATCGTGAGGTATGGTATTAAATTCCCCTGTAATTGCCACGAGATACAATCGCAGAATCGCTATGCTTCTCGATGCGCATCGGTGTGGTGATAGAACGATCGTAGGAGCACCACGCGGTACTTATTCATGTTTCTAGTGCACCAATCTCACGGTGTTCTAAGAAATGCGACTGTGGTCGCACTATCTACCCGTGAGGCGTAATACATACCGGGGGCGATGGCGACTGTCAAGCTATTTGGCTTGAAACTACTTTGCGAATCCCAAATATACAATTTGTCAAACCTCGTGAAATTGTTCATTGACAACAAGTCTGCAATAAGTTTGGCTAAGAACCACAGACTTCATGGGAGAAGCAAGCATATTGAGACTAAATTTCATTTCGAGAGAACCAAGTTCGTAATGGAGTAATTGAAGTCTGCATTGCAAGACTCAACTGCAGAAAGCAGATATCTTCACAAAGGCAGTAAAGACAGACCAGTTCATCAAACTAAGGAATGAGTCATGTATTGTTGAAGCTATGATCTAAGGGATGGTATTGAAGCTGTAGATAATACTTCAACAATTAAGCTTTGCATTGTTCTTCTGAATTACTGTATTGTAATATAGAATAACTAGAGTTAATTGTAATATAGATAATAAGGGCAGTATTGTAATTTCACTCCATTTTAGATTACACGTGTGAAATACACACTTGAACTATACATATGTGTTGAATTGTAATATCTGAGTTAGTTGAATAATAACAGTGAAATAACAGAATTTCAGTTCTTCATCTCCCTCTCTTTCTCTGTGTGCATTTTCTTCTTGATTCTTCTTCTGTGTGAGTGTGATTGTGAGTGACGATTGCAGGATTCAATGGTGAGTGAATGCCATTGACTCCAACAAGAATTAGCCTTTATAGTCTCTATTCCCAAGACTAAAATCAATAAAATCCACATATTACATGGATCAATTCCAAAACAAGGACCAAATTAAAATTTCCTAGGTTTTAGATTTTCTAATTGGCAGGTGCTTATGCCCAAATATATGTCCGACTAGAAGAAGTTTTCTATTGGTTGGCATGCGTGTTCCGTTAAAAGCATTTAGTGGAAATACAATTCCCGTGAGGCAATGTTGCCTCAAATATTCATGGTAATGTTTTACCAAAAAATTTATAAATATGATATATCAATATAATAAATTGCTGATTGTGTGGAAATGAGGAGGTAAGCTATGTATTCTTATTAATTGCTACAACACTTGGTATATACAGACCAGAAATTACAAAGAAGTGAGTTCAGTTCTCAGCGTCTCTCTTCCTCCTAGCAATCTTGTAGTACTAGTATCACTTACGTTTTGATTTGGGTATTTTAGGACATTGTCACCAATGACATCCTTTTCTTCTGAACTCGGAGTTAAGTTTGAAACTAGTCTTGAAGCTCCACATGTGATTGATATTGATTCACAGGTCTTGGCTTTCTCTCTCTCGCTTATCCTTAAAGTTAAAGTTCATTTTCCTTTGTCATGTAAGTGCCTGTTTGACAAGTAACGACCTCTTGAATACAGGTATGGCCTGCTATAATCTCCACTGGTCCTGGTAATTATCCTTTGAATGCAAGTTACAAAACAGCAGATGGATTTGCATTCCAGGTATGCTTGCTTAATATTTATTTTTCATTCTTTATGTACTATTCTTGCCTCTGTGAATACATCAGTTTATCATAAGTTTTGGTTTAGGATGAAGTTGGAAGGTCTTTAGAGGAAATCTTCAAGATTGTTCCAGGTGGATGTCTTGTGTTCTTTCCAAGTTATAAATTGATGGAAAAATTATGCAACCGATGGTCTGAAACTGGTCAATGGGCTCGACTAAATGCAGAGAAATCCCTTTTTGTTGGTGAGATTTCCTTATCTTCCAAACTTGCTCTGTATATCAATAAATCAATAAATAGATTTAGATTTGAGTTTCTGTTAATTTTGCCTTTTCTTTTCCTCGTACTTTTTCTACAATATGCTAAACTTATTTGAATTCAGAGGGTTTTACTTTGGTATTATTATCTGAGGTTAATATTGTTGTCTTGGCAATGCTTTTTAGTTGTGTTGAGCATCTGTAATGTGTTTGTACTTGTTGTGCAGAACCAAAGGGAGGAAGCCATGATGATTTTGAACTTGCATTGAAGGGTTATTATGATTCAATACATCATGACAAAAGACCCGTTTCTGGAAGGAAAAGAAGGATTAAGAAAAATGATCTAAATCATTTACACCCAGTTGATTTCCTTCAGGATTCTAAGAAAGGAGGAGCAGCTTTACTCGGCGTTTGTCGAGGAAAGGTACATCAAATTTTACTTATCCCATATTTTATTGTTTAAATGTTGCATAAAAATTATGTAATTGCAATTTGATATTTGGTATAGATTAGAAGTGCTACAGTAATACAGTTATATTGGTATAGTATATCCCTAGAGAAAACGTTACTTTCATTTTGATTTATTCCATTCTCTATTTCATCCCCTTCCACTAATTCAAACATAACCTGAGGATTAATTTCTTATCTTATAGTATTTTATACTATCTATTGAGATTTGTTTTTAATGATTTTTAATTACTATCATGATTTGTCTTCCTATTTGATTAGAATTAGAAGTCTAGTACCAGTATAATTTAATAGAACTCCGCGCTTAGTCTTTTTTAATCATAATCAGAATTCAAATTTTTATATTCTTTCTCTTCTCTTCTCTCCTTTATCTACGGCCCTAACAGTAATCAAATGCAAAAGACTTTACCAGTGAGGCTATACAGCACCTAAGTTGCTTCATTTTATTTAAAATAATCTATGATTAAAACATACTTGTTGAAAATAAAATAGAATCATGTATATAATGATAGGGTATCATGTAATTAGGAGTAGGATATCCTTTTATTACATCAGTCATTATTTGTATATATTGCTTTGAGCCTATATAAGATTGACTCCGCTGTGTAGTTCACATACATGGTATTCAATATATGTCTCCCTCTTTTCTCTCCTAACATGGTATCTAGAGTCAATTTAGAGACCACTCTAAACCGTGTTTACTCGGTTGACCCACCGTCCTCTGGTGAAATATTTTTTTTCGGCAAACCGTGTTTCATTTTGTATTTTCCCCTTATTTGGTTCCTATTGCCGTGTTCTCTGATTTACCTGCATCTCCTCCAACGAACCATCACTGCCACCATGCTTTGAGATTTTTCCGGCGACAAACCCACCCATAAGAGGCGGAAGCCACCGATCTACGCTACTTTGCCGATCGCCCGGCTAAGACCCTCCCATGCACCTAGACGCGCCACTTTCTCACCAGAGAAGATGCCCTCTCGCCGCCATCCTCCCCCGGGCGTAGCAGTGTGTCTGGCCACCACTCCGGTCACTGTTCATACCCCCAGACTCGCCTCTTCCTCCTGACTTTAGATCTGCCCTTATTTTTCAGCTTTAAGCAACAGTCAAACGTGTTTCTGTACAAACAACCCTTCCTCTCTTCTATTTGACACATTTTTTCTCTCTGGTGGCTAACCCATGACGTCTGCCGACACCTCAAAGCCTAAGGCTACTATGTTCACAAAGTTTGTGACTTATCTCTCTACGAAGATATTTGATGGTTACAGTTATTCCACTGGTGGTTTAAACTAATTTGGAGGACCATATTTGTGATATTGACAACAATTCTTGCCATGACATTACCAATTTCCAATAAGGTTCTTTCTCTATTAAGAGCCGTTAGATTCGAGTGGTTTAAGCACAACCAAAACTCTGGGTCCACTACTTAGGTTACACAATAATTCATCTGCTTGCGCAACTAAACCCTCCATTGGTGCTTGGGTCCTTGATTCAGGTGCATCTGATCACATATTTGGTAATAAGTCTTTTCTCCTCTCTTTCTACATCTGGTTATTTACCAACTGTAACCTGTGCTAATGGTTCTCAAACACAAGCACAAGGTATAAGTAGTGCTCGCGTTTCTCCTTCCTTGTCAGTTGATCTGTCCTTTATATACCCGAGTGTCCATTTAAGTTGATTTCTGCTAGTCGTTTAACTCGTTCTCATAAATGCAAAGTTACTTTTATTGAAGATGATTTCACCTTGCAGGACTAGAATTCGGGACAGAAGTTTGGCATCCAATATGAGTCTAATGGTCTTTACTATTTTTCATCCTCACCTCGAGTGTGCTCTACCACGTATTCCCTTCTCACCATACATGCTCAACTGGGTCATCCTTGTCTTACCATACTTCAAAAGTTGGTACCTAACCTTTATCTACTCAAAACCAATCTCCTCATTATGTTGCTTTTAGCTATCATTGTCTCTCTTCTTTACATTACACTTGTCTTTCTTTATTGTCCATATCTATTCCTAAATCTGTAGGTGAAGTTTTATCGCACGCCGAATGGAGGCAAACAATGATTGATGAGATGTGTGCTCTTGTGAGTAAATGATACTGGGAGTTGGTTCCTCTACCTCCCGGGAAGTTTTTGGTTGGTCGCTTTAAGGCTCGACTAGTGACCTCTGTGGTGCTCACTAGGTTGAAGATGATAGAAACTCACACAAAAACCCTAATTTTTTAAAATGCTGCGTTTCGTTAAGGGTGTTTTTGGTAATTCTAGGCTCGTTTTTTTAAAAACGCAACGTTTCAATAAATGAAACGAAAATAACCCTAATAGTTACATATTACAGTTCTTCTCTTCTCTCTCTTCGTTTTTTCAAAACGATACGTTCCTTTTTGAAACCCCTTCTCTTCCCTCTCTACCCAAACTGTTACTGTTCTTCTTCGTTTGCTCTGCTCACATTTTTTCCTGGCTTTTGCTCTAGTCTGCTATTGTTTGCCTCCTTCTCTGTTCATACTTCACTCTGCATTGTTGCTCTTCTATTATTCTATTCTCCAATCTTTGCTCTTCTTTGTAATTCTCTGTGTTTCTTCTCTTTGCTCTTTGCCTCTTTTTGTTTCAGTAACAGTAGCATCTTCTTAACCTCAATTTACTGAATTTAGGAATTTACTTTAACGATTTTTTGTTATTTGGTTTATGTTATTGTTGCTGTGTTATTGAGACACCAATGACTTTTTATTGTTAATGTGGTGGTATGAATTTTGAGTAGTTTTATCATTCTCGAGAATTTATACACATATAGTATTCATCAATATCTTAATGCCTTTTTTGAAATAGCGGTTGTCCCGCTTTCCATGATCATCGCTTATAGCATTTTTAGGACGGCCGCTACGCTCCACTATCCGGGATTTAAAACACTAGGCTTCACAGGTCTCTTTATGGTCTTATACAATCTCCACGAGATTGGTTTGGCACATTCAACCTTGTAGTGCAACAATTTGGTATGATTCATAGCGAAGTTGAATGCTCTGTATTTTATCGACATTCAACCCATGGATGCACTTATCTGATTGTTTATATAGATATAACTGGTAGTGTTTAACAAGGCGCACTACAATTGAAGTAACATCTCTCTTATCAATTTCATACCAAAGACCTTGGTAGACTTCGTTACTTCTTGGGCATCGAGGTGGCCCAATCTAAGGATGGTCTATTTATTTCACAGCGGAAATATCCTATGGATATTCTTGAAGAGATAGGTTTATTGAATGCCAAGCTAGTTGACACTTTTTTACAAACTATAGAATTGACATTTGAAAGATAGAATGAAACTTGATTATTGATTATTGATTTTCTGAACTAATACAGAGAGATGGATTACGGATATTTATAGCTCAAAGACTAACATGCTAACAGACTCATTAGGCGGTTTATACAACCATCATAACTTCCTAACAGACTTGTGATTAGTTATACAACTAATAAATATCCACAATACAATTTATACTACTACTTATATACTCTAACGGTCCCTGGCAAGCTCAACGGTGTTCAAAGACTTTGAGCTTGTCTCTCTGAGACGACAAAATTGCGGTTCTTTGAGAGGTTTTGTAAGAATATCTGCAGATTTGATCTTGGAAATGGAACATAGTGCAACCACTGTAGAGACCGATTGAGTACTTTTTCCCGAACAAAGAAAATGTCTAATTCCATGTGTTTGGTTCGAGAGTGAAGAAACGTGATCGTGACTCAGAGCCACTATGCTTTGATTGTCACAATAAATCACGGGAGGAGGAACTTTGATGTTTAATTCATGTAGCAGAGATCAGAACCACGTAACTTCGAGAGGCGCTAATGCAAGGCTGCGATATTCAACTTCTGCGATGAGATTTTGCCACCGTGGTCGCTTTTTAGACCACCACGAGACTAGATTAGGTCCTAGGTAAATGCAAGCACTCGAGGTAGATCTACGATCATCAATATCGGATGCCCAATCCGCATCACAATAAGCGTAAATACCGATGGGTGAGTTGATAGTAGAAATGGTTGAAGTGTGAGGCCGAGCTCCATAGTGCTTTTGAGATATCTCAGATGGATGCGTTTGGCAAAGAATCCAATGAGATTGCAGTGGATTGGACATGAATTGGCATACCTTGTCGACACAATACCCCAAATCGGGTCTCGTGATAGTAACATATTGTAAGGCTCCCACAATGCTCCAATATAAGTGAGGATCCTCAAAAGTTGTCTCGTGCCGTGTTTAGAGAGTTTAAGATTAGTTGGAAGTGGTGTAGAAATGCCTCTCGCAATCGATCATACCACTCGCTTAAAATGTCCTTGATGTACTTGGTTTGATTGAGATGAAGAGAGCCCGGGGAGTGTGCTTGCATTCAATTCCCAAGAAATAATCCAGGTTGCCCAATTGTTTGAGAGAGTAAGCTTGTTGAAGTTTCGAATGACCAAGTTAATCAGCAATGGTGGAGGATCCCGTAATGATAATATCATCCACATAGATGAGAACAATGAGGCGTGAACCCTTTTATTATAGATGAGAAGTGAGGATCACACTTGGATCTAGTGAAGCCAAAGGAGAGAAGAGTGTTGGTGAGGCTTTCATACCAAGCCCGGAGGGCTTGTTTAAGACCATAAATGGCCTTCTTTAAGTGATGATGACTGCAGAGGATCTCCTCGAACAAATCCTCGTGGTTGGTGCATGTAGACATCCTCGTGTAGGTGACCATGAATGAAGGCATTATTCACATCGAGTTATCTAAGAGGCGGTTGTGAGATAAGGCAATTGTGAGAACGATTCGATGGTGATAGGCTTGACAACAGGAGAGAAAGTTTGAGTAGTCTAATCGAACTTAACTTCGTTGAATCCTTTGGCGGCACAAGCGACGAGCTTTGTACTTATTGATTGATCCATCAGCATTCTCCTTAATTCTAAATATCCATTTGCAGCCTATGGCACGCTTGTTAGAAGGTAATGGAACCAGTTCCCATGTCTTATTATTCTGGAGAGCAGTGAATTCAGCTTGCATAGCTTGATTCCACTCTGGTATGGTGAGAGCATGTTGTACAAATACGGGTTCACTGGTGGTGGCATGGATAGTAGGATAGAGAGGAGGTCTAAGGCTGCCTGTTTTTGATCTGGTAAGCATTGTGTGAGTATTATGAGGTGGAGAAGGAGAGGGGGAGGGTGAAGGTGAACTGTCAGGATCAATGGTGGAGGAAGCAGTTGAAGGAAGAGACTGTGTGGGAGAGTTGGTGGCTGTTATAGGTGATGGAGGCAAAGGGGTGTGATTGGAAGGTAAGGATAGAGGTGTGGGAGGAGGTGACAGATTAGGGTTAGAAGATGAAACAACCTGCAGATTAGTGTTAGTACCATGTGAGTGTGTGTGTGCATCAGTATAAGTGGCAATAGTTAATTTGCTTTGAAAAGGAAAATAATGCTCATGGAATAAAACATCTTTAGAGATGTAAAGACGACCTGTTTTGACATCTAGACATTTGTAGCCACGATGTGAGGCTGAATATCCTAAGAAGACACACTCTTTAGACCTAAATTGAAACTTGGGATTGTTATATGGAGTGAGAAGGGGGTAACATGCACAACCAAAGGCCCTTAAGAAGTGATAATCAGGGGGTTTTTGAAACAGAGTTGCTAGAGGAACCAGATGAGATTGAGTGGCAGGGAGAAAGTTAATGAGATAGACAGCTGAATGGAATGCATGATCCCAAAAGTAGTATGGAAGAGAGGAGTGAGAAAGAAGAGATAGACCCATTTCAACAATGTGTCTGTGTTTTCTTTCCACTACTCCATTATGGTGATGTGTTTAAGGACAAATAACTCTATGTATGATGCCTAGATTTGCAAGATATTGTTTAAAAGGATGATACTCACCCCCCCAATCTGTTTGAACCGATTTAATCTTCTTGTTGAGTTGAAGTTCAAGAGGCTTTAAATTGTTTAAACACATTGAGAGTTTCGATTTTTCATGTAAAAATAGATCCAAACAAATCTACTAAATGCATCAATAAAAGAGACATAGTATTTGAACCCCATAGATGATTTCATAGTAATTTGGTCCCCATAAGTCGAGTAAACAAGTTCAAGAGGTTCATTATAGACAGTTTGAGATAAGCAGGAAGGTAAACGATGAGATTTTCCTAGACAACAAGCTATACAAAAGTCACTTTTATTTCTTTGAAAGGTTGAGAGATTACAAGATTGCAAAACTTTATTGAGTGTATCTAAACTTGGGTGGCCCAGCCTATGGTGCCACTTGGAAAATACGTAAGAATTACTAGAAACTAATGAATTGATCAAGATATATGAGATTGAACAGAGACCACTTGTGAGTGAAGAGGATAGAGTCCTTCTCTTGTCAATCTTCCTGCCAAGAGAGTCTGATCATTGTCCTGAGAATGCATAGAGTAGTGAGAAGGATGAAATTTAACATAAGCATTATTATCCTTTGCCAACTTACTAATACTGATGAGATTTTTATTTAACTGAGGTACGTGAAGAACATCCTTAAGATAAAGTGTGTGTTGTGGGTGAGAAGGAGATTGAAATTTAAAAGTGCTAAGAGACTGAACAAGCAATTTTGTACCGTTGCCTAGAAACACATTTTCTAGGTGTACTGGTGGTGGTGGAGCACCAAAGCGGGAGCGAGAATAAGCGTCGCGATGGTTTGTTGCAGCGATATCCATCCGATTATTGATGATGGGGTGAAAGTTGAATACCGTGTAATTAGCTTGAGGAATTTGTGGTGTGGCGACTTGATTCCATGGCGTTGATGTTGCAAGTAGGTTCATTGCGATTATGACCGTAAGGATTTCCAATTGGATATGAAGGACCAGGGGGAAGATTGAAGGCCGTATTGAACCTTTGGTAACAGTAACTGGCTTCATGGCATGTGCGATGACAGACCTGGCATTGAACATTCAAACGAGCTCCATTCCTGCCACCGCGACCTCGGAACCGACCTCCACGACCTCGGAATTGCCCATTTCCTCGATTGGGAAAATTAGGGTTTTGATGATTTGGAAAATTGGTCGAATTAGGGTTTCCACCATTGAAATTAGCTTGGGGCTTTTCTTGATTGGCCTCCTGCGAGTCATCCAAACCGGTTGAATTCTTTGATTGCGTGAAATTCAGGGAGGCCGATTCTTCAAGGATCTTCGCTTTGACAATGCGTTGTTCGTGAGCGAGGAGAAGACCACGAATTTCTTCAAGATCGAACCACTGTATCTTACTGTTGATCAACGTTACGAGAGATTCATATTCGCTTGGTAATCCTTCTAAGATGACATCAAGTTGATCTTGGATTGAGACGGATTCTCCAATTGAGACGAGCGAATCACTTATATGCTTAATCTTTGCAAGAAATTCTGTCATTGTGGAGGATCCCTTCTTGGTTGTTCTTAATTGAGTTCGTAATTGTCTTGCCTGAGCGCGGGTTTTTGATTGGAACGAAGTATGAATGTTGTCCCAGAGTTGATGCGTATATTGGCATCCAATAACCGACGGCAAGATCGCCGGCGAAAGTGACGACTGCAGCCACGCAAGTAAAAGTTGGTCCTGCAATTCCCAGTTCGTATATGCAGGATTCTCGCGATTGTTGATTCTGTCTTCTTCAGTGGCGAATTGAGGAGGTATCACCGGCGCGACACAAAACCGATGAAGACGATGGGCCCGTAGCACCGGCTCGATCTGCTGAAGCCATACTAGATAATTTGTTTTGTCGAGTTTAATCGAGATTTTGTAGTTGAATGATGAAAGAGGTGGTTTATCTGAAGGCGCCACCGGTGGTGGTGGCATATGCGGTGGTGTGAGTGCCATCGGAAAAAAAAGAGAAAGCAGCGGAGAGAAGAAAGAAAGAGAATTGAACCTTGCCACGATGGTGGCTCAGAAGGCTCTGGATACCATGTTACAAATTATAGAATTGACATTTGAAAGATAGAATGAAACTTGATTATTGATTATTGATTTTCTGAACTAATACAGAGATGGATTACAGTATATTTATAGCTCAAAGACTAACATGCTAATGAGTCATTGGCGGTTTATACAATCATCATAACTTCCTAACAGAATTTGACAGTTAGTTATACAACTAACAGCTATCCACAATACAATTTATACTACTACTTATATACTCTAACAACACTCCTATGGATCCAAATTTTAAACTCCTACCTAATCTGGGAGCCCTTTCGACTCGGGGAGATACAAATGGACGGGTCAGAAATTAAACTACCTCACTATCACTGGCGTCGGATGTTTCTATGCGATTAGCGTGGTAAGTCAATTCTTAACTTCTCATTGCCAAGATTATTGGGATGTTGTATTACGGATTCAAAAGTATATTAAAAGTGCTCCAGGAAACAGTCTCATTTATGAAGATAGAGGACATACTCAGATAATTGGCTACACAAATGCCGATTGGGCAGGCTCACCCATTGATAGGCGATCCACGTCTGGGTTTTGTGTACTGGTTGGAGGAAAGTTGATATTTTGGAAGAGTGAGAAACAATATGTAGTTGCAATATCTTGTGCTTTGAAGTTCGAATACGTGGCTATGACATTAGTGACTCAAGAACTTATTTGGTTGAAACAGTTATTCAAAGAGCTTCACATCGAAGAGGCTATGCCAATGACACTAATTTGTGATAATCAAGCAACATTGCTCATGGCCTCTAATCTTGTTTTTCATGAGGATAAAACATATAGAGAAGTTCGAATTAGGAGACATCACCACTAGTTTTGTCAACTCGAATGACCAATTGGCGGATGCCTTCACTAAATCTCTAAGAGTCCTCGACTTAATTATATGTATAACAAGCTCGGTGCATTTGATTTATATACTCCGAAATTAAAATCATCATTGAAAATAAAATAGAATCATGTATATAATGATAGAGTATCATGTAATTAGGAGTAGAATATCCTGTTATTATTTTAGATAGGCTTAAATATGTTTTAGGTTCCTGCAAATATAGCGTATTTTGGTTTAAGCTCCAAAGAAATTTATTTTAGAAAAACTCCTGCAATTTTTTTTTGCTATTAGTCTTTCTCTAACTCTCTCGGTTAATGGTTTGTTGAGTTGTCAAACAGAACTTCCATTTGACTTTTCCAAATCATTTTCTTTTATTTTAAAATAATGACTTGCATAAAATTAAAAAGAACTTCATTTTATTTTATCATTCAATTTGTTTATCTTCTTCATCTTCATCTTCATCATCATCATCATCTCCATTCCCATGTTTGCTGCATCAACAACACAACCACAACCTGTAAAGAGAAAAATCAGAGGAAGATCTGCTTATTTTGCTTCAGTCTGCTCTCAGTTTTGCTTGCTTGCTTGCAACACCACAACTCCATAAATGGCCAAATTGTTGATGGTGGTGTTGAGAGAGAGAGACCACAACACCACACCACAACACCACAATCCCTATATATTTGCTTCTTTCTTCTGTTTTTCTACAAAAGCCCTTTGAATCAAACAACAATTGTAAATTTGACTTGAGGCTGAATGTATAGAACCGAGTTGAGGAATTATGATGATAATGTGTACCAAAAACATGATTTGGAGATGTTTCTTTTTTTGAGGTGGCACGATTTGTGTTGCGATAAACATTATTTGGGGAAGCTTAAAAATTGGGGGCTTTCGGATTGAGTTGGGGATAGGGGATTAAAGGATTTGGAGATTTAGGGATTATAGGTTGAAGGTCGAAGAAGATGAAAAATAAAAGAGAATGATTTTTATTTTTATTATTATTATTTTTTTATAATTTAATATAGGGAAAATTACAATTACCTTCCTTAAGTTTTGGTCAAATGTCACACACCTCTCCTCTAGTTTTAAATTGAACAATGGCCTCCCTTATTTTTTCTTGTCACGACATTAAAACCCCTTTCGAAATGTTATTAATATTAAAGATCTTTGAATTTGGGCTTAACTCAACCTTAAAAACTAGCTCAAAGGGTGAGGATTGCCCAAGTTTTATAAGAACTACTATGGCCATATCTCCAGACGATGTGAGATCACAACAAAAGTTAAACTCTGGTTTATCAGATTTCTATATCTTGTATGTTTACATCTGATCATAGTCATTTTAAACAATGACAAAAAACCAAATAGTATTCAGTGTATACAAACTATTGGTGTTGCTAATAGGATATCCTTATTTAAAACGGTCTTCTAATCTAAGTTAGTTATATCACTGATTTAAGATTTATCAAACTATTTTATCTTTAACATTTGCAAATGACCTCATTATAGGATTGTAGTTATTCACTCAACATGGTATTTTACTTGCAGGTTTCTGAAGGAATTGATTTCTCTGATGATAATGCCAGAGTAGTTGTATCCTTTCTACTTATAATTTATTGTCACTTTTATGTTGGGTAAGAGATCTAAGTTTTCCATTTGGCCATGGTATATATTGGGAGATATATCCTTTCTATTTATAATTTATTGTTCACTTTTATGCTGGGGAAGAGATCTAAGGGTGCGTTTGATTCGCAAACAGACCGACAAGATCTTGATCGGACAAGCTTTTGTCCGGTACATTGTTTGGTGAACAATGGACAACACAAGCAAAAAAATGTAAACTTTACTATAATTTTCTTTCTATTGTTTATAATGATTTTATATAACTTATAGTATAACATAATTAAAAATTTATAAAGAAAAATGTATGATGGAGAAGATGGAAGAGAGAGAGAGAAGGAGAGAGAGAAGGAGAGAGAAAGAGAGAGGTTATAAGATGAGAAGATACAAGAGAGATGAGAGGTAGAGAGGGGGGAGAGAAATAGATGAAGGAATTAGGTTATGAGATGAGAATGTATTAGAGTGGTAGAGAAAAAGATAGAGAAGAACAGGATAGGAGGAAGAGAGAGAGAGGAGAGAGAATAGAGGAGAGAGAGAGAGTGAGGGAGAATAGAGGAGAGAAAAAAGTTATTGAATAAGAAATAAAAATAATATTTTGGTATTTTTTTGAGTGATCAGGAAGTTGTACTGTGGGACAAAAAGTTGTACTGTGGTTTTGTGAGGTACAGGAATTTGGTCTTTGTCCAGTCCTTTGCCCTCATTTCTGTCCAGTACTGTGAACAGTTTTCAAATCAAACATGGCACAACTGGAGTCGGCCATGTTATATTTTGGGAGGAATGAAGAAAGATATATGTTAGAGACTTAGAGGAGGAGACCCAAGGCGTACTTATTCCAACAAATCAGCTAGCATGGCACATAGTTGTGTGTGCCTTAGGATTTAAGAAAATAAATCAGGAAGTTGATGATACAGGTAGGTTGGGCAATTATTAGATTGTTATTAGGAGAGAGAGGCCAAACTCTTGATGCTAAGATAGTTAACTTCCTTGGTCGAAAATGTGTGAGGGCTGACGAGTCACAACATATGAAGCACGGACTCTGACACGAACACCTGACACGACATAGACACAGACACGTCGATACTGCTAGTTCATAAAGTATTGGACACCGACAACGATACATATATAATTATTTATTTATTATAATTCAACAAAATATGAACCCTATCTTTAAGATCTAAATTGAACAATATATTTCATAACAAAAAAAGTTCTTAAACAAAATATGATAGTTTTTCACATTTTTTCTCCATTTACTATACCAAAAAGTTAAAAATAATGTAATTAAATTTAATGTTTTCAACCCCTTTAATGATCATCACTACTTCGACACATCTTTGACCTCTCTAGAAGTGTCCAGAAAGTGTCTAAGATGTGTCGAAGCAAAGGAAGAAACTTGAGACACTTGTTTGGGGTGTCAGAGGCGTGTCGCATGCAGTGTCGAACACCAACATGTGCCAGACACTGACACGTGTCGGACAATGGGACACGCCTAATCTCAGAGGTGTTTGTGCTTACACGATGAACACACCAATGTGGACAGTCACGACGGTACAGACGACGAAATTCCATAATTCCTGAAGAATGCTAGAGGAACCTGCAAATTCCTCTTTTTGATGGCGAAGACACTTAAATTGATTAACAGAGGCATTGACATGGTATTACAGGTGATTATGAAAGGGAAAGCATTGACATGGTATCAATGGTGGGAATTTTGTACCCAAAATCCAACTTGGGAAGCTTTCAAATCTGACGTGTCATGAAACGATTTCAACCTTGCAGGTAGAATTCTTTTGATTTATTTCCAAGTCTCAAACAAAATGGTAATGTTGAGTTATATGCAAGCCCCTTCAGTAAAGGAAACTTAGGGACAATCTCGGCTGGAAGATCAGTCAAGACTTATAATAATTCCAAAACCATGACTTGGGAATCTGACAATAAAACTTGAGCTCAAACTACTATATTAGGAGTGGGAAGTTCAATAGGAAAGGTGGGTAGTGCAAGAACCTATGGCTCTTTTTGAGGAAGGAGGTTTGGAAAACTAGCTAATACGGAGATGCAAGAAAGATCTAGAAAAGGACGTCATTTCTGATGTGATTAGAATTTTAGTCTAGACCATGTATGTTCAAAAGGCAATCACAACTGCTGCTGTTAGAATAAGAGGAAATTACTGAGGGTAAAGAGGAGCTGGTTGGTCATGAATAAGAGGGCGAACTAAAAGGATTACTGTTATCTATGTATAGCATCTCCAGGCTAACTTCTAAAAGATATATCAAGTTATGGGTCTCTTCAAAAGAAAAACAACTGATTGTCCTTGTAGATTGTCAAGCTTCATATGATTTCCTATTCTCCACTTTTGTCAAGGAACATCAATTGCTCGTATTTGAAACTTTTCTTTGCACTATGGAGGTAGTGATGATTGGAAAATTCCTTATGAAGAGGTGTGTCTGCCAACTATATTCAAGGATTGAAGTTTCAGCATGGTTTCCTTTTTATTTATTTGGGAGGAGTAGATGTTGTGTTGGGAATTGAATGGTTGGCTGGCCTTTGAGAGTCTCAGTCTAATTTCAAGGAACTAACACTGAAAATTCCAATTGCACTGTGATACCAAATCCTTAAGGATGAACCTAGTTCGGTCAAAGCAACATCTTTTAAATCCATCCTAACGACTAGTATTGATGAAGGACAGGGTTTTTTTTTTTTGGAGTATCATAAATAGTTAATAGATGTTTGGAAACTTGAAATGCCTCAGATACAAAATCCAAATAGTCACCTAAATGGATTAGTTGGTCTGATATTGGTTTAATACCGACTATAATGGCTGTACTAAAATGACCCCATTTAAAGCTCTTTATGGTTGAGATCCACCGGTGTTGTCAAATGGCGGATTGCGGTGGTGGATTTCTTGAAACCCGCCATGGCCAATTTGTGAAGGATGACAGTTTATGGCAGCCTAAAATGGCGGATTTTTGGCTCACTGCCATAAACCGCCATCCGCCATCGACAACATTGAGATCCACCACACCTGCTTTGATAGGTCCTAAGCTATCAATATCAAAACTGTGGAGGTCTTGGGCGGTACCAAGTCGCCTTCACAGTGCTATTTTATTCAATAATTCAGAAAAACAAACGTACACTGATGCTTCTCAGCACCAACTGGCTTAACCCAGCAAACTACTCACAATTATTCAATACCTAATCCACCAAAGTCATAACCCCTCTTTTATAATAATTAGAGGGTTAGAGCTGTTATGGAACTAACTAACTAACTAACTAGTAACTGTCCTAACAACCCTAAGACATTTATCACAATTAACTAAACTAACTCTGTTATTCTCAGTAACAGAGTTATTGTTGTTACTGTCTGTTATCAAGACAGAGTTATTCTTCCTTATTTGTTCATTGCTAGCTCTATTTCTTCTTGAATATACTTTTAATGGTCTATCATGCTTCGAGGCACTACTTTTCATGCTTCACTACTTAAGAAAGCTCTTTCTCCCTGTCACCTGTTCAATGACCGGTCTGGTTTTCGAAACATTGGTAAATATTATAAGAGAAGGTCCAAGGCCCACTTTGTATCTTTTAGTCCCTATTGTAAGAAACAAGCCAGAATGTCAATGTACCTAGTTCCTTAGGATTTAAGGGAATAAATAGGAAAGTTGAGGCTAAGGGGAGGTTGGGCAGCTATTAGATGGTTATTGGCAGGGAGAGGCGAAGCTCTCGAATCTTGGTGGGGAGCCTTTGTATAATGTCACCTTTCACTCAAATTCCTTGTTTTCTTCAAATTTGTAATTCTGATGTTGTAATTCAGTCTCCGCAATATTACTAGTAACCGATTCAGATTAAATTCATATATATGATAGCCGGTTTCTAACAGTATATTTTCAGATTATTTAAATAAATGTTAAGTATTGTGATTGATAAAGCAGTAAAAGTTTAGCTGGCATATAATGGGTTTGACTACAGAGACAGACTTTCATGCTTTTAATAATCATTGTAATTGTTATTGTTAATTATAAATTGTACGTTCTTGACAACCTCAGATTATTGTTGGTATTCCATTTCCCAACACGTAAGAACCCTTTCTTCTCTGTTATAAACTTTCTTGATAAGGCATCCTACTATGGGATTATATTTTCCTGACTGCCTGATTTATTTGGACGACAGAAATGATATTCAAGTTGCACTAAAGAAGAAATATAATGACACATTCAAATCATCCAAACATCTCTTAAGCGGAAGCGAGTGGTACTGCCATCAAGCATTCCGAGCTTTAAATCAAGCAGCAGGTAAAGCTTTGTTCTGGTTTATTTTCCTAATTCTAACCAAAGTAGATTGTTTTTCAATATTGTTTAGTTTATATTGATTAGCTTTTACATTCTGTAGGGCGTTGTATACGGCATAGGCTTGATTATGGAGCAATCATCCTATTGGGTAATCATGCTGAACTGCCAATTATTTACTCCCCGTTCCACTTTTACTTCTGCTATTGTTCTTTGTGGAAGGGAAGGAAAGTGGAATTAACTAGGTTTTCCAGGATATGCAATATTACACGTCTACACCTGTGGTTGCAGTGTAGGGGTATACAGCAGCATCGACAGAAAATTAAAACCATTGTCTTTTCTGTTAGCTTGTTCAAAACTGAGTCTTTTTAAGTATATTTTGAATTTTGTAGACACCATTCTATTGGCAAATATTCTCCAATGGAACATATAAAATTTCAGGACAGTTATTGTCATCGCATTACCACGAAAGCAGTCTGTTCTGTCTCACAAACTACCTTTTTTTTTTAGAATCAAGTTATTTTTCCCCTTGTCGTTACCTCTGTCTTTGTAGTGCAGCATATTCTTGATAAGGTTTATTTGGCATTGTTCTTTAATCATTAACTCCATACTTCCGACCAGTTTTTCTTTCATAATTGGTGTAAATGTTATTGTCGAATTAGATGAGCGTTTTCGTGAAGAAAGAAATAAAGCACTAATTTCAAAGTGGCTAAGAAGACCCTTGAGAGTGTATGACAGTTTTGATGTTTCTCTGGAGGGATTAAAATCATTCTTTGAGAATACAAAGGTACATGACATGTTAGCTTAATTTGACCTTGATGTACTCTGCCCTGTTAACCTTCTGCGCATGGTGGAAAAGAATTATTGATTGGTTTATCTTGCTGTAGGTACGGTATGACATGAATACAGCAAATGCCACACAAATTTTGGGCTCAAATGGTAGTGTTCAAAACAAGGATGAAACTGTGAAATTCACAGGAAAGAAAATTCAGAAACTGACCAAGTCTGTTAATGAAGGCGAGAAAGAAACGTCAGTGATTGAAGACAACATCCCAATTCCCATACTAAACTCTCGACATATTGTTGACAGTCGGCCATTAGCTCAAAGGAATAATGGCACATACAATTTCAAAGACCATAGCAACCCACTCTGCTGTAATCTGACAGAAAGGTATTATTTGTCCTGTGTTTCCCCGTTCTGTTATAATTGGTATGCTATTTTTTTTTGAAAGGGGTATGCTATGCGTTTTGATAACTATACATCTATACCTAATGACATGCATATCTTATTTGAGGATATCATTCTTCTATTCCGTACAACTTGAAGTACAGACGACCGCAGCTGATTCTATATCTGTTGACCTAAGAAGTAATAATTGCCCTTTAGTAATATTAGCTGATCTTTAAGCATATGTAGCTATGTAGTTGATTTTACACATACTAAAGCCTGTTGCGATGCTGTAGTTTGTCTCTTTTGGGTGTGTTAGAATCCTAGTCATGTACACGTCAACCTTAGGTGTGCATGTCAATCATGATTATTATCATATTAATTAGGATTAGGATTAGAATAATCGGTTATGATCTATTGTATTTATTGCAATTCCATGATAAATAAATACAACCTAGTGCGATCCGATTGAGACACCCAAAAACATGGTATTAGAGTAGGTTCTGATGTACTACTACTGACTTCGTCTCCGTGCTTCACTACTGCTGCCGGATGTGACATTTGCCGGAAGCAACACATTTCAATTTTCCAAATTTTCGCTATTTTCTCCATTGTCGCGACTCTTTTCGAATATTTTGCTGTTTTCCGTCCTTGCAACTGCCTATCATTGTCCGCAACCATCATTTACTACGGTGATTTCAAGATCCGCCCCTAACCATCACGCTGATAGTGCCTCCAGCCGATATTCCGTCGCCGGCGTCGCCTTGCACCACTGGTTCTTGATCTGGTCTCAGTTTCTTTGTTTGCCATGCCTTCTTTTCTCATTAATGGATTATATTGTGGTGACTTATCTTCCCACCGACAATCATTCCAGTGATGACTCTTTTCCCACATATGAATCACTAATGATGACTTCTAATCCCATTGTCGACCATCCAGTGGTGACTTATGTTGGTTATGACTAACAATATTTCAACCGGATTTAGGTTCAAATTTTGTGGGACAATGCTTTGTTTTATTGTAACAAGCTTAAGCTTTAGCTTGAGGAGGAGTGTTAGAATCCTAGTCATGTACACATCATCCTTAGGTGTGCGTATCAATCATATCAATTGGGATTATGATATTTGGTTATGATTTGTTGCATTTATTGCAATTCCAGTATAAATACAACTTGGTGTGATCCGCCGATTGAGACACGCGGTGACATACAAATTCAACAGGGTGAATAAATAACGAAAACATCAATTGATCTTTAGCTTGGATGAATTTCTTTCTATCATGTAAATTTTGGTTGGGGGTTTGGGTTTTCTATTTTTTAATAAACCACCAACCTTAGTATCTTAATTCTTATCTGCATCTGGACAAAAATTGTTATATTTATCTAGTAATATATGTAAGATGAAAATGGTATTTTCTTACACAAACAAAAACGAACCAATATCTAAATTTAATGAATTAACAACCAAGTTTGCATCATTAAATAACCATAATACGATGAGATGACTATTTGAAGAATATATTTCTTTCAGGTTCACCGGGGAGTTGTGTGTGACAATTACACATGAAGAAACCCCCATCGTCAAGGAAACCCCATGTTTAGATCTTGGCAGCCCTGATTACGCCAAGGATGACTACTCCGATTCCACTATAATTGAGGCTTCTGCCCAATTTCCGATGGATCACTTCTCAAGTCTTCCAATGTTTTCAACTACTGGAAGTAAAACTTCAATAACCGCTACTCCTGAAAAGAATGTAACTACAAATAATATTCCTCAAAAAGAATCATCTTTGAATTTGAGTGTTAATTCTCACAATCAGAAAAGGAGAAATCCCATGGTCATACCATTTATAAACCTCACTGAAGAAGAAAACAATGATGTATCTTGTGTCAGCACTACTACCCGGTACTCAAAAAGCTCAGTGGATGATCGGGAGGCAAGTCATGGAACTGAATGTGGTTTTGGGAGAATTTTGAACTCACATTCTCCTCAGTTGCCAACAAGCAAATCACCTGGATCATGTTCATTAACTGTCCCTCTACAAGACAAAAGGTTACAGATATTTTGTTCACTCTGCAAATACCCTTTGGGCCGACCTGAAAACCATTTGTATCTTCCGTGCTCTTTGATTTCATCATCAAAAGTCCACTTAAGATCGCTTTTGAAAAAGAGATCGAAAACTTCAACTACTGATACAGCCAAGGGTGTACCAGTTATAATTACTGACTCTTCACTTGTAGATCAACGTATTTGCAATAGAATATCTGAAAGTACATCGGAACAGGGTATATGGTGTCCAGAAGATGGGTGTGTTTTCAGCACTATTCTCTGTCCCTTCTGCAATAATACAGACAATTTGCTAGGAGTTCAGGTCATGGCTACCGATTCATCAAATGTTCAGTTACTCGACAAGGTGACTTTTATATTCAGGAAACCTTGTTTCACTTGTGCTTGAAGCTGACGGCCCCTTGTCCCTTTTTGTTTTATTAATGTACTGTTTTAACTGGTCCAGCTCCAGCTATGTCAACTTTTTCGATTGCTATTCTTTGAGTTGTGGTATTTACTAACATTTTCTCCCCAGATATTGTTATACTTTGATTCTTTGGACGTGAAGAACTACGGGGAAACAGAGAAAAGTGCTTTAGAGGAAGTGGTAAGAATAAGATTAAATCATTTCCAGTTACTCTTTTGCATGAAGCTAATATTGGCTGTTTTTACTGAGTGACGATAGCCAATCTGTTTTCTAGTGTAATGCCAAAAAACTGCATTTTATGACTGGATTATTTTTCTTTTTAAAACTCGTGTTCCACAGAATTGGAACTGAAGATATGGAAGGGGAACAACAAAACTTCCCAAAACCCTGTCTTTGGCTTTCTCACTTTATTTCTTGATTGGTAGTTACTTCAAATTATTTTATTTTATTTAATTTAAGAAAGCAATTAAATAAAATTTTCATGAGCTAAATAACCTTCTTATCAATTAAATAAAATGTACTTTTGAAATTCTAAAGAAATATACATGAGGTAAATAACCTTCTCTGAATTGCTAGTGTTTGTCGCCAATTATTGACTCTGGCATGGATGGAGTTGCTATCTTGAATTCCATTAACAAGTATTCTTATCTTCCCCAACCAGGGAAATCAGAAGTATTGAAGTCTAGAAAATCGAAGGTCAAAATTTAAACAATGTCTGAAGTCTTAACCATTTTTTGTTGATGGATGGTATTTATTTCTCTCATTTTCTTATTTTCTAATGATGCAGCCAAGACTAAGATGCTCGCCTTTTGCAGAAAGTTGAAGCTAGCAAGACTGGAATTATAGTGCAGTTTTGGCAAAAATTGAGGTAGGAATGATGTTTTCATTTTATGATTTCGCTAACAATTGAAGAAATGTTATTTTGTTTTCATTTCTCATCAATAGTTGTTTTTAAGATTTCTTTTACAAAAGTTCAGAATAAAGTAAAAGTATGGTAACATTTTCTAATTATTTATGAGAACATGAATTGAGTGCAAAAAATGTTTTTTCCAAACCAAACATGCTTTTCTGTTGTTGGATTTTTCATTTTCTTATATCTCTCAACTCCGTTGCCTTCAAGCGAGTAGATTCCAAAAATTGGGAAACACCAGTCACTGGATGATGGTTAACAGATCCCAAGGTGTTACTTCATGAGACCTGATTCTTAACAGATCCGAAGCAGTTGTTTCCTTCAGCCAGTTTTGGGAGTATTCTAGCAGTCCTATATAAGTTGATTGTAGCTGACGATAGCTGATTGAACTAAGTTATCAATCTACTTATATTATAATTTGCACGAAATACAATTTGCAATCCTGTACAAAGATGCATAGCTTATGATGTTATGGAATTTATTTCTAACAATTTGCTACCTTCCAGATACAGCTAGGACTAGTTGCACGCAAGATATGGATACTGTTAAGATATCACTTTAACAGATACCAAGTATCAACCTGTGTGTTGGTAGTCCATGAGGATCTCAAAGTTACCTCTACGTTAACAGAATGAGCTGCATTGCGCTGGAGTTTTCATACAGCAGTTGAAAACTGGTGCCATTGTGTACATTTATGTGAAAGATGGTTCATATGGCTAGTTACACATCTTGACTAATTCGCTGAGTTTCCTGTATAGCATTTCTAGTAGTGTTTTCCTGCACTCACGAAATGTTGTTCAAGAAACTAGTTGTAATGCGGATGCTGCTTTACCGCGTTCCCTCCGGATAGGCTATATCATTATTTAATTAGGTAGGCAATGGATTGTATTCAGTAGCAGATCCACTCGGGCAGTTAGTAACCCCCTGAAAGTTAAATTTGTTTATATCTTAGGTAATTTTATTTTCTCTCATGAAATGAATGTAGAAGGTTATTAAAGATGAGAGAAAATAATTTGGTTCTAAGTTTTTTTCTTTATTTTTAATCTTTTTATTGTTTCTCTAATACTAATACTTTGAGAATAATTTGTTGTAAATAGTGGTAATTTCACAATCGGTTAGCGTAGGACTCATGTGTACTTTAAGCTTGGCCTAGAGGGCACTTCGGTCTTTACACTTTGTACAAATGGGATATAAATTCCCTCCCTCAAAACAGTTATAACTGACTTTCAATAATAATAATAAAATTCAGTCAACGCGCGCTTTTCGTTTTTCGTTTTTGTTCTTGCGTTTTCTTCTCGGCTAGAGGTTCATCACCTCGGCCTTGTGTGTGTTCAAGTCGGCTAGTGCATTCCGACGTCGACCACCGTCGTCTTCTCGCTCGGTTCAGCATCAACTATGGTGATGATGCATTGACATGGTATCAGAGCTGCGTTTTAAAGAGGGATCTTGGGGAAACACGAGTGAAGTGATTCTTCGGTGAGGTGTGTGCATTCGATCTTGTTCTTGTAATTCACATCGGATTGCAAATCAAGATCAAACGAAATCGTTCTTTCTTGATTTCGTGGGGTAGGGAAACACGAGAGATTGAGTGATTAGAGTGAAAGAGAAGATGAACGGCGGTAACGGTGGATTGAACACGAAGCTTCCGGTGTTCGATGGGAAAAATTGGAATCGGTGGTCGATTCAAATGAAAGTTCTTTTTAGCGCGCCAAGATGTGTGTGAACCCGGTGGAAGATGGCTACACACCGGTGGGTGAAGGTGCAACGGAGGCACGTAGAAATGCGCAAAGAGGAGGCGAGGAAGAAAGATCAAAAGGCCTTGTTCTACATTCATCAATGCGTAGATCACAAGGTGTTTGAAAAAATCTCGAGGCAACCACTGCGAAAAGGCTGCGTGGGATATTCTAGTTCGAGTTATGGTGGAGATGCTACTCTTTGTGAAAGAAGTGAAATTGCAATCGCTACGAAAACAATACGAAAATCTGAACATGAAGAGTGATGAAAGAATTGCGGACTATATCACGCGTGTGGTTACAATCACCAACGAAATGAAGTAGAAACGGTGAAGCGATGGCAAGAAATGATCGTGAAAAATGTACTTCGTTCCTTAACTCCAAAATTTAATATTATCATGGTAGCAATCCAGCAATCTAAGAACACTAGTGTAATGAAGTTAGATGAATTACAAAGTAGTTTAGAAGCACATGAAACACTTGTAATTGATAGGGATGTTCAAGTTGAAATCGAACAAAAGGCAATTATAAGCACAAGTCTTTAATAAAGGTGGTGGAAACAAATCGAATTGGAAAGAAAATAAGTGGAAACAAAAGAAACAAGAGTGGCTTGATAAGAACAATAAGAAAGGAACTGGTAGTAGCAGTAATAAATTGGAATCGGTGGTCGATTCAAATGAAAGTTCTTTTTGCGCGCCGCATGATGTGTGTGGCCCGTGGAAGATGGCTACACACCGGTGGGTGAAGGTGCAACGGAGGCACGAGAAATGCGCAAAGGGAGACGAGGAAGAAAGATCAAAAGGCCTTGTTCTACATTCATCAATGCGTAGATCACAAGGTGTTTGAAAAAATCTCTGAGGCAACCACTGCGAAGGCTGCGTGGGATATTCTAGTTCGAAGTTATGGTGGAGATGCTACTGTGAAAGAAGTGAAATTGCAATCGCTACGAAAACAATACGAAAATCTGAACATGAAGAGTGATGAAAGAATTGCAGACTATATCACGCGTGTGGTTACAATCACCAACTAAATGAAGCAGAACGGTGAAGCAGTAACTGAAGAAATGATCGTGAAAAATGTACTTCGTTCCTTAACTCCAAAATTTAATATTATCATGGTAGCAATCCAGCAATCTAAGAACACTAGTGTAATGAAGTTAGATGAATTACAAAGTAGTTTAGAAGCACATGAAACACTTGTAATTGATAGGGATGTTCAAGTTGAAATCGAACAAAAGGCACCGCAAGCACAAGTCTTTAATAAAGGTGGTGGAAACAAATCGAATTGGAAAGAAAATAAGTGGAAACAAAAGAAACAAGAGTGGCTTGATAAGAACAATAAGAAAGGAACTGGTAGTAGCAGTAATAAATTGGAATCGGTGGTCGATTCAAATGAAAGTTCTTTTTGGCGCGCAAGATGTGTGTGAACTGGTGTAAGATGGCTACACACCAGTAGGTGAAGGTGCAACGGAGGCACAGAGAAATGCGCAAAGGGAGACGAGGAAGAAAGATCAAAAGGCCTTGTTCTACATTCATCAATGCGTAGATCACAAGGTGTTTGAAAAATCTCTCGAGGCAACCATGCGAAGGCTGCGTGGGATATTCTAGTTCGAGTTATGGTGGAGATGCTCTCGTGAAAAAGAAGTGAAATTGCAATCGCTCACGAAAACAATACGAAAATCTGAACATGAAGAGTGATGAAAGAATTGCATACTATATCACGCGTGTGGTTACAATCACCAACGAAATGAAGCAGAACGGTGAAGCAGTAACTGAAGAAATGATCGTGAAAAATGTACTTCGTTCCTTAACTCCAAAATTTAATATTATCATGGTAGCAATCCAGCAATCTAAGAACACTAGTGTAATGAAGTTAGATGAATTACAAAGTAGTTTAGAAGCACATGAAACACTTGTAATTGATAGGGATGTTCAAGTTGAAACTGAACAAAAGGCACTGCAAGCACAAGTCTTTAATAAAGGTGGTGGAAACAAATCGAATTGGAAAGAAAATAAGTTGAAACAAAAGAAACAAGAGTGGCTTGATAAGAACAATAAGAAAGGAACGGTAGTAGCAGAGTAATAAATTGGAATCGGTGGTCGATTCAAATGAAAGTTCTTTTTAGCGCCAAGAAGATGTGTGTGTGAACCGGTGGAAGATGGCTACACACCGTAGGTGAAGGAAGTGCAACGGAGGCACGCAGAAAATGCGCAAAGGGAGACGAGGAAGAAAGATCAAAAGGCCTTGTTCTACATTCATCAATGCGTAGATCACAAGGTGTTTGAAAAAATCTCGAGGCAACCAACTGCGAAAGGCTGCGTGGGATATTCTAGTTCGAAGTTATGGTGGAGATGCTCTTGTGAAAGAAGTGAAATTGCAATCGCTCACGAAAACAATACGAAAATCAAACATGAAGAGTGATGAAAGAATTGCGGACTATATCACGCGTGTGGTTACAATCACCAACGAAATGAAGCAGAACGGTGAAGCAGTAACTGAAGAAATGATCGTGAAAAAGGTACTTCGTTCCTTAACTCCAAAATTTGATATTATCATGGTAGCAATCCAGCAATCTAAGAACACTAGTGTAATGAAGTTAGATGAATTACAAAGTAGTTTAGAAGCACATGAAACACTTGTAATTGATAGGGATGTTCAAGTTGAAACTGAACAAAAGGCACTGCAAGCACAAGTCTTTAATAAAGGTGGTGGAAACAAATCGAATTGGAAAGAAAATAAGTGGAAACAAAAGAAACAAGAGTGGCTTGATAAGAACAATAAGAAAGGAACTGGTAGTAGCAGTAATAATAGTGATAAGGGAGGACCACCTGGAAAGAACTCTAAGAATCCAAACAAGAAAGGAAATTTTGATAAAAGAAAGGTTCGATGTTTCAATTGTGATAAATTCGCCACTTCACCGATGAATGTTGGTCGAATAAAGAAAAAAGAAGGAAGAAGCTAACATAGCGCAAGGGGATTCTCGATGAGGAACCCGTGATCTTGATGGTGACAACAATCGAGGAAGGGGTGATTACGGACTGCGGTACCTCGACACAGTGCCGCTTCAAATCATTTGATTTGGAAATAAAAGGTGGTTGATCAATTTCGATGGCGCGAAGAGAAACAAAGATCGGATGTCTTGATGGTGAGTACTTGACGATGAGAAGGTATGGGTGACATTCTCGTACAAATGAGTGATGACTCAAAAGTGTTGATTGAGGATGTGTGGTATGTACGGGGTGAAAAACAACTTGATGAGTGTTGTTGCCAACCGCTAGAAAAGGGATATTCAAAGTGAATATGGAGGATAATGTGATGACCACTGTTTGATAAAAATAAGAAAATGATCTTCAAGTCTCCACTGAGAAGAACGAGAACCTTCAAAGCGAAGATTGAAGGCGGTGAAGCTCGGTGGTTGAGTGTTACAAAGGATGAGGGCGAGAGCATTGTGGCACAAGAGGTATGGTCATCTCGATTATGCGAGTTTGAGTCAATTGCAATCCAAAGGGCTTGTACTCGGCATTCCAAAGGTAATCTGCTAGTAGTGTAGCTTGTGAAGTGTGCATGAAGAGTAAACAATCTAGATTGCCTTTTTGCATCGAATTACCTCCAAGAGCAACACTTGCCTTGGGTGTGGTACATTCCGATGTGTGTGGACCTTTTGAAGTTCCTTCCTTGGGTGGAAACAAGTATTTTGTGACTTTCATTGATGAGTTTACAAGAATGATCTAGGTTTATTTGATTAAACAGAAAAAAGTGAAGTCTTTGATCGGTTTAAAAGGTTCAAGGCATATGCGAGAAAAAAAGCAGTGGCTGCAAGGTGAAAGTATTAAGGAGTGATGGTGGTGGAGAGTACAGCTCCACCGAGTTCAAAAGTTTTGTGGACGAGCGGGGCATAGAACATGAGGTCACGCCACCCTATACACCCCAACACAATGGAGTAGGCGAGAGAGGAGGAATAGGATGATACTTGATATGGTAAGATGCATGCTTAAACAGATGCAACTACCAAACACTCTATGGGGTGAGGTGTGGCAATGCAGTATACATCTTGAACCGATGTCCGACAAGGAGGTTGAAGAATAAGGTGCCTTTGGAGATGTGGAGTGGTGAGAAACTTTGATGTAAGTCACTTGAAGGTATTCGGCACTCCTATGCTACAAGCATATACCTGATGCTAGGAGAAGGAAGTTAGATGACAAGAGTACTCCAATGATATTTGTAGGATATCATTCAACAGTGGCTACAAATTGTATTGTCCTACAACCAACAAAGTTGAAGTTAGTAGAGATGTGATTGTAAAAGAACAAGAAAGGTGGAATTGGAATTCAAATGGAGTAACATTGATTGACATTGACAAAGCAATACTTGAAGAAGATCATAGTGAAGTACCGATCACAGGAGAGGTACACAGTCCGCATGAAATTGAACAACAAGGAATGATTACGACGACTCTGAGTCCGATGATGAAGTTCCGGCCGCGTATGCCACCACGAGAGCAGAGAAATTTACCACCTCGGCTCACGATTATGAGCTAATTGCGCATTTATTTGATAGACAATGATGGTGATTTCTTCGCAATTTGCACTAGTAGGCGATCTTGAGCCACTTAGTCATACGAAGCGTGAAAGATAAAGTGTGGAAGGTGCAATGATTGAAGAATTGAATGCAATTGAAAGGAATAAAACACAGGAGTTAAGCGTATTACCTCCAAACAAGAAACCGATAAGTGTGAAGTGGGTCTTCAAAGTGAAAATGAAGCCCGATGGATCAGTGGCAAGACACAAAGCTCTGCTTGTGGCTCGTGGATTCCTGCAGAAGGAAGGTCTAGATTACAAGGAGGTGTTTGCGCCTGTAGCTAGACATGAGACAATAAGATTAGTGATAGCTCTAGCATGTAGTAGGGGATGAACTATACTACATCTAGATGTTAAATCGGCATTTTTGAATGGTGCATTAGAGGAAGAGGTTTATGTGACACAACCACCTTGCTTCGAAATAAAAGGGAAAGAACAAATGGTGTTTAAGCTGAACAATGCTCTATATGGCCTTAAACAAGCTCCAAGAGCTTGGAATAAGAAAATAGATGCTTTCTTTGGAAACTGTGGATTTAAGAAGTGCAGTGTCGAATATGGAATATATGTGAAAACATCTAGCCGAGGTAAAATGATCCTAGTTTGCCTCTATGTAGATGATATATTGCTAACCGGTGACTGTGAAACCGAGGTGAATTCTGTGAAGGAAAGGTTGATGTCCGAGTTTGAGATGAGTGATCTCGGGAGAGTTGTGTACTTCCTGGGAATGGAATTCCTTTACACTCCTAAAGGAATAGTGTTACATCAGAAGAAATATGCAATAGAAGTGCTGAAGAGGTTTGAAATGTTTGATTGCAAGCCTGTTCTAACACCAGCCGAGGTAAATCAGAATCTGACGACTGATGTTGATGGAGAATGTGTAGATCCGACCTTGTTTAAGCAATTGGTTGGTTCATTAAGGTACTTGTGCAATAGTAGACCGGATATATGCTATGCTATTGGTGTTGTTAGCAAGTTTATGGAGAAGCCAAAAATGATACACTACTCGGCAACTACTAGAATCCTAAGGTACTTGAAGGGAACTTTGAAGTATGGTTTGTTATTTCCTGCTAAACCAGATCAGAATAGCTGCAAATTACTTGGGTCCTCCGACTCGGATTGGTGTGGGGATAAGGTCGACAGAAGGAGTACTACGGGTTACATCTTCATGTGTTTTGGAGCACCAATCTCATGGTGTTCGAGGAAGCAACCAGTGGTCGCATTGTCGTCCTGTGAAGCAGAATATATAGCAGGTGCTACTGGTGCATGCCAAGCTATTTGGCTTAAATCAGTCATGACAGAACTGAAGCTTGAGAGTAAGGAGCCGATTAAACTCATGATTGATAACAAGTCGGCAATAATGCTTGCCAAGAACCCAGTTTCACATGGGAGAAGCAAGCACATAGAGACCAAATTCCATTTCCTGCGTGAACAGGTTGAGAAAAAGGTACTTGAAGTCTGCTACTGCAACACTCAAATGCAGGTAGCAGACATATTCACCAAAGCGTTGAAGGCCGAGCAGTTTGTGAAGCTGAGGAATGACCTAGGCGTTGAAGCGTTCGACTGAGTGCCGAGGTGTCAAAGTTTCGGATTTCCGAGGTGTTAGAGTTTTCGACTGCGTCGAGGTTAATGGCTGAGCTGTTGAAATCTCAACTATGTTCGATTCGTTGTTATCGGCAACTCTGGAGTTTCATTTTACTGTAATTTTAGTTTTGATTTGTGAAATTAAGGGATGGTGTTGTAAATAGTGGTAATTTCACAATCGGTTAGCGTAGGACTCATGTGTACTTTAAGCTCGGCTTAGAGGGCACTTCGGTCTTTACACTTTGTACAAATGGGATATAAATTCCCTCCCTCAAAACAGTTATAACTGACTTTCAATAATAATAATAAAATTCAGTCAACGCGTGCTTTTCGTTTTTCGTTTTCGTTCTTGCGTTTTCTTCTCGGCTAGAGGTTCATCACCTCGGCCTCGTGTGTGTTCAAGTCGGCTAGTGCATTCCGACGTCGACCACCGTCGTCTTCTCGCTCGGTTCAGCATCAACTATGGTGATGATGCATTGACATAATTTGGTGAATTTTTGTCATAATATTATGTAATATAAAAGCTTACGATCTTTGTGTAAAAAAAAAAGCTTACAATCTTTTTCCAGAAGTTTAGTTTAGAAGTTTAACATGGGAATGTTTATAACTATGTGTTCTAGAAGGCTTGAAGGTCTAGAAATACTTTAACTTTTGAAACATTTGGAACAAGCATTTTCGAGTTAAAATCTAAACACACTTTTGCTTTAGTATTTTTACATATATTTGACATATGGAGAAATAGAGATCAAAAGGATTTAATTAGTATGCCTTCATAGTATAAATACTTTTTGCACCGTCAACAAATTGATGTCATAAAAAATTTGATTTTTATCTTAATCATCTTGAAAGTCACACATAACATAGAATTTTATTGATTGCCATTTGTTCTGTACCGTATCTATAGACAAGTATATCCGAGATAGTTGGTAGGTAATAAGGTTTTGATCAATATAGAGTTACGTCCGAGTTACGTCCGAGCTGATTGTTCCGAGCTGAGGTGGGGTGTACCTGCATAAACACTCACGATCTTTGAAGTCGATGCTTGATGGAGTTAATGCAAATGAGTGATAATTAATGCGCACTCTCTCATTGGAATAAATGCGTGATTTATAGATTTGGGAAGCACTTGGGTGTCATCATCCAACCATTGGTTGTGGAGCGCATGGTAGGTCATTGGATGAACGATTACGCCTTGGTGCTGAGGCCCAATCGGTTGGCCTTTTGAGCGAGAGAGGGAGTGCGAATAGTAGGCGTGTGATTTCTCCATAACGATTGCCCCCCAAGTCGGTTTGGCATGTTAGGTTACACTAGACTTGAAATATGTGTAAAAAATAAATCGTTTAAGTGAGATTGGAAAAAATAGCTGTGTTCGGACTTTCTTACCGATCTTGTATTTAATTTAAACCGAACTGTATCACCGATCTTTAAAGATGGTTGAAGCCGAACTGTATTATTGATCTTTAAAGATGGTTGAAGCCGAACTGTACTATCGATCTTTAAAGATGGTTGAAGCCGAACTGTACTACCGATCTTTGAAGATGATTGAAGCCGAACTGTACTTCCGATCTTTGAAGATGGTTGAGTGTTGGTGACGCTTCATTTTAATATTTATTTCTTTTTTCGACAGAGCATTAAATGCTCGTGTTGATCGATGTGACCGTTCGCAGGACTCGAGGCGTCTTTTTAATGATGACTTCCTCGATTCTTGCGTCGTTTCGATTCTGATTGAGTGCGTCGCTTCGAATGAATAGTAACGGTCATATCTCAGAACCCTATAAATACAAGCGAGGGTAATTCATTTATCTTTTTTAGTTTCCTGCTTCACTCAGAGCTACCGACTTCGTGATTTTAAGTTCTCCGAGCTCGCTCCTTCGAATTCTGACATCAAATCTCTTCATTTTTCCTCAAGACTTTCTTCTGAGGTTAGTGCTTCTATTTGAATTTACTTTTTGTTGTGTTTTTCGTAGAATTTATTCTTCGTTGCGCTTCGTTTTTCAATTCCACCGGGCTGAGATCTAGCCCTCAGCCTGCCATCTTTTTTGCCAGGATGGGGGTTGTCAGGTCGGGTTCCGATCTTGTTCGTGAACCCAACATCTTCTTATGATTTTATCCTGATAGCTTGCCCCCATTCCTGTAGGTAAAACTGGCGAAAACAAAACAGACAACTCGCGCCGAAACGCTCCGACTTATAGACCAAGCCGAGCAAGCTCGCAAGTCTAGAGGCCCTGACATCGGAAAGTTAATGGCATCTAGAACGATTCTAATCCATTAGATAGGGAGAGAATGGCTGCACTAAAAATACGGGAAGAAATGTCTTCCGGCCTAGAGGAAGTGACAAGATAGAAGAGCTTCCGACGAAGAATCGCCCACCCTTTCCGCCTCCCCAACAATCCGAACTCGGAGGCTCAAGTAGATGTTGATTTAGATCCGAGCTCTTGAGACGACTCCGATCTTGATTCGAGTTCGAATCCGATCTTCGAATCGAGACGGAAGAAAGGTTGACGATCCGTCTGTTGACCCAGAAGAGGAGAATGTTGGTGAGGATAGAAGAGGTAAAGAGCCGGAAGATACCGGGAGTTTCGAGTTGTTATACGGGTATGAAGATTCCGGTGTTAACAACGTCGACCTCCCCGTAGTTCCCCCCTTGGGCTCGCCCCGTGATTACTCCCGGGTATCCGAAAACTTCGTATCTGAGACTCGCTATTGACTCGGAGATCGACATCAGCAATTATTCAAAGAGGCTTTATGCAAAAGATCCTGAGCGCTGGCGTGTCTTTGGAATGGGAAAGGGCGAGCATGTGGCCACTTACCCAGATTCTCTCAAGTTTATTATTTACTGGACGACTTTAGCTCACATGCGCATCTGTCCTCCATTCACGGCCTTCCAACAGTCGGTATTGGCGGGTTAAAGTAGCCCCATCTCAACTTCACCCCAATGCTTGGGCATTCGTACGAGCTTTTGAGTGGTATGCATTCATTTAGGTCGGCCCCTTTCCTTCAACTTTTCTTACATATGTTTCAAATAAACAAAAGGACCGAGAAGAACAGCGGCAAACTGCGCGGCAGAGCATTATGCCCTCCGATCCGGATCGAGAATCAAGGTTTTTCGGCCATATTCAGAAAGTTTGAAGTATGAATGGAAAAATAAGTTTTTCTGGGTTGAACCGGTGTTGCCAGTAGTGGTAGACGGAGTTGGGACATTTAATGTCGAGAATGACATTGTTCTCACCACCAAGTTTCCTCTTGGTTGGACCGACGAGACGAATCAAAAGGCATTCTGTTGAAAAGAATCATCTAAACGCGTGGAGGATCGAAATACCTTGAAAGTGCTCCGGTTTATTGCAGATCGGATCGTCACCAACAACGAACATAGGGCGAATCACTGGGGTTTCGATACTAAGTTGTTGGTGGCATCCGTTAAGTTTGAGCATGTCGAGAAATCTTTAGGTCGGTTTTAAAACGTTTCTCTTAGTTTATTTTTACTATGTCTGCCGTTTTTTATATCTGCCGATCTTTACTTGCATAATCTTTCTAATGTAATTTTGTATTTAATCTGCGAGATAGCATGGCCCCGAGATTTTAATATGGCGGCTTTGAAAGCCTTAGCACTTGAAAAAATTACCCGGTGATACCTCACGTCGGAGTAGTAATGGGGTTTCGGTGAGGAAACTCTCCAAAGAATTGTCACTCCGGCTGTGCCCATCACTGTGGTTAATCCCGAGGGGGAAGACGAAGAGGAAGCTCGGCCATTCACAAGAAAAAGGAAGCAACCATCTGGTCAACTTCCTCCTAGGTCCAAACCCCAAGATCGGGAGAAAAATGTGATTGATCTGAGCGACCATTCAAAGAAGCCCTTTGGATTGCAAGAAAAAGGAAGCAACCATCTGGTCAACTTCCTCCTAAGCCTGCTGCTCCTTTTGATCCACGGGCATATATGACCCTCAAGACCGAGGAATTCCAAGCTGACCCCTTCGGAGTTTCACTCTCGGTGTTCTCAAGGATGGTCGACTTAGTGAGGGAGGATAAAACGGCTGCAGCTCTAAAAATTAAAGGTACGGTTTCTGGTTTTCTAAGCTCGTCCACCCGGTCTTCCAACTTCTTTTATACTTATGTATTTATCTATTTGTACAGATCTTGAAGCCAAGTATGAGTCAGCTCGGAAAGCTGTAAGTCCACTTCGGGCTGATCTTGAGAAATCTCAAAAAGATGTGGATCTTTACAAGCAGATGGCCGAAGACTTGGAAGCTAAGCGCCTACAACTTGAGGCTGAAAAGAAGCAGCTGGAGGCCGAACTGAAGCAGTCAAATGAAAAATTTGAAAAGGTCGCCGTCGAGCTTCAAGGAAAAGATGCTAAGATCGCGGAGTTGACGGCTTCGACCTCGGCCAATAATTTTCCCGAGCTTCAGGAACAGATTGAGAAACTCACTGCTCTAAATGTTAAAGCTCTGGAAGATCGGAAGAAGGCTATTCAGATGGGTCAAGAGGGCATTGTCGAGGCTTTCAATAACGCCCTTGACCAAGTCGCCGTAGTTAATCCTGACTTTATTGCCGATCGTGATATTCTTAACCCGGAGTACGGGGTTCATGATGGTCATATTGTTGAGTTTGACCCGGAATTCGACGAAGTGTCAAGGATCGTTTATCCGAAAGATGTGTAATTTGTTTATTTTCATCTGTTTTTTGAAACTGAGGGTCCGGCCGTAACCGGTATTTTTTGTAATGATATCTCCGTATTAACTTGTCATATTTTTAGCTTCCTTTGTGACTGCGTTTTTATCTCGGATATCTCTACCCTTCTGCTTTAAACAAGTTTATTAGGTGAAAATAGCGGTATCGATTGATGTTTTGAATTTATATAGAAATAAGATCGAAAATAGAATGCCTTAGCAAAGCAAGTCTATATTAAATAAGATCGGAACTAGAATGCCTTAGCAAAGCAAGTCTATATTTAATAAGATCGGAAATAGAATGCCTTAGCAAAGCAAGTCTATATTTAAACAAGATCGGAAATAGAGTGCCTTAGCAAAGCAAGTCTATATTTAAACAAGATCGGAAATAGAATGCCTTAGCAAAGCAAGTCTATATTAAACAAGATCGGAAATAGAATGCCTTAGCAAAGCAAGTCTATATTAAACAAGATCGGAACTAGAATGCCTTAGCAAAGCAAGTCTAACTATAATATTTCTTGAGTTTGGTGGCGTTCCATGTTCTTGGGATCGCCTTGCCTTCTAGGGTTTCTAGCTCGAAAGCGCCATTTACCGTTTTTGTCGTGACTCGATATGGACCTTCCCAGTTCGGTGCTAGCTTGCCTTGTGATGCATTTTTCAACCCTACATCGGCTCTTCTCAAGGCGAGGTCGCCGCGTCAAACTCCTCGGGGCGACTTTCGATTATAACGGATGGCTATCCTTTGTTTGTTGATGGCTTCCTTGAGGATGCGTGATCCCGAATTTCTTCTATAAGATCCAAATTCTTCTCGTAAAGCTTGTTCATTGTCTTACGTGATTTCGGTTTGTGGTTCTCAAAGACAGTTCTCCGATTTCGATCGGGATGATCGCCGCTCCCATATGATAACCGGAAGGCGTTTCTCCCGTGGAGCTTTGGGGAGTTGTTCTATATGCCCACAAGACATAAGGGAGCTCTTTCAACCCAATTTCCTTTAGCATTGTCTAACCTTTTCTTCAATCCGCTTGAGAAGTACTTTGTTTGTTTATACGCTTGACCGTTTGTTTGGGGATGCTCCACCGACGTGAATCGATGCTTGATTTTAAGATCGGACATCAACTTCCCGAATCCTTTATCGAATTGAGTTCCATTGTCCGTGATTACCACCTCGGGCACCTATGCAGTAATTATTTCTTTCGGAAAAAAAGAGATGCGCTTCTTTGCCTTAATAACGATAGATAGTGGTTTGGCCTCAATCCATTTAGTAAAATAATCAACAGCCACAATTAAGAATTTATTCCTCCCGGGCTTTTGGAAAAGGTCCTAGAAGGTCTATCCCCACCATGCAAAAGGCCATGGGGAGGAGAGAGTTGTGAGACCGTGTAGGAGGTGCAATGTGAACGTTTGCGTGAATCGCAATTCGGACATTTCTTCACATAGTTCCTTGCATCGCCTTCAATGGTTGGCCAAAAGTATCCCGCCTCTTAACACCTTCCCGGCTAAGGATCTACCACCTAAGTGTTGGCCACATATTCCTTCATGAATTTCCTTAACACATAGTCGACCTCAAATGCATTTCTAGACATTTTAATAACGGTGAAGAGAGTGCCTTCTTGTAAAAAGTCGTTCATTGAAAAACGCAAAGATCTTTGCTTTTCTTCTGGACGATCTTGGCTTTTTCAGATCGGAAGGTTACGTCCCGACATGATGTAATTCAAGATAGGAGCAATCCATGTTTGGTCTTCACTTATTACGCATAATCGATGACATCGAGTGTAAGTCATCCTCAAAACTGGGTTTGCTAAGGATCTCTTGTATAACTGACCGGTGATTTCCAGTAGTTTTGGTGCTTGCTAATTTGGAAAGAACATCGGCTCGAACGTTGTTTGTTCTCGGGACATGTTTAACCTCGTGAAATCAAATTCGGTGAGGAGTTTCTTGACATGATTCAAATATTTTTGGAGGATTGGCTCTTTTTCGCCGTCTTGTCCCCGATCTGGGAGACCACGAGGAGTGAATCAGTATGGAGATTTAACCGAGTGATACGGAGATCTGAAGCCAATCGTAGGCCTGCAATGCACGCTTCGTATTCAGCTTGATTATTTGATGTTGTAAATTTGAAAGTGAGTGACAATTCTATAACCACTCCAGAAGGACTTTCAAGAATAATTCCAGCCCCACTCCCTTTAGGATTGGAAGAGCCATCGACATGGATCGTCCATACTTCATTCTCGGTCTCTGCCGAAGTCATTTCTGCTACAAAGTCGGCTAACACTTGAGCTTTCATCGCCGATCTTGATTCATATTTGATACCGAATTCGATGCGGCTCATCGCCCACTTTATTATTCTTCCCGAAAGGTCTGGACGATGTAGGATTTGTCTGATCGGATGGTTTGTTCGAACGACTACTTGGTGAGAAACAAAATATTGTCGGAGTCGCCGAGTAGCTATTACTAAAGCCATAGCTATTTTCTCTATTTTTTGATATCGAAGTTCTGGCCCTTGTAAAGCTTTGCTCACAAAGTAAACCGGGCTCTGTCCCTCTTTTGTTTCTCGGACCAGTCGCCCTAATGCTTCCTCGATATTGAGAGATATAAATATAATATTTCTTAGTTCAGTCGGGTTAATATCGGAGGTTACGATAATATCTTTTTAGTTTGGTGAGCGCCTCATTCCGTTCGTGGTCCGAGATAAATTCGATTCCTTTTTAAAAGTTTAAAAGGGGTAGTGATTTAAAAGCGGCATTTGAGATGAACCGAGATAGAGCCGCAATCATGCCGTTAAGTTTCTGAATTTCTTTCTTGGTGTTTGGGGTTTTCATCTCAGTCACCGACTTGCATTTGTCTGGGTTTGCCTCAATCCCTCTTTCGGTGAGATAGAATCCCAAGAACTTTCCGCTTTGACCCAAAGTGCATTTCTCCTGATTTAATCTCATCCTGTTTTTCCTTATCTCCGAAAAAAGTTCTTTGAGATCGGTAACATGACGATTTGCTTGCTCACTCTTTGCAATCATGTCATCTAAGTATACTTCTACATTTCGTCCGATCTGGTTTTTGAAAACTCTGTTCATCATTCTCTCGATCGTCGCTCCCGCATTTTGAGACCGAAAGGCATAACTCCCAGAATGAGAAATTTCCGCTTTCGATCATAAAAGCGCTTTTCTCTTGATCGGGAAACATTGGGATTTGGTTATATCCTCGAATATGCATCCATGAATGATAATAAACCAAAACTCGATGCATGATCGACTAGTCGATCAATATTTGGAACCTAAAAGCATCCTTAGGACATGACCTATTGAGATCGGTATAATCAATGCACATGTGCCATTTTCCATTTGATTTTTTAACAAGTACAGGGTTTGAGAGCCAAGTAGTATATTTGAGCTCAGTTACAAAATTAGCTTTTACTAAATCATCTACTGCCTTGGCTGTTGCTTCAGTCTTCTCGATATTCTGAACCCTTTTGTGTTGGGCAACCCACTTTGCATCAGGATATATTGACAAATGATGGCAAGCGACTTCAGGTGGTATAACAGGCATGTCTTCAGCCGACCAAGCAAAGAGATCGGCGTGTTCCCTCAAGCACTGGGTTAATTCTTTTTTTATTTCGTCTGGTAGGTCTGCGCCGATCTTGACCGTTTTTGTTGGATCATCTCCCAACATCACTCTGATGAATTCACCATCCGGTTTCGGTCGTTCTGGCCTTTTTTCTGAATGATGATGCTGAGTGCTACCTTTCTCTTCGTCCGAGCTTTCAGGATCGAAGCGTGCGTCTAAATCCATTACATTTACCTCTGAAAACTTCACTTTCTCTTCTTTCGCAGACGTACTCTTTGATGCAAGTTCGGCTTTGTCTCTTCTGAAAATTTCATTTTTGAGAAGGAGGTAATAGCATCTTTCGGAAGATTCTAGATCGGCATTGATAGTTACTACCTCGTTACTTTGAGAGTGAAACTTCATTTTCAGATGTACAGTAGAAGTCACCGCCCCGAGTTTCCCCAAAGTCGGCCTCCCAATGATGCAATTGTAGATTGATGAGCAAGGTAGTACCATGAATTTAACCAAAATTGTCCGAGATAAAGGTTCCTCTCCAAAAGTGACCCTTAAGTCTATGTAACCCATCGGTCTAGTTCGGGAACCATTGAACCCGGAGAGGTCCGTTCCGTGATAGGGAAAAAGTTCCCTTGGTGTAATTCCAATTTTCTCCAGTACATCGAAGAACATGATGTCACAAGAGCTGCCTTGGTCAATTAAAATTCTTCTTATCTCTTTCTCGGCCATTACTGCTGAGATTAACAGTGGAATGTCTTCGTTTACCTTCCCGTTTAGAAGATCGTCATCTCCAAATGACAGCGGGGGACGAGTTGCTACTGGTTGGGCCGATGATGTAGATGCTACACATTGAATTTCCTTCCACTTTCTTTTGATTGTTCTTGCTGTAGCTCCTTGGACTTCACCACCTGAGATTACCATTACCACAGGTCGGCCTCTACTCCTTCGAGTGTCTGGCTCTTCCTTATAATCTACGATTTATTTCCCTCTTACTTCGTCAACCTCTTTCTCCTGTTTGATGCTTTTTTCTTGTTGGAATGGCTTCTTGACATACTTCCCGAGTTTTCCTTTTTTGATAAGGTCTTCAATGTCGTCTTTTAAGGCGTTGCACCGATTTGTGTCATGGCCGGCGCTTTGGTGATAACGACAGTACTTGTTGTTCCTCATTCCCGGCCGTTGGGGAATAGGATCAGGATACCTTACGTGCTTGAATTCATTGTTCTGACATTCTTGCAAGATCTTCTCCTTTCCACATATGAGTTCGGTGTAGTCTCGATGTCGCCCTTGTCGAGGTTTGAATTCCCTAGATGGGCCGCCATGCGGAATCTCCGAGAATTTCGGTATTTGGATTTGACTTTTCGACTGAGGCTCGGTTCTCTTTGATTTGGTTTGCTACGCTTTTCACAAAGAACTTGCTAGCTTCATCGCCTTCCTCATGATCTATGTACTTCTCTGAAAGTCGGAGGAACTCCCCTAAAGTTGAGGGTTGGTTGATGCTTACGTCAATTTGGAATAAAGTGCCTCTGCGTAAACCCTGGGATAGGAAATACAGACGAAATTCCTCATTTAACCCATGCACCTTTCCTACTCGGTGTTGAATCTTGCAATATAAGACCGGATAGATTCATCATCGGCTTGTGGATTGCATGCAAAGACCATCCATGATTTCGGCCTTACCTTCGAAAGTGTGAAGCTCACGAGAATAACTTGGAAAGTTGTTCCCGTGAAGAGATTGAATTTGCGGGATGTCTCTCGAACCATAAACTCGCAGATTTTTCAAGGGTGAGGAAAAAAGTCTACACATGATCTCACCGGAGCATTCCGATATTGCATCATGGTTTCATAGTACTCTAAATGAACATCCGGGTCTCCGAGTCCGTCATAAATTTTCAAGTGTTCGGGAGGTTTCTCTAAACCTCTCGGGAGCAGGAAATAATCTATTTCAAGTGAACGGCCCTCTTCTCGGTGGTTGTACCTCCTGTTTCTTTTCCTGGTTTCGAGCTTTGCGAGGTTGGTAATTGGAATGATGTTGTTTTCGTTCCGGGGCTCTCTCTTTATAGTAGTGATGTCCTCGCCTTGGAGGACTTTCTCTGCTCCTAGATCGTTGTCTGCGTGGTGAGGATGATGCATTAGAGAATCTTCTTCGCGAGTCCTCTATATCTCTAAGAGTGCCCTCTCGCTCTTCTCTTCCTCGCCTTCTGGGGGAGAGCGATGTTAATGACGCTGTCTCGGGGTGAACGATGTCGTCTTGGGCTCGGTTGTTCTGCCGGGTTGCTCGGGCTCTTCTATCGGGTTAATCCGGATCATATCGCCGCGCGGAGAACCCCGATCGCAATATCTCGAGCCGATAACCTGCAACCTCGGCTTCTAATTCGAGATACGGAGGCTCCCGGCTCGAGATGCTTCATTATCTTGATTTAGAATCGAACAAGCCGTGTTGTAAAGTGTTTACTGGAACGGGAATAACTGTAGGAGGTGAAGGAACTCGATTTGAGGTTGACTCTCTGTTATTGACATTTCGGTCAGTAACAGATTGGGTTACTGCAATCCCTTCTGGGGTTCCTTCTTCTTGTGACCGGATGATACTTGCTATCCGTACACCGGTTCGTAATTCGGGATCCATGACTGATCAAAGAAAAGTAGATAAAGTTTTTAATGAGTTCGGGAAAAGCTCCCACTGTGGTCGCCAATGTTCTGTACCGTATCTATAAACAAGTATATCCGAGATAGTTGGTAGGTAATAAGGTTTTGATCAATATAGAGTTACGTCCGAGTTACGTCCGAGCTGATTGTTCCGAGCTGAGGTGGGGTGTACCTGCATAAACACTCCGATGTTGAAGTCAGTAGCAGTGGAGTTAATGCAAATGAGTGATAATTAATGCGTACCTCTCTCATTGGAATAAATGCAGTATTTATAGATTTGGGAAGCACTTGGGTGTCATCATCCAACCATTGGTTGTGGAGCGCATGGTAGGTCACATTGGATGAGCGATTATGGGCCTTGGCTGTTGAGGGCCCAATCAGTTGGCCTTTTAAGCAGAGAGGGGTGCGAATAGTAGGCGTGTGATTTCTCCATAACACCATTGTAAAATATTTTTACGCTGATGATGGATACCGATTAAATTGATAGAATGAAGGTTGTGTGTGCGTGAAATGTGTTGATTATGTATGAGTGTGCATGGTAGAAAAATAAGTCTTAAGAAAGCTTAGCTCTTGCAATCACTTTTATTTCGACTTTGTCCCATGATAAGTCTGCGTTGTGTATAAATTTGTTGGTCTAAAACTAAGTGTTTTTATACTGAAGTTAGGAAATTACATCAATTTTGGACCACAAGTTTTCATATTTGTCATAACAATGCTTTTTAGGTGCAAGTTAATGTTTTAGATCATGTTGAAGCTTTAAAGAAAGAGATGAGATGTCAAAATTCCTGTTGTTCGTCCAATGATATATGCCTAGCTTTGGAGCGTCAACTACTACAAAGAGTTGTCTGGGATGCGCCCAAGCGCTCTTGTCATGCGTTTGGAGCGCAAACTTATTTGTTGTTTACGCTTCCCATGCACCCAAACACTTACATTTATGCGTTTGGGGCACAACTTGTCTGCTGATTCTGTATGCCATATGCCAAGCTCTTTTGTTGTGTGCTTGGTCCATTTCCTCTGCTGATGGGTTTAAAGTTGCGAATTTCACTCGAGAATTGGATTTTTTTTCAATATTCTTGACCTAATTTAGAGAGAGCAGAGTCTGCGACCAAGGACTCGTCACCCTTCATCACCATTGAAGATTCAAGACTTAGGAACAAAATTTTGAAGCTTCAATGTGGTCAATTTATCTATTAGGTTTCACCCTTTGTTTTATATCTTTTTCTTGTATCTAGCTAATTACCTTTTGGTTAGGGATGAATGAATACCGATGACATACTATAGCAATTGATTTTGATTTATTTAAATGTCATATTCCTTCATCCTTTGTGTACACAATAATTATTTTTAATGGTTTTCATGAGTTGATCATCCATGGAATATGGTCACAAAGCACTACTAGAATTAAATTAACATGATAGAAAGGGATGTAAAGGACATTTTTAAGAACGAAAAAAATACTTAAGGTCACAATGCTGCCGATAGATAAAATATGGAATTTTTGACGATTTAGTAGTGTGACAAAAGTGTTTGACAATGGAGTATATGTGGTGAACATGTTGAGTGAGTTGCAAATTCGAGATGAAGCCCTGCATCAATGTTTCAAGTTTAAGATATGGATTGGGAATTGGCAAAACTCGTGGAAAAACCCATAACAATGTGATTTTCCTTGGATTGATCATTGTCATTCGTGTGGGAGAGTGTCATCTAGGTGTGCATGAAGTTAATCGGTTGGAGGTACTAGTCTGGACTTGCGGTAGGGGAGTTATTGATGTAGGATCCTCCTGTGTCATAAACAACATAATGTCATTACATAAAGTCATTACATTCAGACAACATCAATCTTCAACACTAGTTCAATTAAACTACAATTAAAAACATCATAATGTCATTCAAACTACATCAATCTTCAACACTAGTTCAAATGAACAACAATGGCATGAACAATGAACAAAACCAACATACATTTGAGTTTGAACATTTCGAGGCAGCCATTGAAGCTGAAGCTTTTCACGATTTCAAGGAAGAAGATGATGGAGTTGTTAGGGTTTGAAAAGGGGAAGATGATGGTGGTAAGGGTTGATTCGATTGGTCTGTGATTTGAGAAGATAATTTTAGGGTTCAAATGGGGGGAAAGATGGTGGTGTCAATGGTTGTTTGATTGTGGGTTTATTTGGGGAAGATGAAGTGTCACGTCACCAACAATAAAATTAAATGGAAAAACAAAAATATCTGATGTGTCATATCCTACGTGTCAGTCCGTCAGCATTTCTGTGACGTCTGACTAACAGAAGAGCTTATTTAAAAAAAAAAATTGATTTTGCAGGGACTAATTTTAAAAAAATAATTTTGCAGGGACGTATTTGAAAAACAAGTGTATTTGCAGGGACAAAAAACATATTTAAGCCATAAATTTATAATATAATTTTTGAAACAGGCAAAAAAAAATATCTGGGTTTCTTCTTCCCATTCAAACCCACATCAAACCCATACAAACTCATTTTTCATAACCCTTAACCCATTCAAACCCATTTTTCTTCTTCCCATTTAAACCCATATGTTATATTCTTCTTAAAATCGATTCAAAGTTTCAAACCCATTTTTCTTTTTCCCATAAAGTTCCAATCTTGACATCAAGTTCAACAAACTATTTTGGGCATCGTAGGTGCTCAGTTCGCAACACAAAGAGGAATATAGAGAGAGAGAGAGAGAGACATAGTGGCATGGTTTACGGCCAGCCATGGGGTGGGATGTTTGCTGTGAAGATGAACAACCATAGGGTGAGGTGTTTGCTGTTGAAGATGAATAAAGATGGGGGGAGAAGATGAGTTAGTGGGGATAAAATTGAAACTAAAATAAGACATAGGGGATCAAATTTAAACTAAAAGAAAACACAAGGGGCCAATTTGAAACAAATGATGCTTCAACAGAAAGCCCAAATTTGCATTAACGGCGAAAAGCCAGAAAACCTAACTCTGCAACTCAATCTAAATGTGTTGAAAATAAAGGATTAAATCCACAAAAACATAGATCATCCGCAAAATCGAAAACAAAAATGAAACCCACAAATTGAAATCAAAACAAAACCTAGAAATCAAAAACGAAACCCACAAGAGTGTTCATGTTTTAGTGGGGAAGAAGATGAAGATGGGGTTTTTTGATTTAGGGTTCAATTTTCTAATTTTGTTTTCTGTTTTTGTTAATTTTGTTTTTCAGTTTTGTGTTTTTTATTTTTTTTAATTTAGATTTTCTGTTTTGTGTTTTTAAATGAAGTAAAATCTGAAATCGCATTTGCTTATGTGTAATTCATTTTTGATTTAAAAAAACGAAATGCCACGTCGTTTAGTGATTTTCATATCATTGTTGCCATTTAGGACGCCACATCAACTGTTAACGACTTGTGTGGCGTCCGCTAAAGTCAATGGACGAAAAAATTCTAAAAAGGACCGAACTGACACGAAAATGAAAGATAAAAGAATAAATCGAGAGCAAAAGATAAATGATTAAACTGAAACTTTAGTGAAATACAAAAGTGTTATTCATCCTTTTTGGTGTTATTCTTAGATTGAGAATTCTTAACTGCGTAGCCCATTTGATTCCTTAATTAGTTATTAGGTATTTTGCAAGACTTCAACCTCTCTTTGTTTCCCCTCTTGGAGGATGAGGGAGAACACATGATTCATGGAGAGAAGGGGTGTCAACACGTGGATTGGCCATGAATCTGACCCAAGCTTTCATTTAAACTCATCATAAATGTTAGTACATATTCCGACTGATAATTACTTAGTTAGTACATATAGGTGAGAGCTGTGACAAATTTAGACAATTCTGTCCATAGAGATTTTTCGCAAAATAAGCTCTAAAAAATTGTGCGCCTGCCTTGAGGGCGGATAACAAATTCGTGTTTCAGTTGAAAATTCCTTGGATCGAGATTCACGAGCAGTGGATGAGTAAATCACATTGATTTGCAGTTCCTTAGAGATAGAATAGAGCAACCAAGAAGTGACTCTATATATCACTCATACCAAACCCTTGATTCCTTGTCTGCAAATTTCGCTTCGAGCAGTTGTCTTCTCGTCGCGATCTCCATATCCACAGCGAAATCATTGCTAGATCTTTTTGGTGTTAGTGGAGCTGAAGAAATCAAGGGTTTGGTTCAGAGAAAGTGGTGGATCGGCGGTGAGTTGAAGTTTATCGTGAGATTACCGAATTAGGGTTCGGCTAGCGAATGGAAGAAGATTGTGGTTCAATGTTCGCTGCTTTTGGATATTTCTAGTTTCTTTGTAGAATTTGTTCGTTTTTGTGGTGTGGGCCGGGTTGGGTGGACACGATTGCAAGCCCTTCATACTGGCACCCCCTTTTTGTTTACTTCATTTTAACTCTCCTAATGGTTGTAATAGTTACTGGACCTTAGTGTTGTGGTTGGCCTGGTGTCATCACTTACACTTTGATGTATTGGTTTTGTGGCTTGGCCCAATGAATGAAACCTTTCAGTTGATAAAAAAAAAAGAGGAGAAATTTAGGAATTGAGAAAGTAGATTTCATGATTTCATTGAATGAAATGTGAGACGTACAACTTTTTGTTTTTTTTTTTGACAAAACTATGTGCAACTATTGCATATATATGATATATACAATTGCTTGAAAATGGATGTTGTTAGCTTCTGACCAAAAAGAAAAACTAACTGTAACTAATTGTAATTAGCTCAACTAAAACTGTTAAATAGAACTAACTCCTAGCTTAGTTGGATATAACTAGTCTTTTAACTTTAATAGTATATAGTAGTGGTTAAAACCAAATATTTATTCATAACTATGTCATATTCAATAGCCCAGTTTTTTGCAAGTGCTTAAAGAAGAGTAAAATACTACAAATGCAACCGCTAACGGCTTTATGAAATTTTTATATATAATTAATGGGAAAAACTTTTTATTACGAAACGAAATATAAGAGTAGAAAATAAAAAGCCACACACGCAAGGGTGAAGTGTTACCGGGTGCACTGCACGTTCAATGATATTTTTTTTAGAATAAAAAGTTTAGGTGAGTTGGGTTCTGGAGGCTCACCAAGATCGCAGAGGTGATCGGCGAGATTTACAGATCACCCACTAAAGAGTGCTTTCACATCGACAATGAGAGTTAAGCTCACGACCTTCTAAGCCAACTACTTACCAACTGAGCCAACCTTCCTTAGTATTTTCAATGATATTTTGAATATAAATCATTGGTACTAAGTATCACTCCTCTTCATTAATATGTTAAAAAATTTATAGCCACAAGTCTACATAGTAACGTAAGAGAAGTGATCTATATATATGACAGAGAGAAGTAGAGAACTAAGGAGAGGAAGATTAAGAAGAAGACGATGACAGAATTAGGAGAAGTGAAGGAAGTAGACGTGGTAGAGGAAAGAGAAGCAATACCTCTGCTCACCCCATACAAGATGGGAAACTTCAATCTATCCCACAGGTAATTTATTTATACCTTGAATTTAGGTTTCTTTTTTGTGATTCTCGAAATAATCCTTCAACTTAATTATTTTGATATACGTACGTACGGCAGGATAGTGTTGGCATCATTAACAAGATCAAAGTCTTCGACTTTGTCCCTCAGCCTCATGCTGTTGGATATTATTCTCAAGCTAAATTCTTGGTTGTCCTTACATAGAATGTGAGTAATTTACCTAATCTATTTAAAAGCTGACACATGAATTCGACTAATATTTATCACATAAATGTATTTATATTATTTATTTTACAATTTATACTAAATATTTATATTATTTGCACATTCACCCCAAAGTTAATAAATGCTTTTATCTATTCATTTATATTTCCTAAGTCCTTTTTTTATTAAAAAAATCTTCCACTACATCAATTCACAACTCCACTCAAACGTCAAAAAAAACTGCCTTCCCTAACTCTTAATAAAAGAAACGTATTATTCTTCTACTGTTCTATAGTTTTTAATTAATATATTTCTTCCAAAATAATTAAAAAATATGTTAATGTCTATTTTTAGCTACTAATATGTCTATCAATAATCTTTAAATTTAAAGGAAATTGAATGTACCATACTTTAGTGTCAAATTTGACCTTTTCTATCAAATGACTTTTAGTAAAAATAAATAAATCATTATCACCATACTTTATAGGGTCTTTTGTAACAGTATCACTCTCCAAAAAAATTATTTCATTACAAAATACCCATATGAAAAATATATTTTGACATCCCCAGTTTTATGTTTTGCACATATTGCTACTATTTCTCTTTCTATTCCTAGCTACTCTTTCTTATTACAGCTCCAAGAGAAGTTGGTAGTATAACTATGGGGTAGTTTTGGTTATCCAAAAATAATAAATGTATTTAGATAATTAGGTGGCTGACTTCATCAGCTTCCTTGTTGTATCGTTCAATGTAGTCCCTCGGTGACTCTTTCTCGCCTTGTTGCACGACCTGCAGCACGTCTTTCGACTTGGGTTTCAGCCTCGACGCGGTAATCCATCATGAGGTCGAATGTATCTACATGTTCATCTGGGTCGCCTTTCTCGTCATACATATTCAGTTGAGGCGGCTTCTCAAGGGAGCTCGGTATGCGACAGCTGAAAATTTCTGCCGTGAAGGGGCTAGCCCGAGATCGCCGAGTGTGTTTGTCAGACTTGTTGTGTTTTGATCTCCCCTTCTTGTGGGGGGGATGACTTTGGGAGGATGAAGAGGAGGCCGGCCGTGATTGGCCCTGTGGCAGGACGGTGGCGGCGCGCGCAACGACAACTACTTCCATTTGGCTCACCCTGAGCTCTTATTGAACAAGGTCCCTGCTGCGTCGTTCCAGTATGTCGAGGATGTGGCTTACTGCCCGAATCTTTGCAGGAAGTGCTTCGGGAGGTGGATCTGGAGCTGTAAGGGGGAGTCGGCCAGAGATTGGAATGGCCTGTGCTACTTCGACAGGGAGACTGAGCTCGGGTTGATGGACGTCCTCTCCGAGCCATAGAGGAGAAGAGGTCGAAAAGGAGGATTGGAGAGCAAGTAGTGTACTCCCACTGTGGTCGCCCATGTTCGTTCCAAGGTCGGCAAAGAGATCTGCCTCGGGGTAAGTAGTTGTGGTGTCTCGAATGAATTTGCGGTGGCTCGGATTTGTGGAAGTTCGCCGAGGTTGAGGTCGAATTCAAGTCACGAAACGATTGAACAAAACACATAAATCACGCCCAGAGAGGGGAGAACATTGCGAGTCTGAAATTCGGCTGTTCAACAGTCGGCCTAACTAAAGTAACACATATATTTGTAAAAAAACAAAACTTTACACTGTGATACATGTAATCATCCATGCTTTAACAAACTGGACGCTAAGTGATGTCGTGTTCATAATGGTACATGACATCCTCCACGGTCATTGAATCCTTGTTGACACTGTGTACATGAAATCATCCTTGGTCAGTTGGACCAGAAGGTAAGTGAACCCTAATTCACACAATGATATACATGGAACCATCGTTGATCAGTCGAATTAGATGTTGAGTGAGTGCACCCTAGTTCACACAATGATACACGTAGTCATCCATAGGTTAACGAACTGGACACTAAGTGATGTCGAGTTCATAATGGTACATGACATCCTCCACGGTCATTGAATCTTTGTTAGCACTAGTGTGTACATGAAATCATCCTTGGTTAGTTGGACTAGAAGGTGAGTGAACCCTAGTTCACACGGTGATACACTAAGTTATCCTTGGTTTAATGAACTGGACGCGAAGTGATATCGAGTTCATAGTGATACACGAAATACTCCACGATCATTGAATCCTTGGCAAATTCAATCCAGTTGCACCCAAATTCATATGGATTGTCAAATTCAACCTAATTGCACCCAAATATTTTTGTATTCCTAATTTTTTTTATGGTATGATTTTTGTATTCCTAATTTTTATCCAATATAAAAATCCAATATTCAAATATTGGGTTTAATAATTTTATATGGATTGAAAATCTATATAAATTATCCCCTATAGTTTTATATATAAAATTGGGTTAAATTTGAAAATCCAATTTCATATAATATTATCCGCTATATATAAACACAATTTCATGGGGTTCCTAATTGGATTGAATTTGAATATTGGGTTTATAAATTTTATATGGATTGAAATCTTTTTGTATTCCTAATTTTTTTATGGTATAAATTTTGTATTCCTAATTTTGCTTACATATAAAATTTAGCCTTTTTAATATCTATTTTTAACGTTTTTCTGCATTTTACTTTGTTGGGACGTTTTATTTTTGACAAAATTTGTTGGGACTTGATCAATTTTAAAAGCAGATGTTAATCCATTCAAGGAGTAACTTGTCGTCGTCTCTTTTAACGTGCATAATGATTGTTACTTGGCGTTTCTCTATTTCCGAGTTGGAGAATTATCTCTACTTTATCTATAGTATTTATTAAGATTGGGGTGAATATGAAAATACTATAGAATATAAAGTAAAAACTGTAGAACAAATAATATGAATTTATTTATATATAATGTTAGTGAGATACATATGTCAACTTTTAAGTTAGGTGGAGGGCGGATGGACGAAGTAAGTAAGGGGGCGAAAGTGACAGTCAGGGGTTGCAAAAACTTACCTTTAAGTGCGACCAACACGAATGGCAAACGACGACGGAGTTTGGCCATCAGAGAAGTGAACACGTTAACCAAATCTGAGCAAAGACCTCCAGATTGAAATTGAAAAGACCCACTCGAAGGTAGATCTAGGGTTTTTGATGGGAACAAGGAGAAACGCCTACGAAACAGTGGTAACGACAAGCACCCGATCGATTTGGCGTTGGGGTTTGGGGTTGAGGTGACAAGATCTATCGAGGAAAGCTGCAGGAGAGAAATATGGAAGGATGGGTGAGGGTGGAGCAGAGAAGGAGATGCAATGGAGGTTGGGGTGTAAACGTGGGGGGTTGAGGTGAGGTGACAAAGAAGATGGGTTGGGGAAAGGGATGGAAAAAGGAAAGGAAAATAAATCCCACCTGGAGGAGGGAGGTAGAGCCTCCAAAAGGGAGGGGAAAGACCAACGAGCTGGGGAAAACCGCTATGAAACCCTAGTTTTGGGAGGGGGTGACACCAAGGTAGAGAGAAGGCAGAGCGCCTCTCTCTAGACATGGACCGTAGAAACCGACTTTGGTTTATTGTTACAACCTTGCTCCTTAATTCTCTACGTATATTCTGATGCATATATTAGGTCAGTGAACTAGATGATCATCACTCCACTTTAACCTATTGTGTAGAATTTGGTCCTAACCTTGTTTCGTGGTGCTCATAAGATCGACTACTTGAATTAACAAGCTAATTAAGATCTACCACATATGAACTTTAAGATCTACCACATGCAAGTGCATTTCCATGGTTGTTACTTGTTAGTTCACTACTAGAAAAATGGCTTTTTATATCGGTTAAAAAAGGCTTTTCATATCGGTTCTGTAACCGATATAGATAAAGGGGATATTAAAAACAGACGCTTTCTATATCGGTTAAAGAACCGATATGGAAAATGTTTTTTATATCGGTTCCCGATGAAACCGATTATGGAAAGTCGCTTTTTAAACCTATAAAAGCGCTTTTTTTATATCGGTTTCTTAGTTTAACCGATATGGAAAATCACTTTTATATCGGTTATTTAAAGGAACCGATATGAAAAGTCTTTTTTTTTAAAAAAAAAAAATTCCTCAATTGGATATACAAAGAAACAACAAAATCACAACAAATACAATATTTATATAAAAATACAAAGATCTCAAATTATACTCAATATCCATATCCAAATACAAAAACCACATTTATCTCAATTGAGACTTTCTATCTCCTTTGGGAAGAAATTGCTTAAGCACTCAGATTCCATGGAAAACAAATGCAAAGATGATAGTTAAAATTTCCAAGAATGTTCCAAAGAATGTTCTTCAAAATAATTGCTTTGACATTGTATACAATATCACACTAGCTTAATTTCCAGTAAGTTAGGCTAATCCAAATCTCATTGTTTAAACACACAGTACTAAAACATAAATTTCTAGTTATAACCAAAAAAATTAAGAGGAAATTTTTGAGGCACAGTGATTACATGGAAGTCCAAACATAAGACCTCTCTAAACATAAGACCTCCTGCACTCACCACTACTTTTCCTGGTTTCCAAGTCTAAACATTTTCCAAACTCCAAAGTCTGTATATTTTCTTCTAAAACTTCAATTTACCTCCATATTACATGGTTTAATAGTGAGGCTAAAAATTATAGTCTTGGAATGTGCAAAAGTCAAGATAAAATAAAAGTTGCTGGGTTCTCTAAATTTAACAAGGTGAGCGTGAAATGCTAGTGAGACATGCCCTTGCAAAATCTTCCAGCCTTACCATTTCCAAACATTTTACTAAGGCTCTTCTCTTGATATGGCCGCGGTTGTGCTTGAGGCTTTAGTTCCATTTCAAGGTCTGGGTTCACCTGTAGCATCAAAAGAGCAATATTGCATGAGTTGCGGACAAACGGTTTAAAAGTCCATGACCGTGAATTTGCAAGAAGATAACATCAGTAAATATAGTGATTATAATCCTCAAAGATTTTTAGCAGCACAATTATGTAAAGCAATACTCACTGTATCGTTTCTGAAGTCATACTCTTCCAACATGGGATAATTTAATGCATTTGGCAAGCAATGTTGCTTTACATTTTCAACCTGTATATAAATCATGGAAAAAATTAAATAAAACATTTTGATGAGCAGCTAGCAATTAAAATTACTCTATTCAGATTACTAATAACAATATAATATGTTCTTTGAAACTCTTAATGGATTTTTCCATAACAAAAATTTGAATTTCTAGGAACCTTTTTGGTGCGAAACTCAGGGTATGTTTTGGCACTATATTATTTGGTGAATTCTACAATACATTCCATGCACCCCTGAAATGACCTAAAGTTGACCTAAAAAGGGAGAGAGGAATTGTATCATTTTTTTTCCAAGAGAATGACTTAATCCAGCATCATTTTTTCATGACAAATGACAGATCATTGATTCAATTCTGTAGTCATGTCATGACTTGATAATATAACTCAAAATGGAAAGCAGAAGAGATTAAGAGCATTGGAGTAAAACATATTGTAACTTTTTTTGCAAAAGCTCAAACCCTAGATTACCTGAGCAGGGTCAATTTCAAATGCATGGGCTTCTTTCTCTTCGGCAGCAGCTGCCACTTCTGCTTCATTTATCAACTCATCATGAGTGCCTTCAACTTCACCTAATGCTTTGCTGATTGTAAATCCATCTCCATGTGTACCCTATGCAAAAAAAAAAAACAGCAATAGGGATTCTATATTTCACTTGTATATCGTAAAACATAGCAATAAAAATGCAAAACTACAAGAAAAATTACAATATTCATGTTAGTTGGTGTTAGAAAATGCAATTCACGGCCACACTAAAAATATGTTGTGATGAAGTTGAAAACCTACGACTCTACGAGAAACCAATTCAATACAACATGGTAACAATTTAGAAGAATGTCTAATGCTGGCACAAGCATTTCAAAATCGAAACCAGACAGCAATAAATGAGGCGAATCCAATCATGCCCCAGATATATCATATATCCACTCCCAAGGAAATACTAGAATTGTAATTACAGGAAGGGCAAAAAACCAGCCAAGAATATCTAAGGATCACAGACTGTAGACACCAATGTCTACAATAATATATCCAATTATATTTATCTGGACACGTTAGAATTAAGAAGGGTCAACCTAGGCTACTCAAACACTTTCAATAGTATCCCACAAACAAAGGATATGATAACAAACCTCAGAAGTAATCCTTGCTCGAGATATAGCATCATCCTTGAGCAGTGTCTTCAATACCTGCAAAATTTGTTATTAACCGCATGAAATCTCACCCAAAATTCACGGTGTCAGGTAAGGACAACACAAGACGTGGAGACCGTGAAAGCATCATCTACATACCTCTGGAAATGGAGACTCAACAAAGTAGCGATTCTTCTTGAGGACAAGTAATGTTCTTGTGGAGAAGTTGAAAAAATTACATTACCTGGAACAAGAGCAAAATGAAATTCAAGTTCTCAACATTCAGTAATTCGTATCCTATTTATTATATTTCTGAACTAAATATTACAACTTTTCCAACTTACATCACCAGCATAATGACAAATTGTGAAGTCACTTTGTGATAACTTGGGTTTGCTAAACTTTTATGGTTTTGAAGGTCTGATACAACTTTTGGAATTTGGGTAAGTTTCATGTGGTGATCTAGGAAACATCCTGCATAAACAAGCACATACAGCTATCTGAGCATCAATAAAAATAATTACAAAGAATATGTGTTATCAGTACAAAGTATACCAAGCTTTGTTCAAAAGAGCAACGATGCCACCAGGTTTCTGAAAGTGAATACAAGACAATTCAAAGTTTAAGAAAAATCAAATGATAAATAATCAATTCATTAGTGACAAAATGCACAAATACAATCATTTTATCAGTCTACAAAAAGAATAATGGCAAAATCAAGAACAATACCTTGATAATGTACACTGAAAAGAAGCAAGGCAAACAAGCATTCAGTATAACACCAAAGTCTTCAAACGATTCACATCACAATGTAGCTTCTTTTCAATTTCAATTCACTTCCCAAAGAACAAACTTAAACAACAAAGCCGAATCTACAAGCGATTCAATTCAACAACACCACCACAACTTGAAAACCCTAAAACCATAACAACTCCACTATTAGGGACGAAGGTTAATGAATCATACCGGAAAAGCGATTAGGGGCGAAATCGAACGAAGGAGACGAAATGGTGAAGCAAAGCAAAGAAAGATCCTTAACAAACTTAATCAAAGAACAAAGACAACCCACACCAACGACGACGCAACAACAACGACGTGGACGGGATCTCAGCCGACGCGCGCAAAGAACGACGTGGACGGTGGCTTCGCGTGGGTTAGGGTTTCTCTTCTCTCTCGCGTGCAACGGTGGCTTCGCGCGCGACGGCACAGCAGATGAAGCTCGATCGCTTTCGCGTGGGTTGGTTAGATCTGTTTCTGCGCGTGGGTTGGTTAGATCTGCTTTCAGAGAAGCTCGACCGTTTTTCGCGTGCGGCGCAGCAGCGATGAAGGTCGTGCGACGGTGGCTTCTCTCTTCGCGCTCTCTCTTGCGCCACTATCTCTCTCTTCGGCGTGGGTTGGTTAGAAGCTCGACCGCTTTCTCTCTTGGCGTGGGTGTTTCTCAAGGGAATTTTTTTTTTTTGGTTTTCAATGTCCATCTATATCGGTTAGTTACTCAACCGATATGAAAAATGTAATCAAATGTCCATCCATATCGGTTAATTACTCAACCGATATGAAAAATGTAATCAAAATTGCAAAAATGCCACCGTCTCCTTTTCCATATCTGTTAGTGTTTTAACCGATATAAATTGCTGATGTAAAATCCGTTTTTTCCACTAGTGGTTGCTATCAAGCTTAAGAAGTCTTACATAACTCACAAGACTACTTGAAAACCTGCAAACTTTAAGATATACCGATGAAGAACATTATGGAAGCTTCAAGAAACACCAATAGATGAAGATAAATAAGTAGGGAAACCTCAAGATCTCTAGATTTTTTTAGCGATATGAACCAGAGTATCCATATATCTAGATTTTTCTACTGTAATCAATGCTTTTAGATCTTTCTATTTTGTAATGTAAAGCCCAGCTACAAGAATAGTATAAATATGGCTCATCACCAAGCATTTATGAATCAAACAATAATGAAGTAATAACAACTTTTCTTGAGCTACTAGAGAGTTCTTTATCTACCCTTCCTATTGTCCCCGAGCCATTTACCACCTGCAACCTTTTCCATGGTTGTTATTTTCTAAACTTACTAGCCTCATTACCCGTGCGATGCACGGGGTGAGTTAGTATCGATGAATATAAATACATTAAATCAACTCATTAATGTTGTACTAAGGTAAATATTAATTAGAGATAGTTTAGCAAATCTATTTATTTTTGACATGAATCCAAGAAAATTAATTGCATAAAACTACTATCTTTAATATGGGTAAAAGTAGTTACTTCTGCTTATAATTAAGTCCAGAGGTATATTTGGGAGTTCTATTATAAATAAGGCTAATGTTTCCTATGAATGAAGTTAAGTTATAAAATTAAATAACAATATTATAACTACTCCATGGTGCTTGGGTTTGAGCACCCCTAGTGCTCCATCAATGAATGTTTGCTTACTTAAAAAAGTAACAATATTATAAAATTAAAATAAACTTTGACAAATATATTGGAATTGAACACGCATAGATTGAACATGCATGGATATTACGAAAAAAGTCTAATATACATTCATCAAATGTAAATATAAAAACTTAATACATAATACGGTCCTACTCGGCTCGAGAGATTAGTCTCTAGAGTTACGCGTAGAGGATGATCGGTTTATACCAAAAAAATATAAATATAAAAAAATTTAACCGATAATTAATGAGAAAAGATTAGAAAGTGTAACACGTACGTATAGGTATCATGCAGAGTTTGATTTAAAACTAAATATTAATATAAGTATGCTTTTAATACTTGTTGACGTGAAATTATCTAAATAAAGAAGAAAATATCAATTTGGACATGTAAATTTTTTTCCATCAAACAGATTATCGTCAAGCAAATTTCGCGTATTTGAACATCTAAAAAAATTTGAGTTATAAGAAAATTATAAATCCTAAAGTATCCTAAAACACACTGTCTAACATTTCACTTTGCACATTTTGATACAAAATAATTTTTTTGCCCATCAAGAAAAACCAAAAAGAAACAAAGAAAAACTGAAAAAAAGAAAGAAGATAAAAAAACAAAAAAAAAACTGAAACAAAAAAAAGGGGGCAGATCGGACAAAAAAAACCTGAAACGAAAAGAAAAAATATTTGGCACATACATTATAGTAGATGCAGCCATACATAACTAACAAGACTGCTTGAATTAATAAGCCAGTTTAAGATCTACCACATGCAGAGTTTTTTTTTTTTTTGACCAGAACCACATGCAAAGTTTAAGATCTACCACATGCAAACTGGATATTTTTGGAATACATGCCACTTGAAGTTAAGAAGAATTTTTGGAATAAATGCAACTTGAAGTCAAGAAGAATAAATAGACACAATATTATAATGAGTAAACAATTATTTTGGTCCTTAATTGTCTGAAGCACTGCCATTGTAATCCTTAAATATATTAAACTTACACAATATAATTGTTCTCCAAATCTATCTTTTATTTTTTATTTTTTGATATTTCCCCGTATTTATGTTTTTAGTTGTCAAATATGTCTTCTTTTAGTTAATTTGATCTTGAAATATGTTTTCTATTAGTGGAGTGATGACACACTTATAGATATTTATTTTAGCATATTTAGAAACTATAGTGACAATGTCTCACACATTTAAGGACAAATATAATTATTTACCCAATATATAATACCACAAGATTATTTGTAATATAAATGAGGTAAAAAATCGTACGTGAATCATGAGACGTTCATATTTTCGTCCTTATCATTATTACAAAGGACATACACCAATATATATATATAGCTATATACTATGAAAGAAAAATCTCAAACCCCCCACGTACAGACTTCACATACTTTTGGTACAACTGCAATTAATTCGTAAAAGAAAGCTGAGTTGCCGCCAATAATCTTAGATGCTTGGCCTCAAGTTCAGATGAGATGCTATCTTTTGACCCAGAGAACGGTCAGCCTGCACAGCAAAAACAGCACATGCGCCACATTCAGAATCATTAGATCGACACTCTTGAGTCTCTTGACCCTATATATAGTTTTCTTTTTAAGTTTAAGGGCCCCCCCATCACTGGGATCGATGGTCCTAAAAAGTGTTCACAATGGCCACACACGGGGAAAGGGAAAGAGACAAGAGCAACACTGAGAAAAAAACCATTGTTCTCTCTTTATTGTCCCCGACTCTTATCACATTAATTAGCTGTGATTTAAGAGGCAAAATAAAATAGTAATTATGAAATTCTCACCTGAGACCAGTACGATATCCAGATGCTACGGATTTCATGAGTGCAACGTGGATCTGATAATGCATCAACCCATCTGCGGATAAATCTTTCTTGCCTGAAAAAAAACAGAAAATGATCGAGTGCAGATACCCCTTCATTACATATCCACAAACATATTTCTCATAGAGCATATTAGTAGTTCAAGAAAAGAACCTGTCAGGTGCCCAGGACCGGTATCTCTCTCCAGGTTGTTTGAAGTTGTTCTCCTTCTCAATAACGCACTGCATTAAGGAGGAGGAATTGCTCACACATTAATTTTTGCACTAATTAGAAGCTTTATTCAACCAATTTACAAGCTTTTTTTTTTGTTTTTTGTTTTTTACAAAAAGTTAACACAATTCTAACCTTGTTCAGAAAATTTGGAAATACTTAAGTAACAAATTAAAGCATATGATCTATATATGTTTTACCATTTCACGCTTCCCATTTAAGATGACAGGAGGAGTGGGGAACTTTTCTGCATGACGAACAGTGTCATATCTCGAAGGGAAGTAATTGACCTATAAATTAAACAGTAGAGCGAGTTAAGAAACAATATTAATTAAGCATGCACGCAGGCACATGAATAATTTAAGGAACCAGAGAGATTCTGAATAAGAGAAGATAAATTGACCTCTTCATCCCTGTGCATGAAATTCATGAAACCTTCATGGTGATTGTTGTGATAGGCAGACTTGGGAGCATTAACAGGAAGCATGAGATAATTGGGTCCAAGTCTGTGTCTCTGACTATCGGCATAGGAGAAAATCCGAGTCTGAAGCAATTTATCATTGGAGTAGTATACACCAGGCACAAGAATGGCAGGGCAAAATGCAAGTTGCTCATTCTCAGCAAAGAAGTTATCTATGTTCTTATTCAATACCAATCGGCCAACTGGTTGCAGGGGCAAAATGTCCTCAGGCCAAATCTTAGTTACATCAAGAGGATCAAAATCAAATTTATCCTCATGGTCAGGATCTATGGTTTGGATGTAAAGTTTCCACTCAGGATAGTGTCCAGCAGCAATTGAATCAAAAAGGTCTTGGGTGGCATGGCTGTGGTTGGTTCCTCCAACCTTAATGGCCTCCTCCTCCAACAGACACTTGACACCATTGGTGGTTCTCCAATGAAATTTGACGTAGAGTGATTTCCCAGCCTTGTTGATAAGGGTGTATGTGTTAACACCAAAACCATCCATGTGCCTGAAATCCTGAGGGACACCGAGATCATCAAATAAGAAGGTAAACATGTGAAGACTTTCAGGATGGTGGGAGAAGAAATCAAGGATTCTCCAATTCTCCTGAATGTGGGACTTTGGATTGGGTTTGAGAGCATGGACCATGTCGGGGAACTTCAAGCCATCACGAACAAAGAAGACAGGAAAGTTGTTTCCGACGAGGTCGAAGTTACCCTGGTGAGATCATCCATCCATCATCGAGTTAACAAAATTTGACAAGGTAAGTGATCAAGTGAGGAGGGAGGACATAAGTTAACACAGTTGTAACAACAAATACATAAATACACTTGGTTGGTTATGGTTAGGTTATGCATGCATGCATGCATGCTGACCTCTCTAGTGTAAAATTTGACGGCAAAACCTCGAGGGTCCCTGAGGGTTTCAGGGCTGCCACGCTCGTGGATAACGGTTGAGAAACGGACAATGACGGGCGTCTGAACTCCAGGTGCTCGAAGAAAATCCGCACAGGTGAGGTGAGAAATGTCATGAGTGACTTCGAAGAAACCCTTTGCACTGGCTCCCCTCGCGTGGACAACGCGTTCTGGGATTCGTTCCCTATCAAACTGTGCAAGCTTCTCCACAAGATGGTAATCCTCCAGAAGAATTGGACCTATCGAAACAATTTAATTTGATTATCTATTTAATTTCCACAATTCCTAATCCTAAATACTACTAATTCACTCTCACATTAATTGTCAATTATCTATCTAATATAAACACAATCGATAGATTATTATAATAATTAGATTAGATTAATAAATAAATAAATAGTACCGACCTCGAGATCCAACCGTTAGCGATGAGTTATTGTTCCAGACAGGAGCGCCGGAATTAGTGGTCCAGAAGGAGGAATTAAAGGCACTTGATGGTCGATGCTTGTAAGGATCCATGGCTTGGGTATGCAGGGCAGGGGAGGAGGGAAGAGAAGGGAGGGATGTTGAATTTTGTTTTGTGTGATAACCACAAGTCTAGTCTACATGCACCATTTTATACGTAACAGTAAACCACTATTTCCATCTCTCATATTATTTCCATTGCTTATCCTTTTTCGTAGCACATTTTTTATTAATAGTAAACCTCTATTTCACATTTGACGTTTGACCTTTAGTATAGGATTAACTCTCTCTCTCTCTCTCTTTAACATAGTAAGATGTTTAATCACAAGTCCCAAACTTCCCCTGCTCCAAGTTAGAAGATTTTTAGTGTATTCGTTGGATAATATGTGCGGTGTTTACTTGTTTTTTATAAGCGCCGCGGTGTTTACTTATTATTTCATTTAAATTGATAAAAAAAACAATATTCATGAGAATAATTACATTTGGTGCAATAAATAGCACAAATATTTCCAAAAAAGACATCGTGAGATAAAAATTTATTTAAGAGTGACATATGTTGCCTTTTAAAAACAAAAATGCTATTTTGACAAAAAAATTTTAAATCGAATCGACCAATTCTACAACACACAATTAACCAAGTTTTTTAGACTATTAGCCAACTCGCTTTTTTCACGCTTTTTATAGTGTGATTAAAAACTTGGTTAATGATCGATTGGCTAATAGTCTAAAAAATTTGATTAATTGGTGTTGTAGGTTGGTAACTTGTCGATATGTCAATTTTTTTTTTGTCAAAATAGCATTGTTGTTTAAAAAACGAGGGTTATTTATCCAATCTCACTTGTATTTCTCAAAATATGGCATACTAGTATGTATGACTCGTGCGATGCACGGGTATACATTTTTTTAAAAATTTAACTTGGAATTATTTTATTAATAAAAGAATTTAAATTATAATTATGTATTTGTAATTTTTGAAAAAAAAGAATTTAAATTTCACTAGTGCAAAATCTACATTAAGAAGCATCATTTAAAGCGTCGGTTGTTTAAATAAATTACTTAAATGTAAACACGGTGGCATTTTGCAATTAAATGGACGTTTTGCATTTTACTGCCTACTTTTAGCATCGGTTATTTAAACAACCGATGCTAAATGTCTTACGCAAGACACATTTAGCATCGATTGTTTAAACAACCGATGGTAAAAGTCCACTTATATTTTTTCATTCTCGCGTTCTCGTCTCAGTCTCTGAAATCTCTTGCGTTCTCAACTTCCTCCCAGCTCTCTCTTTCTCAACCCTAGCTCTTACTGCTCTCCCTCCCTCTCGCCATCTCTGCTCGCCCTCCCTCTCACCCTCACTTCCCCCCCTCCGTCTAACCATCACTGCTCTCCCTCCGTCTCACGTCTTGCCGTTGCCATCGCTGAACTGTTACTCACTATTTGCTGAACAGCAAGAACATCTATTCGTTTGCATCATCATCTCCATGTTCTAGGTAATCTCCTTCCCTATTATTTTGTTCCAATTTCAATATCCCTTATTGATTTCATGGCATTGCTTTCCCCTATTCCAATTGGTACTCACAGGTACTGAACGAAAGGCACCTAGAAAGAATTGGTCATCAAACTTAACCCCATTTCCATGCTTCTATCTTTAATGGCAGTGGAGGTTAGGTGTAGTTCATGGGTTTATGTATTTTTGTCTATGTTGAGTATCGTTGTTGGTTGTGATTTGACCTAGTTTAGGGATTCAATGATTCAACTTTTTTAGGCTTATGTGAAACTGTGTCTTGCATTTGGTCATGGATACCCATGTTTATTCTTTCAATCTTGATTTTGTTTTAATATTTGGTACAGGTTTTTTGAAAGTTTCAGATCTTCAAGCTATCTATTCTATCCAATTTTTGTTAATAATTACTTATGTGGGTTAATGTGAATTTAATATTTATGGGCTATTTGTTATTCCTTTATCCTAATTGTTCCTTAAAATGTATCTAACTCCGTTAACCATGGCAACATAATAGATGGCTAAATGGAAATAGGAACAAGAAAATAGGAATTCTTGGGCTTTATGTGATGAAATGCAACTTGACCAGGTACCTTGTGCTCTGACATATGGTAGCTCTTGTTTTCACCCAGTATAGCCTCAAAATCTGTTGCTGGAATAGTTAAGTCTCTGACTGTGTTCATTAGCATAATCATATCAGCTACATGTAGCTATTGTTTGTTTGTTTCCCAGTAGTGCTTTGAAGTTTGAAAGAGAGTTCAACAATTGAGTTGGTTTAGTTATTTTCAAGTGCATATTGATTCATGTATAAATACACTTATTCTTCTTGTTAGCCGTTGGATAACATGGTCCTAAGCTCAATGATACTATCCATGTTTTTGATAGACGAATGATTGAAATATTGGAAGTATGGATGTTAATTGATTGATGTTAGTCAGTCTTTTGGATGGGGAGAATACGCATTTTTAGGTGTGCATGAAGCAAAAATGAGGTTACTTTCCTTTATTTAGATTTGAGTTCATCTTTTGCTGACATAACTGAATCATAAAGAATCTGTAGAAGTCTCCAAACAGATATGACACAAACGGTCTCCATTGTTGCCATGATTGTCTCATCTTCTTAGATTTACCATTCAAACCAATTGCAGTCAAATATATATTGGATTTAGAAGTTAGAACTTAGAACTCATCGCTTATTGTGGCAAAGTCTGTGGTTTGCAACATAATCTGGTAGAATTAGTGAACAAAATCAGCTTTCAAAAATTGAAGGTAAGATACTGAGCAAAATCAGCTTCACAAGTCACTTTAGTAAAATTTAAAAATAAAATGAAGTAACATTCTGAGTTGTGAAGATATACCTTATTCATGGAGTTATCTGATATATTTATGGATTGAGAAGATTACCTCTGACCATAGTCATTAATTGAGGTATTTTTTTTGAAGTCATTAGATGATATTCGCAAATTCACGATTCTTTTAAGTAGGCCTACAGGTTTTATAGTTGTTGAAAAGCAATATTAACACTTGTGATGCTTTTTTCACCTTCGGACTTTCAGGTACCTATAAAGGCTTAGGCTGGTGAGGTAGACTACCTCTGGACAATACTTTCTTTGGCCGCATAGCTTTTAGTTTGAGAGTGCCCACACTTATATTTAAGTTAAAGGTAATTATTGTTTATGATTATACATGTGAGGTAGGAGCAACAGAAAACAATCTCATATTTTTGTTTTAATTCTCCTACTGCTTAGTGATATTTCTTTTAATTCTTCTGCTGTATGTAGTTTTAGCACCCACTTTGGGGCCTAAAGATGACGATTAGCGTGAACTGTGATCATTTGGATAAGATGACAAAAACATAACAAAGAAGTGCAGATTCTCAAAATTAGAATCTTATTTTGAGATTCAAATGTGAACTGAGGTGAACTATCTTTGACTAACTGATACATGGATTGAGTGATAATCATTATGAATCTTTGTTTCTTTTAATCAAGGTACTATAAATAAAAGTATTTTATGAACATTTCTACCATAACCGGAATTTGAGTAAGAGTTTTTGAGCTGAATGGTGACTATGTAACTTGATAGTCCTATTGAAGATATAAAGTAAAACCATGATATCAAATTGGAAGATTTAATGAAATTTATAAATCACTTGAGTCTTGAGGATGCATAAGTTGGCAAAACATAGAATTTCCTATTAATGATACCACCATTTAAGGATTTATTCCTATCTGTATTGGACACCATTTTTTCTAAAATATTTGAGAATTGGTAGAGAGAAGATTTTATCAAAGGAAGTGGAAATGGGTAGTCCATGTGTGCATTTGTTTTTTCCTTGTGTATTCACTTGCGACTTCATGTGGTCTTTATTATGTGATGAAGTTTATGCTGACCATTGTGAGTGTCGGTATTGTTGATAATTGGGAGAAGATATTAAATTTTGTCAAAGCAAATAGTTTTTCTTAGTAGGTATTTGATAATTGGGAGAAGAAATAAAATTTTGAAATCTAATTTGATAAGATTAGTGGTTACTATTCTGAGTTAAAGATCTAATGAAAGGGAATTGCGATTTGTTTTCTCCTTTTATTATTTCATTTACTCATGTATTTCCCTTTGAAAGCTAGTCACCATGGAGTCTGTTCGTGGAGTAAATGTTCCAATGTATACCACCCTTAGGAGGACAACAGCAGTATTTACAATGCTTGTGAAATATATGCTGGTGGGACAGCGGTATCACTAGTGCAAAATGTAGTGATCTGAGGGTAACAGTTTCATAATTATTGTCACACTAGTCTTACTGCTACATGTTGGTCTGCAACTATTGACATTCTTTGCAGGAGCTCTACTGGAGAAGTAGATAGTAGTTGTCTGTTCTAATTTGGTATGTGTTCCTCACATTGAGTTATAATTATTTTGTGTAGATGATTGATCTGCCTATTTAACTTAAATATTGCTGCAAATGTATTCGAGCCATTTTTTATACACTTGTGTATGATTTTGTCCTTCACATTTATGCATTTGATTCATTGATTCTAATTAATAGGCTCCTCTTTTAGGAACAGTGGTACACAAATTTGTATTTTTGTTTTCTCATTTTAGCTCTGCGAATTCTCATGCATATTTGATCAGTCAGTTTGATTCTTATTTGTAGTGTATTAGTCATGTTAATTCTCTTCAGATATTGCAAGTGTGCTTAACCTCTAGTTTTACAAATTAGTCACTTTCACAAATGGAACAGAGATTGATGTATGTTCTGCATGTTTTTTTTCAGAGTTCTCGTAGAGGCAAGAGAGTAAAAAAGGAATGGAATGAAGATGATAAATCAAAGGAAGTAGTTCATCTTGGGGACCTTACCTTACCTTAGTTTGACGTTTTTGTTTTAGAAATTTATAGAAATTTTAAGTTTCATAAATTGTATTGTAAGATATCAATTTCAATGGAATTTGAAGAATTTTTATGATTTTATTATGTGTTGTTGTTTGGAAATAGTATATCAGGATATTATAAATTGGTCAATTGATAGACCTTTAGTATCGGTTATGTAAGATGACCGTTCTTTAAAAGTCACCAAAAATGGACCTTTAGCATCGGTTATGTATGATGATATTGCTAAAAAGTGACCAAAAATAGACTTTAGCATTGGTTATTAAGGATGACCGTTGCTAAAAGTCACCAAGATAGACTTTTAGCATCGGTTATTAAGGATGACCGTTGCTAAAAGTCACCAAGATAGACTTTTAGTATCGGTTATTAAGGATGACCGTTGCTAAAAGTCACCAAGATAGATTTTTAGTATCGGTTATTTAAATAACCGATACTAATAAAAGATGTTTTCAAGACATAAAAACACCAAAAAAGCGTCATTTAAAGATCGGTTTTTGAAAATCCGATGCTAAAAGTCACATTTAGCATCGGTTATTTAACCACTACTAAATGGCAGACATTTAATATCGGTCGAATTAGTATGGACAGATAACCGATATTGCTAAAAGTACAAAATAACCGATACTAAAAATCTTTTCTGCACTAGTGTTTGTAGACTGACTTATTTGAATTTACAAAATAAACATGATTTTGGTAATCCGTTAAGTAATTAGATGTAGAAAAATGACTGCAATGTTACAAATTAATCTTTTTTTAATCAAAAATAATGAGTTTTATTTGATGGTGGTTGTATTTTTATTAAATAAAAATGTTAAAGTAGTACATAAGGTAAAACGATGTACAGACTTAACCAAATTTTGGTTCAACGTTGGTGGATAAAGAATGCTTATATTATATGTGTTCTTTAACTGTGAGGTTAAGATATTGTTTGGAATGGACAAACTCGAAAGGGTTATTAGCTATTTGTTTTACTCACACAGTATGAGTGTATTGTGACCTTATAAAGATAAAAATCGATTGCTAAATTACACTATAACTAAAAAAAGCAGTTAGTTCCACTATAATTTACTTTTGATTGTACTAAACTATATTTCACACTCTTTTAGTAGTTATATTAGATTATATTGTAAAATGTATAATCTTACAATTACAATATCTTTGATAAAATCTTTTCTACAATTATAATGGTTTAGGATATTGATAAGATTCATTTTGAATAAAAATAGACTCTAATTAGATTTTATGGATTTTTCTATTTATTAATATACCATTATGGAACAACTATATAACTATTATTATAGATATATATTTAGGTACAGATAGTACTGTGATTCTCAGAAGCTTCGATGACATTACTTCATTTCATCAATTAGTGCCCAACAATATACTGCGTGCTGGATCGTCGTCTTCCTCGTGTCATTCGACCTGAAATTCAGCGAGTTCTAGTCAGCTAACGACAGCTGCAGTGAGCAACAGTGAGGTAATGACATTACATTTTCCAATATTTCTCACACTCTTACTTTTCCTTCTTACATTCACTTTCATCCTTTTTTCCTTTTTACTTTATTACTTTTATTTTTCTCATAAATAATTATTCTCTTTCTCTTATCACTCTTCTTTTATTTTTTTTAACTAACAATCTAAAAAGTAAGAAAATTTAATGACTATTTAAACTACTGATTAATATTTAAAACAAATATTTCTTATTGATAATCTACTCTCTTTTACTATCTACTATAATATACTAATCAACTAAAATAATCAATTGAAACTACAAGATAACTGCACTAATATATAAAATCACGGGATAACTGTAGTGATATATAAAAATACACAGAATTAATATTTGTCATTGATAATTATAATTTTTGAAGACTACTATAAATAAACCTACTATCTAAATAATCAAGAAGGCTTAATGACTAATCTAAACTACTAATTAATATAAAACAAATGTTTCATATTGGTAATTTACTATCGAACTTTTGTTATTTACTGTAATCTACTATTTAACTAAAATAATCAATTGAAATTACAAGCTAACTGCATTGATATATAAGAAAACACGGACTAACTGCAGTGATATATGAAAAAATACGAGATTAATATTTGCCATTGATAATCATAATTTTTTTAAGGCTTAATGACTATTTAAATTGATTAATGTTTAAAACACATGTGATAAGTATTTGTCACTAATACCTAAAAAGGACAAATAATTGTCACTGATATATAAAAAAACATGAAATAAATATTTCTTATGGATAATCTGCTATCTATCTTTTACTATCTACTATAATCTACTAATCAACTCAAATAATGAATTGAAACAATGAGATTACTGCATTGATACATAAAAAGCAAACGCGGGATAACTGCACTGTAAGAAAACCCGGGATAACTGATTGATATATAAAAATACACGAGATTAATATTTGTCATTGATAATTATACTTTTTTTAAGGCTTAATCACTATTTAAACTAATTAATATTTAAAACACACGTGACAAATATTTGTCACTAATACATAAAAAAAGACAAATATTTGTCACTGGTATATAAAAAAACACGAAATAAATATTTCTTATTCATAATCTACTATCTATCTTTTACTATCTACAATAATCTATTAATCTTTTTTTTTATCAAAGTGACACTAATGACCATTTTACAACTGTCCCCAAGGGGATTCTAACTCAACACCTTGAGGATATACGGCTAGCTCTTACCACTTAGCTAGCACCTCAAGTGTCTATAATCTACTAAATAACTCAATAATCAATTGAAACTATGAGATGTCTGCATTGATAGATAAAAAACAAACACGGGATAACTGCACTGATATATAAGAAAACACGGGATAACTGCATTGATATATAAAAATACACGGGATTAATATTTGTTATTGATAATTATAATTTTTTTAAGGCTTAATGACTATTTAAAATGATTAATATTTAAAATACACGTGACAAATATTTGTCACTAATACCTAAAAGCACAAATAATTGTCACTGATATATAAAAAATACGAAATAAATATTTTTTATTGATAATCTACCATCTATCTTTTACTATCTACTATAATCTATTAATCAACTCAAATAATCAATTCAAACTATGAGATAACTGCACTGATACATAAAAAACAAACACGGGATAACTGCACCGATATATAAAAAATACGGGGATAACTTCAATGATATATATAAAACATGGGATAGCTGAAAAAACACGGGATAACAACACTGATATATAAAAAAACACTATACTAACATATTAAAAACACATGATAAATGCAAAATTGTATTAAAATGATAGTTTTACATTTCTAGATTTTAATACTGTTCCTAACTATTCCCTTGAGTAGGGTTTAGCAAGAACACGAGAGTAATAGAGAATAAGACTATAAAGAATGGAGAGTCAAATTCTGGATCCTCTATTAGCCTCAAGGGCGAGATATATATAGTACAAGAGTAATTGTGAGTAATAAATGCTCATTATGGTGATTACATATCTCGGCGCAATTATAGGACATTCCATATATGTATTCTGCTTATGATTACTCTATAGCCGAGGGGAGAAGAGGCCGAGCCGTAGACGGAGGGGGAGTCCCTCACTCTGCGTGGCCGATGAGTCCCTCGGTTCTTGACGCAGGCCGAAGCCTCAAACTGTCTTGCCTTGCCTTCTGGGAGTCAGTCGTGTCGGTCAGGAAGCGATGTGTGGCCGAGCCTTCATGGGCGGTCGGCTGGGAACATAGTCCCTCGAGCGGCAAGTGCATTGCACGAAGGCGCTCTAAGATAGCTTCGGCTTGTCACAACGTTCCTAGTCCCTCGATTGAGGGTCCTTGATGTTTCCAGTTGTCCTGTCTTTAATGCTTTGGAACTTTGACTTCTTTGGAGTCTCATGCTTGAATGGTCAGCTACCCGCTTTGGCTGACGTTTGTTTTTGTATCATCATGAATGTCTATTGTGAAAGTTTGTTCTTCCCTTGCTATATAAGAAGGGGTTTAGGTCTTCACTTCTGCTATCGATGGCTTTTCCTATTGTTGCAATTCCTCATGGTGCTGAGATTGCTCATGTACTCAATCAGTTGCATACTCGATCGGTTGTGTTTACTTTTTGTTCATGTTTAGCTCCACTTATTTGTTGTGCTCTTCGGAATTCTTCATTTGCACTTTTCTTTGGAAGCGTCTTGTGTTGCGCTTGATAGCGTTTTATGTTTACTTCGGCTTGTTTCACCGGTTGTGCGAATGGCCTTGTTGGTGCCCGAGGGTCAGATGTCGACTTTCGCGATCTACACCGTCGGGACTTGGGTTTCATGGGCTTTCTGAGTGTCGAGCTCGTTGGCTCGTCGTCGGCGCGCGTTAGCTTCGCTTACATATTGGAAAGCTCTTACACCGCACCGAGCGTGTTAAGCGTCGGCAGCGATTACTTTAGCTTTATGCGATCTGAAGCCCCTTTCGGGTTTCGAAAGTGAAGCATGGGTTCACGCCGAACCGAATCGGTGTGCCCAGGGTGGTGCGTGGCTCGTCGGCCCGCCTCACCGTCGGGACTTTAGTCTTCATTTCCTGCGGCAACATCGAGGCGTTGCTTTCGGTCCTTACTGTCGGGACTTCGTTATTATGGCACATTCTTTTGTTTTTCTTGAAAGGTCTTATATCGCCCGTAGGACTTACGTTGCCTTTGATTATTTGGTTGAAAGGTCTTGCACTGCCGTTATTATGGCACATTCTTTTGTTTTTCTTGAAAGGTCTTATATCGCCCGTAGGACTTACGTTGCCTTTGATTATTTGGTTGAAAGGTCTTGCACTGCCGTTATTATGGCACATTCTTTTGTTTTTCTTGAAAGGTCTTATATCGCCCGTAGGACTTACGTTGCCTTTTGTTGTTTGCTCCCATTTGGTTTTATTTTCAGAGATACCGTCACCGATCAGACTTTTGATCACTCGCTTCCTTTTTGTTCGGTTTTCCTTATCCTCTTCAATCAGTCTTCTTTATCCCTGAAACATTTACCTAGTGCACAATATTAGTAACTTCAACAATAATAAATGACAGTAGATTTAACTTCAACATTAAGAATTTTCATGGCTATCCTATTTGTGTTGGCGGAATTTCTCAGCTAAGCAGTATGGCAATCAAGTAGCTTCTAACAGTATATTATTGCATTTAAATTTTATGATAGTTATGCAACTTTTTGATAGCCAAGCGGAAGATGGATATATAAGTGTACTTCCCTCCTTTAGAGATTGTTGCTCGTAGATTGGTTTCTTCCTATACGCTTTCGTCCAAATGAGTTCTCCTTTGATCGGCTCCTCCTCCTTCGAATGGTATCTGAAACACTATAGTGGTTGTACTTACACTTCCTGTTATTTCGTTAACCGACTCCTTTTTCAATCGCTCGACTTTTCATTTTTGCTGCATCGGTCGACTTCTCAATTTTCTACTCGGGCGGTTGAGTTCTTTGTTTTTGAGAAGTAATACATTTACTTTTTGAACCTGGGCTTCAAAATGAGACTTTCTTCAGATTATTTTTCTTTAACCGAAGGGTTATTTTGCCTACTCATGGAATTATTGTGTTCCACTGGCTTTATTCGATTCGAAGTACTAGTATGCTTGAAGGAGCGTTTCCTCAAACGGTTCTGTGACTTCTTCCTTGTTCGGTCAACATTACCAACTACTTCATTTCGCTTGGCCATTTCCTGTTTGTTTGGTAGCTGAGACTTGTTTTGAACCTTATGTCATGTGAAAGCTTTATCATCAGATCCTCAAGTCGTCGACGGTACTATGTCAACCGCATCATTAGATCTCCTTGCCGCAATTTTTTATTTCAATGAGACAATATTTGGAACTTAATTTGGACCTCATTCCTTCACCTGGTTCCCATAGACGGTGCCAGGGGCCTCCGAGCGGCGAGTGCGGAGCATGGAGTCATTCAGAACAAATGGAGTTCTGCTGTATCGTAGCTTTTCAATTGTTGAAATAGAATCTTTGGCTTCTGATTATGTGGATTTTTACTTTTCCTTTCTGGGAAGGTCAATGTAACTATAATTTTGAAGCCGCTTGGCATTGGAATCTATCTGAACGGCGCTTTCTTTTTATTTCCTTTCTTTGTTTTGGACGCTCGAGACATCAATGTATCTCGGCTTCAGTGTCGCTTTGAGAGATTTATATCTAGAATGGTCGGGTGCCCAAGCGTGTGTCTACCTGTTGGGACTTGACTTCTTTGCCCAAAATGACGTCGGGCGTTGCTCGGCTCTTACAGGTTCGGGACTTTCGTTTGGGATTGTTAGGCACATTTCAGTTTTGATCATTTATTGATCAATTTTCTTCATTTTTGCTCGACCTGTCTGGTTGGCTTTTCCATTTTTCCTCGACCAAGGTGGTCGGTTTCTTCATTTTTCCTCGACCTATGTGGTCGGTTTCTTCATTTTTCCTCGACCTATGTGGTCGGTTTCTTCATTTTTTGTTTAGTCATTATGACCAGCTTCTTCAATTTTGCTCGGTCGTTATGACCAGCTTCTTCATTTTTTACTCCCAACCTATGTATTCATAGTCTTCATTTTTGTCAGTCAATTGGCAACTTCACCTTTGTTCGACCAGCTGGTATCATGCACTGACCAATTATTTTGTTTCTTCAAAGCACGTCATTATGGAGCTCTGACTGTTGTTTCACAAGTAAAGCTTCTATTGCACCAGATGCAGCAACATTTTTCAATCATCAAGTTGTGCAAGATGAAGAGTTGTAGCAAAGTTGTGAGCTTTGACTGATGTCGCTGCTATTGGTTGCACCGGTTCCACCGGTAGCAACATTGTCATGGACGGTAGTCACGTCAAGATCGTGGAATGATGTCGACAGGCTTGGATTCAGTAACTTTATTTGGAAAATCTTCAACTTAAAGTTTAGTAATGACGAGCCTTTGTTAATTTCTTTTCTTCAATCCAAAGTAAGTTTGAAGGAGGCATTCCTTCGGAAAGCACCTCCTTAAACATTTCCGCACCCTATTTATTGGACCCAATCTGGGTTTGTTTTTACTTCCGCCATAGCTTCCCCTATGGTTGTGCTGTTTCTTGTTCGTGGGAGGAATAAGAATTTGAGCTTGCCTATTTTAGTCTCCCATTAAGTTTGGGATCCGTCCTCTTTATCACGTCCTGCAGATTACATGTCTCTTGCAAGCAATTGATTAGTTGTCCTAACATTGATCTTCCAATCATTAGTTTACCAGACAGGTGTAACAATATAGCAGCCAAACATTTTATATGAGGGAAAATGTTTTATGTTCCCGCATGAAATATAATGTGTGTAAGATGAATTATTCCATGGAGATGTCAAGCTGGGATGGTAAGTCGTACTGTAACTTCCTTTTAAATTGACAATAGTTAATAAGATGATAAGGTATCTGATATTATAATCAAACTTTAGAGAAGTAGAGTAAGCTAACAAAAAGTAAAGAATGCATAGCTGAAAACACTTCCCTGTTCGGATTGTACAGGTGCTTTCATTGCAGTTATGTGTCGTGTTCGGCGAGCAACAGAGACGAGTTCAAGAAGCACAAAGTGTTTGGCAAAGACCAATCTTTGTTTGGCCTATTGTCTTCTGAATTTTCGTTCTTCGTTTTCGATCGGTTGGTTTTTAATGGACTCCCTTTTCTATCGGTCGACTCTTCTTTTTGCTTGACCGACTATCTCCATTTAAGATTACAATTGTCCGATTCGCTATTTCATTTTCGGTCTTCATTGGATGATATCTGAAACCTTCACTCAATAAAAAGCATTAGTAATTTCAATAACAGCTAATGACATCAAAATTAACGTCAATACACGTGAGTAGGAGATGTGCAACGTCTTTGTGGCAGATCGACTTGATGAGATAAACAAGTGCCGATCAATGAAGATTAGTGAGTGTTTGTGATGATCGGTCCAAATTCTTTGCTGGCAACCAACGAGTCTTCATGAGAATCCGAACGATCCTTCGTCCTCTTTCCCGACGACTTTGGCGGCTGTGATCGCCCTTCAAGTTTAATTTTTTCCTCTGTTCATGTAGTTCGTCCTCCACAAAATATGATTTGTATCCTGAACAAGTTTTGTCCACAACAGCAATGGATTTGTTTTTTTTGGAAGCGTCGTTATCCTCGGCCAATGCCCTCGGCAGCGTCACCCTCTTCGGTAAGCGTGTTTGAGTTGGAGCCCTTTGTGGTCGATGTTGAGTTCACAGTCGACAATAGAGTTTGGTGATGGTTTCACAGGTAAGCAATAGTGAAACCAGTTTGTTGGACCAACAAACTTGGTTATTGCAGCATGAGTTTCTCTAATCGGTTTTGTCTTTTCTTCAAGATTGGATTTATACTTCAGATTTAGACTTCAAGCTTCGTCCTTTCATTAACCACGTTCACTTGTTCACTGATAATAGTTTGCTCGGCGACCCAATTCTCCATTTTTGCCATGCATACTCTCTTCACTTTTTGTCCAGTAAGTTGTCTTTATCCGCAACACTCGGCGAGTGCCGAGGGTGAGTTTGGTTACACAGTTCAACAGATGTGCTCGGCAACAGTGAGGATTCCATGCTCTTCTCATTTTTATTTTTATTTTTACATGGCTGGGAGGTAGCACTGCATACAGTCTAATTCATTTCTTCCACAAACAATAAGTATTATCCAAGGAAAGACATTTATAAAAGTGAATGAATATAACTATTTCAGAATGACAGAGTTTGAATGCTCAGTTCTTCCAAATAAATTATAGGCATCATGCCCAAAAGTTCTCACATAACAAAATTAAAGGTGATCCAAGTTGAGATTCTCTATGAAAGCACTGTGTTCTAGTTCAGGCTATCACATACAGGTTTATTAACTTAGAATTGCTCAAGTTGAATAAAAGAAAATGATTTCATTTCATACGACTGATTTCTAAATCCGAGGAACTAAGACTGGGATTTAACAACTTATCTGGAAAACGCAGGATTCAGCTGAAGCGCGACTGTATGCTGTTGATCGCAGGCATCGCGTACGACAATTTCTCAGTTTCAGATCGGCCCTCTCTAACGGAACTGAGCGAAACCCCCTTGCGGCGGCGCCAACGCAACCACATTGGTTTATTTCTCAGAAACCATCGCATTGCCCAGTAGATTACCAATATTAAGACAAATAATTTATTCAAATCATAAATGTTTTCTTTCTAAATTCATGGCTATGTCAATTAATATGGAAAAGGTATGATAGAAAGATATAACCTGGACCGTGAAATGGGATTTGCTTTGTATGATCTGATTTCCTTTTGAATATGGTTGAACTCCATAGGAATAAGGTGGATCTCACCCAATGAGAACACCGAGCTTGTAAAACTATAACTTTTGAAGCTAATTGTTTCTTTTGGCTTAAGCGCTGGGTTGCGGATCTCATATCTTCAACTCTTGTAACCTGGTGTTGTTGTTTGTGGCTCGTTGATCTGCGTTGAAGGGAGGGATGATCGGTGAAGCCTCGTTTGATTTGAGTCCGAGGGGACATATTTGGGTTCTGATTGTTAAGAAATTTATCTCTTTGGAAGGGCTCGGATCTAGTGATTTTGTCTTCAATTCCAATAACGATGATGATATATAGGTGTTCCATCAGATCGTCATCGGTAGAGATGAGATCCGATGAGAAAAGTGTCCATCGGACATGTGTGGCCAGGGGAGAGTTTCCCGCCCCACTGCGGTGCCAACGCGATAACTATTCTCGATTAAGCGAGTAAGGTTTAAGCGAAACGAGAATAATAGAGAATAAGACTATAAAGAATAGAGAGTCAAATTCCTGGATCTCTCTATTAGCCTCAAGCCATGAGAGATATATATAAGACAAGTAATTGTGAATAATAAATGCTCATTATGGTGATTACATATCTCTAGCGCAATTATAGGACATTCCATATATGTATTCTCGCTTATGATTACTCTATAGCCGGGAGAGGAGGCCGAGCCAGTAGACGGAGAGTCCTCACTCACTGCGCGGGCCGATGAGTCCCTCTGCTTCTTGACGCAGTCCAAAGCTCAAACCGCCTTGCCTTGCCTTTTGGGAGTCGATCGTTATCGGTCGAGGAAGACATGTGTGTGCCCTTCCTGGGCGGCTTACTTTGAACAAATACTTATCTATATTTTTTTGGCTCATTTTTATCTACTTTAATTTTGTCTTTATTTTCACGGGATAATATTCAGATTATATAATAATTTCTAAGTTCATTTATAGCAAAAACATGATAGCATCCGTGCGTGCGTATGCACGAGTATCGTACTGGTGATCGTGAAAACACTGGAAAAAAAAAACATATTTTAACGTGAAAAATACAAACATTAAACCGGTGGGACTTAAATGCGAGGAGCGTAATAAGAATGGAGGCGGTAGCCCGGCGTGGGGCTGTGGCTGAGGCTGTGGCCCCGTCCTGTGGGGATATATAGTATTAAAGACAAAGAAAGGATCGATCCGAAGGCAAGGGAGGGTGACGCGAGAGACCAAAACAAAATCGGTGGAAGGGAAGAACGATTTTACTCATCAATTGGGCAGTAAGGTAAGGTTGGGCAGCGTTATTTTATGTTACAAAAAAATAAAATCAACAAAATTTATGATAGAAATTTGAGCATGATTGGTGAGGGTGACCTGAGGCTGAGGCTGAGCGTTTAGCTGACGAGGACGGTCCCACGTGTCCAATCAGGCGAAGATACGCGCAAGTTGACAATCAAAGGTGTTTTGGATCGATTTCCTTTCCTTTCCTTTCCTTGTCCTTGTCCGTCTGAAATCATTTTTGTTCATTTCGCCTACCTTACGAGGATCTTAGTCAGCATAGATAGATAGATATTTGGTTGGATAAGGATGTGGCGTAGGATTGAGATCTATTAATTCACGCATCATCAAGTCGGAAAGGTTCTAGTTCTAGAAACTGTTTGTTTTCTGCCTATTCATTCATATTTTCTTAGGATAGTGATGTGAATTGCAAATTGGATCCCACAAATAATCATTGCTTGCAACTTGCTACTAGCGTTCTTCCATATTACTATTACTATTACTATATTGATTGGGGTCTCTTCTTCTTCTTCTCATTTGAATTAAAGATGGTTGAGAAGTTCCTGACGGTGCCGCCATTTGAGTGCGCGTGGCGAGAGGATTTGAAGTTCCGGGAAGCAGGAAGAGGGTGCGTGGCTTTCGAAGCATTTGCCTGCAACGATGTCACATTGGTTTTCAGGGAGAATGTTGGAAGCCAGGGCTACCACTACAAAAGAGACAGCAGTCCTCACTACACAATCATATTGGGGAGTCACAGAAATAAACGCCTCAGAATCGAAGTCAACGGAAAAACTGTTGTAGACGCTGCAGGTGTTGGACTCTGCTGCTCCACCTCCTTCCGGAGTTATTGGATCAGTATCTACGACGGCCTCATCAGCATTGGTAATGGCAAATATCCTTTTCAGGATCTTGTCTTCCAGTGGTCTGATTCTCATCCCAATTGTAATGTTCAGTATATTGGCCTTAGTAGCTGGGATAAACATGTCAAGTACAGAAATGTTAATGTCCTCTCATTCACACACACTCTCATGCCCCTATCCAACCATCTCGTTTTTGGTGATTTTCAACTTCAACTCGACGAGGGAGCTGCCGCTGCAGAAGCAGCAGACGGCCACCATAAATGGGGCCTCAAATTTTTTCTAGAGAGTTGGGACTTGTCTGACATCTTCTTCATTGTTGGTCCGGAGGAAAGACCCGTTCCTGCACACAAGGCAATTTTAGCTGCTTCTGGAAACTTCCCTTATCCTCCTCCTTTGCCGCCATCACACTACCTACTATATCTTATCCGCTACTCCGTACACTGCTTCACTACATCTACACTGGCTGGACCCAGGTACAACTACAACTCCTTTCTTCTTATTATTTCTACTTCTGCTTGTGCCATTTTATAATCTTTCTTGGCTGATTTTTATTTCATTTCATGTACCACACTCGTTACTCAAACTAGTTTGTTCTTTCTATCTTGTAGATTTCACAGGAACAACTTGGTTCTTTGAGGGATTTAAGTCTACAGTTTGAGGTGATGCCACTGGCGAAGCAATGTCAAGAGTTCATGGAACGGCTTAAGCTAGATGACAAGTTGTTTGACTCCGCCAAGAATGTAGACTTGACCTATCCATGTATTGGACCTCATTCTTCAACTTTACCCTCACTTCCTGTCAGCATTGATAGACTCAGAGAACTCAAATTATCAGGCCAGTACTGCGACGTAAACATCTACATTGAGAGTTATGGGTTTGTTGCGCGAGCACATAAAATTGTTCTCGGCTTATGGAGCATCCCCTTTGCCAAGGTGAGCCAATTTCACAGTCATTTATCTGATAACATGTACTTCCATTCAGGGGTGGGGTGGTTTCTGAACATTCCTAACCGGAGTATATATGCAACATCAACATTTTAATTTTAGGGATGAAGTGTTAGCTTCAGCGAGCTTTTTATATTATATATGAGATTTCAGTCTATAAGTGGTGGACTATATCAACAAACCTTTTGAGAGGATGTTTCCACATTTCCCAAAATTACTTCTACAATGGGGAAGGGTCTGGAATGTTACTATATATTTTTTCATGACTTTATGCTCCAAGGTCTAACGAGTGACCAATAAAATTGATCAGGTTAATAAAATAATTATCATGTTTAGCAGTGAGATGACATATTCAACATGCCACGTTACAAATTTAATCCCATGACTTGTGAGGTTGATCAATTAACACCTCAATTGCACTGTAAATAGTTTCAAGTTTCAATATTCAAGGTGTCCTTCTCTGGTCATTCCAATGCTAATTGGTTAGGATATTGTCCAGAAACAAGTCATTGCTCTACCTTTATGCAAATTTACTTTATAGTTATGTGGTGTTTGGTAATAATATGTTTTAGGCGGTGGTTATGCATATTTGTATACTTTCATATGAGACATTAGTTAAAGATGTTGTTTTTGCCGATGTTCACTAATGGAATGAGTGAAAGCATGATGTCATCAGAGGTTACTTTACAGGATGTGCCACCAGAAGCTTTCAAGGCTATGCTAGACTTTTTATATGATGGGCAATTAAATGATAAAGTAATCGACTCTGGTTCTTTCTTGCTCCAACTCCTATTATTGGCCGATCAATTTGGAGTGACTTTACTTCACCAAGAATGCTGCAAAATGCTTTTAGAATGCCTCTCAGAGGTAGTTTGATAAACTTAACTCAACAGTAATCAGTACTTACTAGGAAGTTAGAATCATTTTTCCTGTGGATGCCACTTAAATTAAGTGGTTGGAGAAGAGATTTGCGGTTTTGGACTTGTGAAAACAAATGAAGAGATTCATTTTGCAGAAATCAATTCTAAGATATTGATACTTCTTGTCTACATATTATATGCAGGGATGAAGTTCCTCTATTGGGTGAAGGTCATACAACAGAGTTTTTCTATTATTCAAACAAATTTAATGGAGGAGGAAGAAGACAATTTTGGCAACTAATAATGCCGTAGCTTGTGAAGCTAACTGTTGAACTTTGTTGCAGGACTCTGTATGTCCACTTCTCCAAGTCATTTCTTCAATCCCATCATGTAGAGTTGTTAAGGAAACACTGCAGAGGAGAATTTCCATGAACTTTGACTATTGTATCAGTGCGAGTACTGATTTTGTTTTGTTAGATGAGACAACGTTCATCAATATTGTTAAGGTTTGTCTCTCTTAAAGTTGCTCATTTTGATGACTTCAATGGTAAATCCAAGAAATATTAACTGAATAACACTCAACCTCTTTAAAGAGGTCTGCCTATTAATTGGCTCACAAGTAGATCACTAGTTATATAGGTATGAGGCATAAAGAACGTAGTATTGAATTTTTACTTGTATGGATATGTCATTGAAGTGTGGAGACTATTTTAGTGAATTCCTGCATCTGCAATATGGATAGGATCTAAGTTCTTTGATCTGACAACTGTTCATACTATTTCACACATTTGAAACTCTAAATTTCTCTATAACGTCCAAAAGTCAAAACTTAAAATCCCCTAGATATTAGTGTAGATATAATCTACTATACATGAGCAAGTTGTCTAACTCTATCCTAGTATATCTTATTGTAATATCACTGATAGTTTCTCAAATCTATATTGGGGTTTTGCAGCATCCAGATCTGACAGTAACATCTGAAGAGAAAGTTCTTAATGCAATTCTAATGTTTGGCATGAATGCAAAGGAACTATTGGGGTGGGAAGTTGTGGATCAGTTAATAGTGAATTCAAAACCTGAACTCCTTTTTGGTGGCGGCTTCAGTTAGTTTATGACTTGTTGCCGTTTGTGCGATTTCCGCTGCTACAACATTCCTTACTTGATAAGGTTTGCCTGCTTTGCATTCAAACACTTATGGGCAGTTCTCTCAGGAATAGGATTTAGCGCATTCTTATTCTAACTACACCATTGTGTGTGCAGTTGCAGAATAGCAACATTGTCAGGCATATTCCTGTTCTCCAATGTCTCGTAAGTTTTCCATCTTGTTCTAGTTAATACTTTTTGTCTTCTTCCAATCAATTCAGGCTGTATATGTAACACGGTTTTGCAAATATTGTCTTAGTTTAATTGTTCTGTCGTTGTATTTGTTACAGGTTAATGAGGCAATCAACTTTGTTAAATGTGGGCGGGGAAGGCCAGAAAATGAAGAGAAGTAAGTTCTTCATTTAGTGATAATAATGGATATGGAAAAGTCTTATTAGGATGTGAAAAATATATCCTAAGTTACACATTAGTTGCTTGACTGCTTGGGGTGCTTGGGGTTTGCTATATAAGCCTTTGTTCTATTCTGTTTTGGATTGCTTGGCCACTATGTTCGAGGTGACTTAGTTTGGCTTTCCTTGCAGTGTTAGATTACAACATAGACGGTCTAGTTACAGGGAGCTCCAGTATATTTGCGATGGAGATGACCATGGAGTTCTGTACTTTGCAGGCACATCCTATGGTGAACACCAGTGGGTTAATCCTCTTTTGGCAGAGGTAGGTCATGCTTCTTTTCCCTTTTCTTTTTTAGGAACTCTTATACTTAGGGCTGGTCTTTGAACTGTTTATACGTGCACTTCACTAGACTGATCCTTTTCTCTTTCCATTTTTATTAACTTATGTGTCGCAGCCAAAGAAACTTACCATTACAGCCAGCAGCCCCCACTCAAGATACACTGATCCCAAGGTTTTGGTCTCAAGAACCTACCAGGTATGCTAAATTTATTATTATTGATTGACCTATTAGTTTCTTGGATGGAAACTAAACTTCATTGGGCTATCACAGGGAACATGTTTTGCTGGGCCTCGTTTGGAAAATGGACATCACTGTTCATGGTGGATGGTTGATCTTGGACAAGATCATCAGGTACATAACACGCCATTGCTGTATGTTGGCTAACAGTTATTATATATATAAACATCAAAATAAGTGACTGCAAAATTAAACTTTTGATATGTATATTTTATCGGCACACGACCAATGAAGTATAGAAGTATAATTGCACCTCAATGAGTAGATCATTACTTATTATTAGATAGAATGGGCATCTGATTAAGAAAAGAAAAATCATTGAATGCAGCTTATGTGCAACTACTATACCATGAGACAGGATGGTTCCAAGGCATTTCCGAGATGTTGGAATATTCAGGTATACAATCTTTTCTTTGTTGATGGTTGCGATCTTCTTATATAGGACTAGGTGTGGTGGTTCTGATCCCTTGAAGGGGATATGGAGGATTAGTGGTGGAATCAAACATGAAAAGCATTTATTTAAGTGTGTCTAATTTGGAAAATGTATGCAAGAAACTTATTGTCCAACAGATTGTTTGTGGTTGATTAAGTCTAGATGAGTTAGTGAGCAAAGGTAAACATGATTTTTATAAGAAATTATGTAACAAATTATTCATCAAGATTCATACTAAATAACATTATTGTTTCAAGGTTAATATACAAAATGTTTTACTTTTTAAAATATATTTTTCATTTCTTGATTAAAGAGAAAGCGAGTACTCTTTATTTATTTGTAGAGAGAAGGGTTAAATAACTTGGTTGTGAAATTTTCAGGGATCACTGGACGGGAAGAGCTGGAGGAACTTGACAGTCCATGAAAATGATCGGACAATATGCAAACCTGGTCAGTTTGCATCTTGGCCCATAAGCGGTCCCAACACTCTGCTTCCTTTTAGATATTTCCGGGTTGTTCTCACAGGACCCACTACAGACGCCACTAATCCTTGGAACTTCTGCATTTGTTACTTGGAACTTTATGGTTATTTCCTGTAAAACGCTTTCTGTTTGGCTCTGATAGCCACTCTAAGTCATACCTTACCTTCCCATCCTACAGAATTACAAATCCACCTCTGTAATCCACGTTACGTTACGTTATGGTTTGCTTATCCGACCAAATCATTTGATTGTATAACCTTATGAACAAAGGTCATACGGAGCCTTTAGGGTATGTTCGGGAGGGAGGGAGTTTTGGGAAGGGAAAAAAGGAAAAGCTTTGTCTATATTTTAATATATATTGAAGTTTATCAGGTACGGTTCTCAGGTAGTAACTGTTAATAGTGGTTTGATGGGCAACGAATGAACAGGTTCAGTTTACAGGCGTCGGACCTTATAAAAATTCATCGTTCTCAAAATGGTTTGGCGCCTATGCATCGAACCGAGTGATTTTACAGAAAAAAATAAATGCAACGAAGAGAAATGAGAGAGGGAGAGTGTGTGTGTGTGTGAGAGAGAGAGAGAGAGTTGTGATGGTGGGTGTGAGTGAGAGAGGGTTCGGTTGTGAGGGAAGAGGGGTGTGAAGAGGTTAGGGAGGGAGAGTGGGAGATGATGTATTTTAAAGGTAGGGGTAGTTTGTAGATTTAGGAGGTTATGGGGTGTATGGTGAGTAGGAGGGGGTTGCGAAAAGACAGACCCTATATTAAATCCAACGTATTACAAGTGGTATTGCGGACACAAACACTAAAGGTTCGCAAATTGAATCGGATTGAACCATTTGAAATGATTATATTCATTCCTTCAAATAAAGTTTTATATATTTATTTACTTATTAGTCATTCTATTTAATCATGGTTGAACCAATTGACCCATGATTCAAAAGTTTCATCGTTTTGATCTCCGACCCAGTTTTAAAACATTTGTTCAACATTCAAATTTGACTTGTTATTTATGATAGGCTTCTTTTTATGTTTGAGTTGGCATTTTTGGTAGTTGCCTAGTTGGTAAGGTTTGTTGGCTTACTTAGGGTCCGTTCAGGGTGATTATGTGTTTTTAGTTTTGAAAGTCAATTTTCAAAATCAAAACATTTGGGGTTGAAAAAATGGGGTTGAGTTGGTTTTTTTCTTAATTTCGAAACAGTTTTTCATTAAAACTCAACCAGAAATATATGTTTTATGATTTATGTTTTTTTATCGCTAACATGTCATCACCAACAGTCGCCGACCATTACTCTAACCACCATTTTTGCCACTATCAGTCACCACTTCAACCACCGCTAACCATCACTTCGACCACCACCAACCAGTACTTCGACTATCACCGACTTCTACTTTGACCACCGTCGATCACCACTTCATCCACCTCTGATCATCAATCTGACCGCCACCAATCACCGCCAACCACCACTTCAACACCATTGACCATCACTCCGACCATCGTTGACCATCACTCCGACCATCGTTGACCATCACTCCGGCCACTGTCAATCACCACTTCGACCACCACCATTCCCACCATCACTCTGACTACCACTGACCACTACTATGACCACCTCATATCACCGCTTTATCTACTTATGATCTCCAATATGACTACTGCCGATTACAATTATGACTACCACTCTGACTATTGTCAACCCCTACTTCGACCACCGCCGATCACCACTCCATCATGATCACCAATCTGTCCACCCTTGACCACCATCAACCACCACTGATCACCACTCTACCACCTCCGACCACTGCTCCAACCATCACCGACCACCACTCCATCCATCTATGATACCAATCCGACCACCACCTACTTCCATTCTGACCACCATTTTCACCACTAGAAACCACCACTTTAAACAATATCGGTCACCAACAATGACTACATCTCTAGCCACTACTCCAACCACTCAAAATCACCACTAGTCACCACCACGACCACCAATATGACCACCACTGGTCACCACTGGTCACCACCATTAACTACCACTACGAGGACCACCACTCTGACCACCACCGGTTACCACTTCGACGGGTGTCTCTCGACAACTACTACTTTCAACCACTATTATAACCAAAATAAATACATTATATATTTGTAATATTTGAATTCTTTTTCAAACCTAATTTTATATATGGTTTTGATTAAAATAAGTTTACGATGAAAATCATTTTTATGTTTATGTTTGAAATTGATTTTGATTTTTGAAAAATTTCTTAACTCAAAATTGAATCTAGTTTTGGTTTTTGAAATTTTAAAACTCAAAAAAAGAACCGATTTTTGTTTTTGAAAATTTCAAAACAGAAAATAGTCCCTTCATGAGAGTCATGGTCCTTGATTTTTATCGGAATTAATGATCGTGTGTTTTGGAACAATCGGAGTAGGTTGTCCAAAAAGCCGAATTTTTAAACAGATTATCTACCCGACGTACAACATCGTCACCTATATCTATTTTACTTTTTTTTATAAAAATTAATTATAATTTTTTAACTGATTTATCTATTTAATAAATAAATCTGATTTGCAATTTTTCAAAACAAATTTATCTATTAAATAGATAAATCAGGTTTTGAAAAATTGCAAACCAAATTTATTTATCTATAAATTTGTTTTCAATTTTTTTTCAAAACGGATTTATCTTAAAAAGTAGATAAATCCAAATTTCAAAGAGACAATATGGGAATAAAAAAATGGTGGGGGTATGAGGTTTGGTGGTGGGGTAAAAAAAACAGGTTCATGCTTCGTACAACCCCCCTCTACCCCATACCACCCTTTATTCCCAAAATCAATGTTATTAAAGTCGGACCGGTCATCGTGTTTGGCCAAAAGACTTAGTTCACCTGGTTTCTGCAATCGGTCGAAATGGGGTCTTTGATCAGGACGCATGAGCCGGACACTTTTAAAAAGTACTAAATAGATATGATATGTATAAATTTATAACTTAAAAATCTGAAGAAAAAAAATCTCACCACAAAATTAACACAAGTCTTCAAATGTCAAGTCTTCAATTTCCAAAATCCTACCCTACCGGTTAGTCGGACCACTGGTTCATCGGATTTAATTGAGCCGGCGCTCTCAACCGGTTTCATGCGTCTTGATTCCCGCTTTTAACATGCAAGCCGTGTCCAGTAACCCACCCGAATCTGTCCTACTGGTCCGACCGAGGGTAGGGTAGGGTTTTAAAACACCGCCCAAAATACCCCTGAATTTAAAACATTTTTTTAAACATTAAATGCGGTTTGCCTAACCGATTTCTAATTGAGCCGGCGGCTCAACCGGTTTAACGTCTTGATTCCGTTTTAACATGCAAGCCGTGTCGGTAACCCCACGAGAATCCGTCCGGCGGCTCGACCAGAAGCGGTAGGGTAGGGTTTTAATAACACGCCCCAAAATACCCACAATTTAAAACATTTTTAAACATTAAGTACGGTTTGGCCAAGCGTGTGCCGAACCTGTTAAGTGTGGTTCGACCATGCGTGCGCCGAACCGATTCGCACTTGGCAGGGTCGAACCTCCCAGATTGTTGCTGATCTTGAATTGTTTAATTTTAACTGATTTTTAACAATTCGATTTATTCTTTGCGAACACTAGTATGGCTAACACTAGTTTTTTAATTTTAACGGATTTTTAACGATTTGATTTATTCTTTACTAACACTAGTATGACTAACACTAGTTGTTTAATTTGAACTGATTTTTAACGATTCGATTTATTCATTTCATGAATTTTTTTTTAGACTTTTTCGGTTTGTATGACTTGTTGCACTTATCTATAATAGGTGTGATAGAACATGAGCCGTTGATTTAAAACAATCGAAATCGTTAAAATTATAAACGTTGGGGAGAATTCAAAAATTTAGTCGTTGACTGGACGGTGGAGAGGGTTCGGCGCACGGCTGATCGATTTGGATCGGCCCACGCTTGGTCGAACCTGGTCAAAACATAATTTGGGGTGTCTGAGTAAACTTTGACCGTTCGGCGGCCAGTTCAATGAGATTCAATCGGGCGATCAAGCGTGCGCCGAACCGTACTTAATGTCTAAAAAAAATAAAAAACAATTTTCAGTAAGGGCTTTTGGGCTTTTCACCCCAAAAAGAGGTGTCTAGTGAGTAGCTAGGGGGTTGTACAAAGCATGGGACAAAAAACATCCAAGAACCACCGTGTGTGGAATTGAAATGGGCCTTTTTGTTTTTAAAGCCCACTAAGTTTTCTCATCTCTAACCTATAGAGTAGGCGTTTACTTTTCCCACACCCCCTCCTACTCTTTCACACCCCTTAACAAATTTTATTCCAAAAATAACCTCGCGTGAAACGCTGTGAGGACGTGTTTAAAGACTGTTCGAACGACCTTGTTCGAACACGTTAGAATGACCTCGTTCGAACAGGTGAAAATACGCACAAAAGGGTGTGAAATCAATATTTAACACACTCGAACGATGTCGTTCGAACGAGGTCATGCGAATGCGAACAGGTGAAAAACGCCCAAAGAGAGTGTGAAGTCAAAATTTAACACACTCAAACGATGTCATTTCGAACTGTTCAAGGCCCGTGTTCGAACAGTGAAATTTCGTGAAAAAGAGGTTTTGGCCGGCTTTTTGTCTTTTCACACCACTTGTGGGGTGTGTTTTTTGAAGTAGGAGGGTGTGGGAAAAGCAATAGCCATAGAGTATCTTTGCAAAGATAGGCGATGAGATAAACTAGGCGATGGAGGACAAATTCGAGATATCACAGTGACCGCTCTCGCATATAGGAAGAATTGCTTCCAAGTGGACGCAGAAGCTAGGCAGAGCTACTCATGCTAGAATCGAGTTTGGAAGAAAAACGTGTGATTTCGAGAAAGACGTGAACAGAGAACCAAACAGCTCCGACACGAGTTTGGAATGCTAGACGTACGTTTAGTCTCTTCCACTCACTGAAAGCATGCATAAGCACATGTCCGACCCAGGCCAGCAGGGCGGTCACGGTGCGCCCGACAGGGCCTCTCGCCAAAAAAAAAAAAAAGGGATTTTTTTATACCCCCACCCCCATCCCATCCCCTCCCACCCCCACACTTTTAGGGTATTCCCAAAATACCCCTAACATAATTTCACTTTTTGACTTGCATTGAATTCTCTCTGATTGAGACCCACTTTATCTGCCATCGTATCTACCTCAATGGAAGGTATATACGATTGCATTAAATAATGAACGTTGGCCTGAAAAAGTGTGCATCGTATATATGTCCTTCAAGACATATATACGATTGCATTATTAAATGTTTCGTTGACTATCCATCGTATATAGGTTATATACGAGTGAGCTATGAAGATCTAATCGTATGTACATCTTGGCCATATATATACGATGTTAAAAAATTACCCATCGTATATACAAGGTTGAGGAGGTATATACGATTGTTTTTTTTTTTTTTACTGAGTTGATATATGTTTTGTTGGAACAGATATTGACCCGCCATCGAATCTGGCCGACTCGGTTGGCTCTCAAGTGATATCGATACTACAACGGCGTTTACCACGGATACGGTATATTTCTTACTAGAATTTTTGTTAATCAAGTTTGGTAAAAAGTATTAAATTACTTAAGTACTTAATAATATATATTTTGTAGATATTTTCTACATGCGAGGTCATGGAGCAATGGGCCAAAAGTCATTGGTAGAAGTATCGGTGTAGTTGTTATTAAAGTGAGATCAGACATAGTAGGAAAGAGGGGGAGTCGAGATAAGATTGATTTTGGTTGTGAGAAGCAATGCGGGTTTACTAATGATTCAAGGGTTTTCGGTTCTAAAAGGAGAAGTTGTCCTTTTAGATTGAAGAATTACTTGCACCGCTCACGTGTGGGGTTGGACTATGACGGTTAAGTGTGGTAGACACACACACGAGTTGCTTAAAACTCCTATTAGTACTAATGCCTTTGGGCGCCCGTCTGGCGCGCAAAGAGATCTGGTTAACGAGCATGCGGATCTTGATGTTGGACCGAAAGCTACTATTACTGCTTTGAAGAAGCTAGATCCGGAGAATGTGACTACTCTTCGTCAAATTTATAGGCAGCGTCACAAACACCGGTCTATAAAGAGGGGTCCTAGAAACGTACATTCTGAGAGGTAATCGAGGCCGATTGCATCACATAATTATCTATATTGGAGTAGAAAGATTTGAGTCCGATGTAGTCGGTGATATCGTGTGGGCTCATCCCACTTCTATAAAGTTACTCAGGTTGTTTCCGAAAGTTCTCATTCTTGACTCAACCTACAAGATCAACATATACAATTTGTCTCTTTTGCAGATTGTGGGAGTGACAAACACTGAGTTGAGTTTCCATGTTGCATTTGCGTATATTGGGCATGAAATTGCTATTCATTTTTCTTGGGTATTGCAGCAGCTGAAAGATATTTGTGATTCTATTCATCCTCAGGTTTTCTTGATGACATGCAGATCTCTACCGTATGTCCGTATTCTTGATGTCTTTCCTTCAGCTACAAATTTATTGTGTCATTGGCATGTGACAAAAAATGTCAAAGCGAAGATTAAAGAGTTGGTGCACAAGGATAGGCGGGAGGAGGTCCTCTCTCTAGCTCTGTATTATTGATTTTGTTGATGAGTCGGAGTACTTCTCTAATCTGAAATTTTTTAAGGCTACTTGCTCTGATAAACCTGCTCTTATTAAATATGTGTATGACACATGGTTGACACAACACATGGAGCGATTTATCTCAGCATGGACTAATCATATCCCACACTTGGGGAATGTGACGACCAACAGGTATTTTTCGCATTTATTATTTTTATCCGTTGCTTGAATTTATTGACACGTGGACATATTTTTTTTCGTCAGTTAAATTTCTTTGACACTTGTTTATTATTTCTATCTGTTGCTTGAATTTTTTTGACAAGTGGACATATTTTCTTTCGTCGTTTAAATTTCTTTGACACTTGTTTATTATTTCTATCTGTTGCTTGAATTTTTTTGACACGTGAACATGTTTTTTTCGTCGTTTAAATTTCTTTGACACTTGTTTATTATTTCTATCTGTTGCTTGAATTTTTTTGACACGTTGACATATTTTTTTTCGTCGTTTAAATTTCTTTGACACTTGTTTATTATTTCTATCTGTTGCTTGAATTTTTTTGACACGTGGACATATTTTGTTTCGTCGTTTAAATTTCTTTGACACTTGTTTATTATTTCTATCTGTTGCTTGAATTTTTTTGACACATGGACATTTTTTTTTCCTCGTTTAAGAGCGGAATCTTTGCATTGGAGTTTGAAGAGACAATTGAAGACTTCTAAGGGTGATTTATCTAAGTGTTTCATATCTATTGATGACATGCTGACAATTCATTTTGATCAAATCATCGGGTCTTTTCAAAGAAACATTAACAGAATTGAAGTCAAGTCCAATATTCTACTGTTTAAAAATCTTCAAGGTCTTGTTTTGTTATCTGCATTGGTGTTGTGTTAAAAACACACTTAGAGCAAGTGTACTCTTTCACAGAAGTAGTATAAAAGAATATCGTATCCACAGGGATTAATTAACAAGTACCAAACTAATCGAGATTATATATTGTTTAAACGAACAAATAATTTGAGTGATGTAGAAACTAAAATAAAAAGAACTAATTAACAATAATTAAAATGCAATATTAAAGCAATTGAGAGAGATCTAGGGTCACGGTTTCACTTGCAAGCTTCGATTCCTTTATGTTTAATCCTACCTGAATTCCTTTATTTACTTAATTACCAATCACTTTACTAAAACTATTAATCCGTTTGGTCATTCGCGATTAATATTCTTTTTCCTAAATTAACCTCGTTTGGTCATGCAAGAATTTAAATTTAGGAAAAGCATAAAGAGCAAAAAGGTTGAATGATTGGAAGACTAAATTATGGTTTGGTCATGCCCAATTATAGCCCCAATTATCCTATATGTCCACCAACTAATTGCGATTTATCATTTGATCAACTAATTGATTATAAACATGCAAAGGGTAGATAATCCTAATCATGTGATTAAATCAATAGGACAATATCAATTAATATAAAAATAGGAATTCAAATATAATTTAGAACATGAAAAGGTCTCGAAATGAAGAAAGATCCACCTAAGCACTTAAGAGAGATTTAGGTGTCCATAATAATCAAGAACACCGAAATTAAAATAGAAGTCATGGATTACGAGAGATAAGAATAGCCTGGAAAGTAGAGAAGTTCTTATTCTATGATTCAAATCTTCTTTTTCACCCAAAAAATTCTCTCACGATGCCAAAATCTGCACTCCAAATATTCATTTTTTCTCCATCTTCAGCGCTGCCGTTGATGTTGTGCCGTCAGGTCCTCCTCTAAATCACGTTTTTCTTCTCCTTTAAATCATGCTGCAATGCCAACCTTTCCCAATTGATGCCTAGGGTTGCGCGTGGCTTCAATTTGATTCCATGGGCTGAATCACTTGATAAAACAAATGGGCCCAAAGGAACTCCTTTATTTTCTTTCTTCATCCTCCCCACATATATATATATATATATATATATATATATATATATATATATATATATATATATATATATAAAAGTGATTTTTATTGGACTATCATTTGTTTCACCTATTCTTTTCTCATTCTGCAAAATAGAATAAATTAAGTCAGTGATTTATATAATTGCTAATAATTACTCCAAAAAAAGACTCAAATGTATCTCTAAAAATGCACCAAATTAGAGTTTATCAATTGGGTCACATGTTAAAGAGTTTGAAAGATCAAAATCTGGGGTTGGATATGACAAAGAGCGGTGTCGGTGCATTCAAAGGAAGACACATCTTCTTCCTTGTGCTTGTGAGATAGGTATTTTTCATGCTTCTGGTAATTCTATTCCGCTGAATGTTGTTGATGATCATTGGAAACATTTGAGCTTGAATGCAGTAGATGATAAATCCACTCAGGATAAATCATCTGACTGTGATATTTCTTACCAGTTTGATGTTATCTTGGCAAGATTTAATAAAGTGAGTGAGGAGGAGAAATTTCTTATTAAGAGGCAACTTAATGAGATAACATTCCCTTCTACTTCTTCAATGGTTCCACCTAAATCAAAAGTCAGAACAAAATGTGCACCAAAGAAGAAAAAACATAAATTATTTGATGCTAAGCGTGATCCTTACGGGTGGGAGCATGTGGTGAGAAGGTAAAAATGACTGAAGAATATGTGGCTTCTAATTTAAAATCAACACAACAGTCTTCCAAAAATACTACACAGCGGTCTTCCAAACTATCTCAGGGTGCTTCGAGAGTTTTATCACGAGCACCGAGACTAAAATCCATTTACTGCTTTCATCCACCACACGCGTACGCTTTATGTTCAAAAAATAGTTGATGTGGAAGGTGACGGTAATTGTGGTTTTAGACCAGTCGGGGTTGGACTTGATATGGGTGAGGATTTTTGGCCTGTGAGCATAACATACTGTTAGAGCTTCGCAAAACTTTAACTATTGAATCCTATGGACGTCAGCCGAACTCGAAGTGGTTTGATTTGCCAGAGATGGGGTATATGGTTGCAACCAAGTATAATGTTGCACTGGTTCAATTTTCTTTGAATATGAGTTTTACTTATCTGCCTTTGAGAGGTACTTATGGTTCATCTAAGTTTAAAATCATATCTGTTATGAACAAGGAAAATCTACACTGGTTGCATCTTTCAATCTCTCCCACCTGTCTGTTGCCTCCTATTGCCTCGCAGTGGTACAAGCACTACTCATCAGAGTCAGCGTCATGGTTGGATCCGTATGCCGACCGTTTTACCCTCTGGCAGTCTATGTGTCCTTCAGTGCATCGTCCCACTCCGGGTGATGCGCCTAGATGTGTCGATTTAGCAGATGATTCTATTGACGACTTATAGATAGATTCACACCTTTTTTGTATTACACGTGTATCTATTACTATATCGCGTTTTTGTAATTACACGCGTTTATTTTATCCAACATACCTACACCGTTGATGTTAATCAAATCACGAGGCTTCCAATTAAAACCGTTGATGAAATCACAACCGTTAACAACTACAAAGCTCATCGTATATATCTCTTTTGGGACATATATACAATGTGTATTTTTAACGCATCGTATATATGTTCATTGTGCGTATATACGATTGACTTAAAACGCATCAATCGTATATACGCACAATGGACATATATACGATGTCAAAAAATTGCACACCGTATATATGTCACAAAAGACATATATAAGATTCATGTAAATTTGTAAAAAAAACAGGTTTTTTGAAGGCCATTTTGGGAATACACTAATGTGTGGGGTACAAAAAAAACCCAAAAAAAATTTAGGGGCCCTTTTTTTGTCACCATATATACCAAAATTTCAATTAAAAAAAAACCAAACTACAAATGTTAAACACTGAAACTGGGAACCATTTAAAACCTTAACTCATGCCTGAGAATCTAAACTCAAAAGGATTTAAGTAAAAAGGTTCTCTCTAGATTTTTTAGTGAGATAAGGTCCGAGTAGATAGTAAAATATCTCGAGGCTTTGGTTAGTTATTAACTATTGGTTAATAATTTAGTTCTATTATTGGGTGAGTATTATGTGTTGCCAACTTCTTAACAGATAATACAAGTTTGAATGGGTATTACATGATAGTTTCTTATGGTTACTGGGTATTATTCTACAACATTTCAATACTTATCTTCGAGTATTGAAGAGTTTGTTTCATCTTTCTTCATAAATTTCCTGTTTCTTGGTTGGCATGAAGTTATTGGTAACAAAGATAGTGAATTTAAGTCCTAGTATATCTGAGTATGGAGTCTAAAAGAGCAAAAGAGCAATCAAAAAGAGCAAAAGAGCAAGTTTTATAGAGTTTTTTTCCGGTCAAAAGAGCTAAAGAGCATAGTTTTTTTAAAAAAAGTATTTGTTTACAGTCCTCAGTTATTAGAATCATATCATCCAGTTCATATAAATCTCGTCATAGAGTGTTCTGTGTGTGTGTTCTGTTTTTAGTTTATCCTTTTTTGTGATTTGTCTTGTGTCTCTATATAATATCCTCTGTTTTTTCATCTGCTTTTCTGTTTCTGGTGATCTTCTGTTTGTCAGTTTTGAGGTTTCTGAGTACTTGTAAAATGTCTGAGTTTGTAGCTTTGAGTGTTCCTGATGATGAACGAGATGTTATCCTTGAAAAACTTGTACCTGCAACAAAGAGCAACATTGAGCAGGCTTTAATATGACTACTATTAGTTGGAATTGTCGTGGATTGGCGGCATCCACAACAAGCGAGAGAGTTGAAGGAGCTTACAAGCACCTTTAAGCCACAATCTTGTTCCTAATGGAAACTAGAGCTCAAAAGGAACGAGTTGAAAGAGTTAGAAGAAAATTCAAGTTTAATAAAATGTTACGTATGCCTGCATTGGGGTATTTCCAGTGGTTTGGGTTTATTTTGGAACAAAGATTTTGATATTCAAGTTCTAGAGTCATCTATAAACTACATTCACACTTTGCTACAAAAGAAAAAAAAGTCCGGAAATGTTTCTATCATGACCTTTGTTTATGGTAATCCAACTTTTGAGAGAAGAAGACATTTGTGGGGGAAATTGCTAGCTCTTATGCCTAGATTTAATGAACCTTGGTGCTTAGTGGGTGATTTCAATGAAATGTGCTCTATTCATGAGAAAGATGGTCTTAGGCCTGTAGCATCTTTGAGAATGACCTTATTCAGAAGTTTTATGAATTCTGCTAGTTTGATGGATGTGAATCTAAAAGGAAATAGGTTTACTTTTGCAAGTAATCCTAGGGATGTCATTGTGACTTATCAAAAGATTGATAGAATTCCGGTTAATTGGAGTTGGAGATTCTTATATCCTCATGCTACAGGTACTGCTCTCCCTATTCTAAACTCTGATCATTCTCCTATTGTCTTACTGCCTTTTCCCCTATGCGTAGCCCTATATTCTTTAGATATGAAAATTATTGGGAGGAACATGATGATTGAAGAGATATTGTCTATAAAGGTTGGTCTTCTTCTAGTTCAGTTGAAGGGGGTTGGGATAATTTCATAGTTAAATCTAAGAATATGAAGAGGTCCTTGCAAAGATGGAGTAAAGACACTTTTAAGAATGTTGTTGTTCAGATATCTAAGTTAAAATCTAGACTCCAAATTTTAACTAATGTTGGTAACTCTCCTAATAGTTTCTTGGAGGTTAATTGGATTCGTGGAGAGATTGATAGATTGTGGAGGCAAGAGGAGATTTATTGGGGTCAAAGATCTAGTAGCAGGTCTGGGATCCAAGCCTGTAAAGAACATATCATTGGTTGATTATTAATCTGAAAGTAACCCTAAAACAAACTTAAAAGTAAAGAATATGTTTTATACTTGAAGTAAAGGAAGATGACCAACAATCTTCTTGGTCTTCTTTCTTGTAGCATCCTTCAGCTGATCATACAAATGGGCGGCATAAGTCTCCAACAGCATCCAAATCAGTAAGCATACCAAGGTAGCCAACACTCTATGAATGCGTTCAGCAGCCCCTTGTGGAGAATGGGGAAACCAAGCCCAACCAGAGGAACCAACCTTGAAGCTGTCAGAGTGTCCCTAATCCTAGCATGAAACACTGTCGTAACAGGTCCATGTGGAATTATTTGTAAATCCGGCTGAACCTGCATTCAGATATAACACAATAAGCCAAAACATTCAACAACATAATAAACAAATTTACAACAGTCAACTATAAAATAATAACTTACCCGCCGTAAAAAAAAAGAAGAATATGTGCCCCGTGATGTGGGCAAGAGCAACCATCTTCCGGTCCACCAGAAATGGGAATGTCGCCTGTGAGCAAAGACCTCTCTGAGAGGCTCAAAGAGCCTCCTCCTCATGAGGCTCAGCACCTCCTCCTCATGATGTCTAGAAGATGAAGGCCTAGCAGATGAAGGCCTAGCAGATGAAGGGCCAGCCAACTCATATGCCGGAAATTGAGCATCTCGCTCAATATCCTTCCCAATATCATCGGGAAGTGGGGAGGAGGAACATCAACCCCGCCTCTTACCCCAAGCACGACCCCTACCTCGGGAGGGTTCACCGCTTCTTCCTCCTCCTTTGCGATTTGAAACCGTAGGAGGTGGCCGCCCGGCTCGCTCGGATGGTTGTCTTTGCATTACCACCTCTCTCTCTCCTCACCATATCCAAACAACAATCAAGAGAACCAATTAAACCAAATTAACGAAACCAATCACAAAAAGTCGAGAAATCGTCTTGTCAAACGATCGCTCGACGGCCACATGCGAACATGTTCGCACAACCCCGTTCGAACAATTCAGTTTTAGTTTCCAACTCGCAACGGTTCGAATGAGGTCGTTCGAACGGTGTTCGCACGACCTCATTCGAACACCTTCGTTTTCATGTGTTCGAAGGACGTCGTTCGAACAATTCAGTTTCTCAGAAAAAAAACCCAAACGAACAGAACAGGGAGAGACTTACCTAGATGAAAATGGAACGATTAGAGAGTGTGAGAGGAGGCGAAAATAACCCAGGTGCTCTTGAGATTGTTTATGGAGAAGATCGAGTGAGAGATTGGGTGAGATTGAGTGAGTTGGAAGAAAGTGAGTGAGAGAGAGAGTGAGAAATAGGGTTCGGTTGAGGGAGAGTGAGAGAAGGCAGAGTGAGAGACGAGGGAGAGTGAGAAGGGAGGGGAGGGGTGTTGGTGTTTTTTAATTTTTTAAATGGGGGTAGCTTGGGAATTTAAAATTTGAAGGGGTGTGTTTAAGTAGGAGGGGGTGTGGGAAAAGTAATAACCTATCGATATAAACCGTTATCATTCGACCAAAAAAAAAAAACACTGAAACTGAATTGATGATAAAAAAAAAACACTGAAACTGAAAAAAGAGAACGCAAACAGAACGCTGAAACAAAACGCAAAAGGGGAAAAAGAGAAACGCTAACCTCTCCACCATCGCAGCATCGCTCACCACCAATCACCAGCCTCACTCACCTGAGTCACCTCCCTCAGACACGACGGCGACGAAGACAAGGCCACCACTGTCGCCTCACATCCAGTCCCTCTTCATCTCCTCAATCGTTCAACAGTTCAGAGTCAATCCCTTTCCGTTCAAGTTCAATCGTTCTCATCAGTCATCACTCCGATTTCAATCGTTCACTGCCCTTTAATCGTTCACCAGTATGTTCCTAAATCCTCTCACCTCTGTAATCTATAATTTGATTTCTAATTTGCTTGCTATTTAGGGTTTTAAAAATTAAATTACAATTTCAATGCTTTGAGAGTTGATTTTGTTACTGTGAATTCATTGTAATACTGTCAATTACTTGCTGTGACAGTTCATTTTCACTACTTGGGTGAAGGAGATTGAAATTGAGAAACGTGACGAGTGACGCCGTCGACGACAACCTTCGGTTCTGCTTAGAGTTGTATTTTTGCAAAGGTGAATGAATGAATCTTTGAATTATTTTATCTCTTAATCTCTTCATTCATTTTACTCAATTTCCCTATTTCCCAATTTTGTTTCATTGTATTGTAGTTTATAAAGGGGAGTGGATGAATGAGACTTTGTTTTTCCTTTTCAATGTTGTTGATAATGGATTTGTATGTCTCTTGACTAATGTAGCAGGCGATTGAGAAATTTGGTTGCTCATCCTCATTCTTACCGTCGTCGGAAAGCAAAAATATCAGGTTTTGTCTTTCTACTATGTCTCCTAAAATTAGAAAATATGAATCTGGATATGAGAAGCGTAAGAAAAAGAAAAGAATTGAAGAGTTAACTCAGTCTCAATTGGGAGCTCTTGATAAATTTTTAAGAAAAGAACAACAAACTCTGGTTGAAGTTAGTGATGATGTTAGTTTGAATGTTGATGTTAATCGGTCGGTTGAAGTTAGTGATGATGTTAATTTGAATGTTGATGTTAATCAGTCGGTTGAAGTTGGTCATGATGTTAAATCTGAATGTGGCTAGTAATCAAGTTTGTGGTGATTTTAATTTGAATGTTGATGATAATCGTAATGTTAATTTGAATGTTGAATTTGAAACTGTTGATGTTAGAAATGGTAGAGATGATAATATGGAGGGTAATGTTAATGATAATGTAGAGGAAGGAAACCCATTTGAACATTCACTTGATATATTCGATCCAACGACATGGAATGCTCTTGATTCTAAAATGATTGATTTATTAGTTGAGAAAGGTCCTAAAAGAGATCCTCCATTGTGAATGGTCCTAGATGGTTGTTTGGTTGAGGATGATCTTTTGGAGTATTGCACTTTTTTGTTATATTTTGGATATCATATGCATAACCAACATAGTGATGAAAGTTTGTAATTTTATTTAGCTTTGGGGTGGCTCTCTCACATACTTTATTGTCTGTTAGACTTGATATTGCCCCCCATTTTTTCTGGATTGTATTTAACTTTATGGATACTCTATGTTGCTTCAACTCTGTTAACAGGTGGGGATTTTTTGGCCCCTTTGAAAGAGCCTTATATTATGTGGAGTATTTGACAATTTGAGCACTAAGTTCTGTTAGTTCTTCTGTGAATGGTTGTTGTCCCAAATTTTATTTTTCTTAGCTTACTTGATAAATAAAATTGAAACATGAGGATTGTTTTGTGCTTTTGATGAAGAAAATTTTCCTACGCTTAATTATCGAAAAAAAATGTTATTTACAATTTAAGTACTGAATTTAAGTTTTGCATTGAAGGGCCCCACTTTAATTATTCGCACAGGGCCTCCGTTATGTTTGGGCCGGCCCTGCATAAGCATGGATTCAGAGCAAGCGTTGCTCTGAGCTCAATTTCAATTTGCAAATCAAAGTGGCATCATTATCATCATGTCCAGGTATCTTATGTATCTGCGCTGCGCTGCTCTCTTCTTTTCTTATTTTCTCTTTCCTAACGCTCTCGTGTATCATTGTAGCGAGGTGAAATCCAATTCTCTCGAAATCTCACCACCACAACAATCGGTAATCACTCACTTGTCGACAATTTCACAGTACCTTTAAGCTGAGATGCTTTTCTCTTTTCCGTTCACTCTTATTCACCCCGCAAATCAATTGAAGCTCAATAATGGGGTTCTATTGTATTTGTTTATTTTCGATAAGTGTTGTTAGTATTATTAATACATTAAAAATGCAGGTCCCGAATTTATGGAACCTGTGGCAGGGTCGTCTATGCAAATGGAAATTATCAAGGCACTCCGTTCCGGTATGAGGAAAAAGGCTTCCGACTTACTTTTGGATTTTGGTCACAGAAGCCACTCATTGACAGCTGATGATTTTGTTGACGTTTTCAAGTACTGTGCGCAATCTCCTGATCCTCTGGTATGCTAAATAACATGGTAACCAAATGTGTTTTTGTGTTTACTAGTATCTTTTACTAATTTCACTTTTTAATCCCGACCCCATTTATTTTCTAGGTTCAGTAAAATAAATAGAGAAATACCAGCATGCACTGTGGCTGTAAATTGACATCCAATGAGAATTCATTATTAGGTAATTAATTTTAGAATGCAATTACGAAAGTGGCTGACATGACAATATAGTGAGTTCTTATTGGATTTCAATTGTAAAAATTAATTCACACTTACAGTGCATAACCTTTAAACTCAAGTAAATGTTGAAAATTGTGCTACAAATTTATGTGTAGGAAGCAGAAGACGATATCTCAACTTTTTGTTTGCATGAGTATACACACTATCCTTGAAAATCTGACCATGTATTATGGTAGACTCTCTTGCGGATGTGAAATTTATTCGTTCCCCTTTTCAATTGTTACAGTTTGTTATGGAGATTTGGAGATTGATGGAGTCAAAAGACATTAGCATAAATAATACCTGCTTCTCTCTTATGATGCGGACCCTTTGTAAAGGAGTTTACAAGGAAAAGGTAAAAGATTAGTTTTTTAGGGTCAATTTGGTTCAATTGAGGGGAGGGGGAATTTTAATGAAAGGGAGGGAAGGGGAGGGAAATAATTTTAATTATGTATATGTTCGTTTCAAAAGAGGGGAGGGGGATTTTCAAACTAATTTACTTTTTATCGTTATAATCTTGGATCTTAACATAAAACTTAAGATAATTTTGTCAACGTAAATAAAATTGTAATAGCTCATTTCCCCTCCACCGAGTCCCCCAATATGGTAGGGAAGCAAAAAGTGGTCTAAGATGGATATTTCTCCCTCCCCTCCTGATAGAAACCCCAAATTAAGCAAATAGAAATTGCATAATTTATAGAGAACAGAACGTGTTACAGAAAAGCCCCTCACAAAGCCTAGGCAACAGTTCAATTCCCTGTTTTGCATAGAGGAAGCCCCTCATTCAAACAGTAAAGCAGGAGTTCCAAATAGTGGACTTGTTTAATCTCGACTAGCAATGCAATTACTTCTAAAGCCTTGGCAAATAAGATGGATATTTCTCCCTCCCCTCCTGATAGAAACCCCAAATTAAGCAAATAGAAATTGCATAATTTATAGAGAACAGAACGTGTTACAGAAAAGCCCCTCACAAAGCCTAGGCAACAGTTCAATTCCCTGTTTTGCATAGAGGAAGCCCCTCATTCAAACAGTAAAGCAGGAGTTCCAAATAGTGGACTTGTTTAATCTCGACTAGCAATGCAATTACTTCTAAAGCCTTGCCAACATCGAGCCATTGGTATCCATAACTCTTTATGAATCAACAAGTGCAAGCACAATGAAATGGCATTGAGCATTCCCTTTCAGAACACCACCCACTAGAATTTACTTCAGCAATTGATGAAGTGCGACAGATTGAGAAATTCTAGTAGTTGCCATTGTTAAAGCAGGGGAAACTCAAAAAATACTTGAGAATCCAACTCGCTGTGCATGATCTCCATCCAATGGAAGATCATCAATGCTGAATCTGACTTCATCGTCATCATGAGCACCTTGTTTGAACCTTTTAAGTCTTCCCACAAATGCCAATGAGTGTGGGTTTGACCCATTAGGTTTAGAAAAATATCCAACTCGCACTACCCATTTTGCCTTTGATTTCTCCCGAAAGTTTCCTACAACGACTGTGTTGATCATCTTCTCTCTAATGTACGCAAATAGTGGTTGCGTTGGAATGGACCCGGTTAGCGTCGTATGGGGATTGCCGTTTGGTGACAGTGCTAGCTGTAGAAGGTCTCCGCAAATTGGTTGAAGTCCGACAGCTTTGACGAAAGTGGTTCCGGTGAAGGTAGAGCTAGTAGCTTCGTCGAAGGTTGTGGGTCAATCCCAACTTGTTGCTTCCCTTTTCTTACCGCCATACTCATCCAGTGTGAACCGTTTCTCTCGTAGCCTTGATATGTACTGATACATCATGCCATTTCAGACTGATGCTCCCGACGACAACTAAAGGCTTGCCGCAAATCTCAAGGACCACGAATCGGCCCGATCACCACTGTAATTCAACTTCTCATTGGTCATTACTCTTTGTAATGTCGCTCGGAATTTGGTGATTGCTCTCCTTATCTACTACAAACATTCTTCATTTTTCTCCATCTTCTAGATCGGTTTCTCAACCAAAGTAATGGGTGATTTTGTAGCTTCTTCCTTTCCTGGCGTTGCTTCTATATGGACGCAATATCCCACATCAATATTGCCCATGCCTATACTACCCTCTAATTTTAGATCCTACTTTACTCCTACATCTGGTGGCAACATGTCTTGATATTTTGGCTTAAAACGCCAAATAAATTCCCATGAAAATATTTCCCAACTCGCCTCTGGGCGACGTCAATTCCAACAAAACCCCATACGAGAGCATGGCCTCTCATAGTCTTTGCACCCTCTGTCATCTTCTTCTCCTCAGGTGTTCCCATTGCATTAAAAAGTATTCGTCGTGGACATCACCCACCAATAGTCGTCTTTTTTCCTCGTTGAATACTGGAATATCTGTTCCTGGTGTCCTTGGCTCTCCTTAGAGAATTCGGCAGGTCAAACCGATTGATAGAAACTCGAAATTTAGCGAAATAAAAAATGTGTTATTGATAGAAAAGGAACGTATTACAGAAGAGAAACCCCCTGTAACCCTAGAGCTATTGCTCCTAAGAGGAGAGATGATACTCTTTCTGCCCAACATATACAGTTTAAACTGAAAATAATTCTCAATGAATGCTCCCTTTGTTACCCTTCTCCTTAATATAGTTGTGTTTCCTCTCTAACAGATTTGCCACATAGGCAAATTGTAACCAATTCTCTATCTGGCCCATTTGTTGGTCTAAGGCCTAAACTCCGTACTCCAACTCCTCCTTTCCTAAAAATAGCACCAAACAAACATAATTTAAAATGTTTCCTTTACGTTCCTTTATTTGGGGGTTTCTTAGTGGATAGAGGGGAAGGGGTTAAGGGGGCGTTAAGATTGGACAATGTCCATTACATTTCAGGGATTATTTTAAGAAAAAATTAATTGATTTTTCTGAAAATACAATTGCATATTACTTCTTTTGTGGTAGCATTGAATTGCCTTTGAACTGGTGTTTATGAGGCAGACATTAGTGGATCACCTTCACCTTAGCTACAAAAATTTTATTTTTCTCTTCTCTTTTCATGTTGTACTTTGTTCAGGCCTTTAGTATAATGGATTTTCTTGGAGAAAGCCAACGTCTCTACCCAGTTCTCCCACTATACAATAGTCTTTTGAGATCCTGCACAAAAATCCAGAATATAATTCAGGCAAGCAAATGTTTGGACTTGATGGAAAAGCAGATGATAGGAAAGAGTGAAGTTACATATATTGAGCTTCTCAAGGTGTGCATAGAAAGTGCTATTTCATTTTGTTATTGGTTTTCAATAGGAAAAATATCTCTCTTTTGGGTAAAGCGTTGTGTGTACGTAATGATGTAATATTTGACAGATTAGGGTCTATTTGGTTTTCATTTGCAGTGTTAGTTTCTATTTTCTGTTTTCAGTTATTAGTTATTAGTACAAAATCACAAACTTGTTTTCATTTTGTAATTAAAACTGAAAACAGAAAATGCAAACAAAAAATGTTTTCTAAAATCAAACGGACCCTTAATAAATCTGAAAGATCTTTCATGTGTATGGATATGTGATTCAATGTGAATTTTTAATGATGATATGGACTAAGATGTATGCTCCTTGGAGTACTAGTTACACAATTTGCAATTTCGCTCCTTTGGCCTTAGACTATTTTATTTGCCTTAAAATTTGTTAATTAATAGGATAGGAAAGCATCACCTTGTTATATTCTTTGACTGGTCTGTCCATCAGTTCCTTTGCTTTTCTTACAATTTGGGTCGGGTCTAACTCAACCCTACAAAATTGGCTTGTAGGGTGAGAGATGCCTCCCACTTATAAATCCTTTTTCAGGCCTTATTATATTCGCTGTGGGACTTAGGATTTTCTTATCACACCCCTCATGCCTTCAATATTGGGCTTGGTGCGTGGATAATAATGGTGAATGGCCCGGTGAATCCAGGATACACTCTAATACCCATCATCTTAGAATTTTGGTTGAGCCTAACTCAACTATACAAAACCGACTTGTATAGTGAGGGATGCCTCCCACTTATAAACTATTTTTTAGGTCATATTATATTTGATGTGGAACTCAGGGCTTTTCCCATCCGTCTTAAATAGAATTAAACAAGAAAATCCAGGAAATGGATTTTATAGGTTCATGTTTGATGCCTCATAATATGATTGCCCTCTCATTTTTTGTCCTTATTCGAAAAATCTGATTGCCTAATGACAGTGGATTTAAAGCAAGTCAAAAAGAAAATGATGGGTTGCCAACTTTTTTGACATCATTTGATCATATGATTGCCTCTCATATTTGTCATTATACCAAATTCATTTATCTAATGAAAGTCAATTTAAAACAAGGAAAAAAGAAAATGGGCCTATGTTCTGCTAACTCTTATGATATCATAAATGTCTGGATTCAAGTAACACCACTATGATTAATGTTTTGCTTTGGCTGTTTTATGAAACAAGCATATCGTCTTTTATATGACAACTATCATTTGTCTTACCCTATTTCTCAGCTTGCAGTTTTGCAGAAAAACTTGCCTGCGGCCCATATAATTTGGCAGGAGTATATTAAACACTACAATACGAGTATTATTGCTTTGCGTAAATTCATTTGGTCATTTACAAGATTGGGAGATTTAAAATCTGCGTACGAAACACTACAACAAATGGTGTCATTAGCCATGAGGGGAGACATTTCTATTGCAAGAACAGTTTATGGGAAGTTGTATTCTACTAGATTGGACATCCCTGTACCTTCAAATAATGAGCTAGGCTTGAAAAAGAACAAACAACATGACTCTTGTATACGCCTTCCTCTTATGTGTTTATCGGACAGTATTTCCACAAGTATGGAGCGGAAAATTATTAGTCTGGGAAATAAAAAAGCTAAGAATGCCAAAATAAATGAGCTGAATGGACAAGAGCATTCTCTGCTTATGAAGGTTCTTAGGTGGTCTTTTAATGATATAATACATGGGTGTGCGAAACAAAAGAATTATATGCTTGCTTGGAAGCTTATATTACAGGTAGACTAAATTGTTACATGTTCTTTGTAATGGACTATGTTATACTGGATCTGCAATATTGATTATTTGCTCTACCAAATTTTGTAATCACAATAGGTTCTCTACAGTCTATACAGTCATATTATGCCGCATTTCAAATTTTCAGACTTCAGACCCCTAAGATTTCAGTTATTATTAGTTAATTCTCAATGACATTTAAATGTCAATGCTACCGTGTCTTTTATATCTTCTTTCCTTAATTCTTTTTAGCATAAGTGTAATTTATTTGTTTATGAAAATTTAAGTGAATTCCATTAGTTGAAAACTTTATTAGATAATGTCTTCTAACGTATTGAAGGCCCCTTTTCTGTTCAGATGCAAAATATTGGTTTGCAGCCATCCAGCCATACATACGATGGCATTATTCGTGCAGTTGTTTCTCAAAGCTGTTTTGGGGACGGCATGAGAGTGGTGAGTTTTATTAAAATTATTATAGTGTTCACTGTTTTCTTGCTATCTTTTAGGCTAAAATGCTCCCAGGGTCCCTTAACTTAATTTAAAATAATGTTTTAGTCCTTTATCTTTTTTTTTGTCCCAAATAAGTCTTTTATGTTTTAGTTTTTTAGCATTGTTGCCCTTTCCGTTAAATTATGCTTACCTGGCTGTTACATTCCGTTAACTTTGCTTACTTGTCAATGTATATTTGCCGATTCACTGTTATTAATTATTAATTATTTTTTATTAAAAAAATATACAATTCTGAACTTATTCATTCATCCTCATCATCTTCAACACTAGGAACCCCCTAGATCTGTGGCAAGGCAACATTTATGCCCAGAATCATGAGGCTTCTACCCAAATCGTTTGGAATAAAAAAGGACGGAGATGAAGTGGGTGTTACTGTGTTAGGAAGAGTCAGGATTCAGGCGCGATTTCAAAAACCAAACTTAACTGGTAAATGAAATAAACGAAGAACGAAGAGACGATGAAGAACAAAATCTGCAGATTCGAAAAAACGGAATGTAAATCAAAACGAAACTAAAACTGGGAACTGAATCGAAGATTAGAACGAAACTTGAAACAAAATCGAATTCGAAAATAAAAGAAAACGAAACGAAAACAAGAACAAAATAAAGCAGATCTGACTTGTTTCATTTCTGCAGAAGCTCCGTTTCTAGCTTGTTTCGTTTCCTGCAGTCTTTGTTGGCTTGCTCTGTTTGCTGTTGAGTCGTGATCCTAGAAGCTTGAAAAATGGAGTAGCAGCAAAAAGATTCATGAAGATGATGAAGACTTGCAAATTTTTCTTTTATTTTTAATAAAAATAAATTAAAATCACATGTCAGTAGAAAAGAAATAAAAAATGACATGGATTATAACAATCAGCATTGTTATTTCCATATAAGCAGTTTTAACGGAATTGAACGGGAGGCTAACGGGAAAGGATAACATTGCTTAAAATATAAAAGATAAAGGGTTTATTTGGGACAAAAAAAAAGATAAAGGACTAAATCGTTATCTAAAATAAAGTTAAGGGACCTCGTGGAGCATTTTAGCCTATCTTTTATTATTTTTTAATTTAGTCTTTGAGTGGACTGCTATGATTGGGATTTCCTTCCAGAAATCTCTACCACTTAATTTAAGGTCAAATAGACACCCAAATCTAGTAAAATTGGAATTTTAATGAGAGATCTAGGTTGGCCCTGTGCTTTATGACCTTGTGTTGTTAATAGAGGGTTTTTCTTGGCCTTATATTGTTTTCATAATTTGCAGTTAAAAAAAATGCAGCGGGAGAATTTGAAGCTATATGATTCAACTCTAGCAACACTTTCAGTCACTTTCAGCAGAGAATTACAGCTAGATTTAGCCGAGTCTTTGTTGAATCAGATTTTTGAATGCCTGTATCCGCATCCCTATAATGCTTTGCTGGCTTCATGTGATGCACTGGTGAGCTCAAATATGAAACTTCAAAATTAAATTCTGTTTTTTACCATTTTTGCAAGACTAAAATCAGTTTACCTAAAGACTCAATTATATTCTGTCAACAATTGTAAAAAGTAGCTAATTTATGTTAGTATTGTACTTCACCTTATATTTATATTACAAGGCAAATGAAGTATAATATTATAATAATTAATTTACAGAAAAAGGAAACGACATATATATATATATATATATATATATATATATATATATATATTTGACCATAAATATAAACCGATAAGTACCCCACGAGCATCCGATGAGTACCGGTAATGGGTACATACCCTGTAATGGGTATGCACGGGCTCCGACTTTGCAGTATCCATGCTTCAGATATATATATATATATATATATATATATATATATATATATATATATATATATATATATTTCAACACTTCAAACGCAGCTAATAATTAATAAATTAGAAGCCTTCAAACAGTGAATATCTTCTTATTACTATTATATGTAGGTAGTTACTAGTTACTGTTTTTGGGTTGCTGTAATAGCATGTTTATTTACCCATTTATTTCATCAATAGGCTGCATGGTCGAGCACCAATTAGGATGAGCAACTGAATTTATAACTGAACTATCTGTATCAAATTCCTTTTGTATTGCCCAAGGTTTTGTTTCTCTTGTATTGTGGATCTCACAAGGGCTTACTTTTTGTTTATATCTATTCAATGTTTGCAGAATCAACCTGAGCGTGCTGTGGGGTGTTTGCAAAGATGAGGCAAATAAATCTTTTACCTGATATAAGGACATACGAGCTTCTATTTTCCTTATTTGGTACTGTAAATACCCCATATGAAGACAGTAATATCCTGTCACAGGTGGAGGCTGCTAGAAGAATAAATGCTATAGAAAGGGATATGGCCAATAATGGCATTCAGCACAGCCATCTTTCAATGAAAAACTTAGTAAGTTCAATAATGTTTCTTTTTTGCGCATAATTTAAGGATTATGCAATTTTGTGAGGATTTCCTTCTGCTTGAATCTATCATCAATCAAGAATTTAGATATGTAGTTGACAGGTGGGATGCAAATAATGTAATTTTTTCTCCCGAGCATGAATTTATTAGACTGTTTTTTAGGCTAGAACCAGATTAATCTGTTGTGATCAGAAGGTGTCTGTTAGGTACTGGTTCAGAAATGGCGTAATTTTGATAAGTACGGAAAAGGGTTAGTCTATACACGTAAGAAAAAGAAGTGCACGGTAGATAACATAGGTCATGTTGTAGGGAATCATGCCCTAATAACTAACTCATCATGAGCTAGTAGTGGGGAGTGGCGCCTGTGCTGAGCTGGCAGCACGTTGAGGAGGGCGTGTGGAGAGAAAGTGAGGCAATCAAATAGGAGATTCGGTTGTTAGAGGAGGGTAGCTTGGAATTTCATTGGAGTAGTCGCTCCTAGTCCTAGGAGAGATTTGGCCTCTACAAGCGCCATTGTTACTGTTTCATTGAAGCTTAACTACACTTTGTATATTGTAGCAGTAATTCACCTTGAATTCACTCATATTAATCAATATACTACTCGATTAAGCTTCTATTCTACTCTGTTTTCTGTTGCTTACTGTCTACTAAGTTGATCGTATCAAATTTTCAGTAAGAAAAAGTGACATAACTCCTCCGAGTTGGCCTAAGAATACCCAAAATGCAGAGGGCAGGATAAAATGGAATTCCTAGGAGTTTCAATTGCCTGGCCTTTCCCCAGGCCCAAATCAACAATTAACCAAATAACTCTTCTCCTTTACAGTCTCAGATTCCACTAGTTTAATTGGCTTACAAACTCTAATTAACTAATAGATTCAAGCAGATACACGGCCTAGTTAACTTTGTCTGGGCTAAGTAGTTGAGGTTGGCCCACATAGGTCATTGGGCCCATCCTTGTTTCTCATGGAGTTCACCCTCTTAATTTGGAGTTGAGTACTAAATTGGGAGTTTGAGTACTAACAGTATCTCTTAAGGTCAAAGAAAGATTTCACTGAATAGCCACAACACAAGACCAGCAATGTTTTGTAGTACTGAATGGTGGACAGCAAATTGTCAAGAAAAACATAAGCTAACTGCTACAGAACTGGGAATAGATGTCTAGAAGAGAGAATTGAACTGACAGATGTTGAGAAAATATGAGAGTACTGGCTAAGATGGTATGGCAGTATAAAGAGAAAGCGAATGAAGAGCCTGAATAACAAGAGTTTGTCAGATTGAGGTTTGTTATATGAACAGTGTAGAAAATTCAAATTGTATAGTTTGTGTGTCTAATTCAGACCACAATTGATTGTATTTATAATAGAATCACAATATTTACTAATTGATAATCCTGATTCTAATTGATATGATCGTAATCCTTACATACAGCTAAGGATGACATGTAATTCTAACACTCTCCCTTAAAACTTTAAGCTTGTTACAAATGGGTGAAGGTAATGTTAAAATAACAGAAACAAAAGGGCTGTAGCGTGAGCATGGCTGAAGGTGATTGTAGCAAAGACGATTGGGCTCAGTGGAGGATTTCAAAAGTGGTTGTGGAAGCTGTCTCGGGAACGGGTCCCACTGAAGAAAAGACAGCTGGCTGAGGAGAGAAATGCCCCAATGAGAAAGAGAAACATTGATGAAGCACAACAAATCCGCACAATACGACAGAAACGGCGACTAGTTCAATGGTGGCTGAACAATTGTTACTGATTTTGGAACGACACAACGTAACAAAACAACACCCCACAGTACGAAACAAAGTTGATCACAGAGTATAACTATTGTAGTTCTTAGGGTAAAACAACATGTTTATTTCAATAGGAATAGGGGGATTAATTGAAGTCAGCTCATTTATTCTAGCAGCGATAGAATAAAACATTAAATAAAAAGATAATGGAGATAAAAACATAATCAAATAAAATCATATCTTGGAGATTCCAATATATTCTCAAATCAAATCATATCTAGAAGATTCCAATATCTTCTACAATAACAATGCTTGAACAATAACAGTCAAAGAAGTCCCCGGAACACCCCTCGAAAGTGTGATCCACAAGCTGAAGTTTTGGCAGCAGGTAGATCGGGAGGAGCGTTTTAAATGGCGAGATTCTTCATTTGAAAACTCACCAGGAAATTTGCAGCAAGTAGACAGACAGTAGCTGGTGGCGCCTGCTGCGGTGACAGACCACTGGGTAGGACTTATAGTGACAAGGAGAGTTCAATGGTGCTGGTAGCAGCAGATGTGCATTAGAGAGGAGGGATCTACAAAAAAATTGAATGGGTCGTTAGAGCTTGTGGCGACCAGTGGTAGTCCACTGGCGGTTTTTTGCTAGAACATAGGCTAGAAGCAAGAAATAAACGTGAGGCAGAAACACTAGAATGGATGCAGAAGCATGCTGGAAAAATATTGACACTGAGGCCATGTAAAATCCGAATTGTATGGTTTAGGTGTCTAAATCAGACAAAAATAGGTTTCATTTATAATAGAGTCGCAATAAATGCTAATTGATGATCCTAATCCTTACTTACAGCTAAGGGTGACACATAATTCTAACACGTGTAAAATATGTTTTCTGAAATTCTAACAGAAATAGAAGAAAAGACAAAAACTTAAGTGAAACAACTAAAAAGAGAAATTGATGCAAATCGCCATTTTGGAAACTTGCTTTTGGGTGGCGCACAATGCTGTCATTGGATATTGGATCCATGTAACTGATTTTATCTCGTAGAAAAAGGATTGTGTTCTCATTGTTGTGTTCAGCATTGCTTCCAGTTTTGTCCTCGTGCATGCATGCATGACGCACACTGTTTTAAAATGCTAATACTTAATGTTTGTGTGCTCTCAAAGCTTACTTGGCTATGTCTTTTGGTTCTTTTCAGTTGAAATCCCTTGGAGAAGAAGGGATGGTACGAGAGCTGATCCAATATTTACATGTGGCAGAGAATCTTTTCGTATATAGTAATCCTTCATTGGGAACAGATATGTACAACGTAGTGTTGCATTATCTCGTTGAAGCCCAAGAAGTGAGTACTTCCTTCTTTTTTACACCTGCTTTGTGAAGTGAACGTGGGTATGTTATTGTGCATGTCTGACTGAAATATGATGTTTTCCACTTGATATCCAGAGCCACATGGCAATCGAAATTTTCAAGAAGATGAAGTTGTGCGGTTGCGACCCTGATTCCACAACATACAATACAATGATTGACTGTTGTAGCATCATAAGAAGTTATAGATCTGCTACTTTGCTGATTTCAATGATGATACGGGAAGGGTTTTGTCCAGTGACTTGTACATATACTGCCCTCATTAAGGTTCTTCCCGTTTAACCTCTGATAGTGCAGTCAAATTCGCTATGTTTTTTCAAAGTTTTTGCAAGTATACTTGATTATATGAACAGAGTAAAATGTGCAAACTTAATATTTTATAGTAACTTTATGATCTTCCTAATCCCCTTCGTCAAGTCAAGTAGCATACCTGCAGTGAGAAATGCATGCTTTTGGTGTTAAATGTTTCTGCTGGCAAAATTTTATCATATTGTTTACTTCGTGCAGAGTTGGGGATTTTACTAAATACTATCTCTGTCCCAAATTGTTTGTTGTTTTAGCAAAATCAAATTGTCCCAAATTGATTGTTGTTTTAGATTTTCAATGCAACTTTTAATATTCTTTTCCACTTATACCCCTATTAATTATGACCACTTTTTACTTCCAATAAATAATTCATATCTATGTAGTGAGATAAATGGTTAAATGGTAAATTAGACCACACTTTTTAAAAAATCTAGACTCCTAATCATTTTCCTTAAAGGGTGTGCCAAAACCTTAATTGCAAACAAAGTGGGACGGAGAGAGTAGAATATAATGACGTGTTTCCTCATGCTCATAGCATGCGATCTTTGAAGCATTTTATCTTGTCTTGTAACTTAAGACATCCAAGGCTGATAGAAATGAACAGACCAAATCCACTAAATATTTGCTCATATTTGTGGTTGAGGTTCCCCGATTATGAAAGACCAGCAGAATAGAACAGCGCGGAAGATAGGGAGGGGTGAGAACTGATGTGAGTAAATAATGGTTTGTGTTGTATAATTCAATTCAATTCAGAATAACAGAGATACTAGAAAATCCTATTTCAAGGGGCTTTCCCTTACTACGATTTTCCCAACTGATAAGACTCCAGTTCTAACAATTGTCTCTTTGATTTCTTTCCCTTGCTATGATTTTCCCTTAGTCCACTACCCAACTTCCTGACATAACTGCTTGTAACTAACTCATTAGCCTCCAATTGTTTACTACCTCCACACTTTATTTTCTCTATTATGTAATGGTTCGTGCCTAACAGTAGTTAGTTGCTAAACTCTAATGCATTGGCTTTAAAAGTTGCGAACTTACTACCCAGAAAGCATAAGTGTTCTTCTGGGTCTCCTGGCTTCAGTTTTGTAGCCTATTTTCCTGCCTGTTAATCTTTTTGAGTCATTGATAAGGAAAAGAATATCTATATTGAATAATTCTCTCTACATGTACAGTGAAGACTACAATGCCTTATATAGGCAAGGTGAAACAACTAACAGTTAGATCAGTTCTAACTGACTCTAACTTCTCTAACAAACTAATAACAGAATGCTAGAAACAACTGAATATGTAAATACAACTTAATAAAATACAATAGAGAAAGATAAACTAAGTTATATCCCTAATACTCCCCCTCAAGATCAAGGGGAGAGCAATGAAATGCTTGTGACATTGAGCTTGGACCTTAAGCTGCAGAATGTAATTTTGGACAGAGGTTTGGTTAGAACATCAGCTATTTGGGCTTCAGCAGGAACATGACAGACTATAAGTTGCTTGCTAAGGACCTTTTCTCGAACAAAATACAGATCAAGCTCCATATGCTTGGTTCTCGAGTGAAGCACAGGATTGTGACTAAGTGCAACAGCACTTTGATTGTCACAATAGATAATAGGAGTAGTATGAGCAACATGTAACTCAGTCAAGAGTGATTGAACCCAAACTAATTCTGATGTAGTGAGAGCAAGGCTCCTATATTCTGCCTCGGCACTAGATCTAGCAACAATATGTTGCTTCTTAGACCACCAAGAGATCAAGTTAGGCCCAAGGTAGATGCATGCTCCTGAAGTTGAGCGCCTATCATCAATGTCACTTGCCCAGTCAGCATCACAGTAAGCTTGGAGAGTTAGAGGAGATGTAGATGAAGCAGGTTGAAGTAAGAGACCGTGATCAATTGTTCCTTTAAGATACCGAAGGATTCTTTTCACGGCAGACCAATGACTATCTAGAGGTTGAGCAAGGAATTGACAACATTTGTTAACTGCATACCCAATTTCTGGTCTAGTAATCGTTGCATATTGAAGAGCCCCCACGATAGATCGATATAGTGTAGGATCAGAAAAATAGTTAGAGCCAAATTTTGACAATTTCAGCTTTGCAGGCAATGGAGTAGAGATGCCCTTAGCTTGCTCCATGCCAGCCCGTTGCAAGACCTCACGAATGTACTTGGATTGTGTGAGTAACAGAGAGCCAGTCTTAGTTTTAGTGACCTCTATGCCCAAGAAATAGTCTAGTGCAGTGAATTGCTTAAGAGCAAAGCTAGCAGAAAGTGTGGTAATCAGTTGTTGAATAGCAGTGGAGGAGGAACCCGTAAGAATGATGTCATCAACGTAGATTAGAGCATAGAGACAGCAAGATCCCTTATGATAGACAAGTAGAGAAGGATCACACTTACTTTTAACAAAGCCAAGGTGGAGCAAAGTAGAAGTTAACCTCTCATACCATGCACGAGGGGCCTGTTTTAGGCCATAAATAGCTTTGTTGAGTTTGCAAACTAAGTCTCTGCTACCTTGTTCAAAACCGGCTGGTTGGGTCATATAGACCTCTTCTTCAAGAATGCCATGAAGAAAGGCATTGTTTATATCAATTTGCTTGAGATCCCATCCATATGTAAGAGCCAAAGTGAGAATTAACCTAACTGTGATAGGTTTAATAACCGGAGCAAAAGTTTCTGAATAGTCACAACCAAGTCTTTGATTAAATCCCTTTGCAACAAGGCGAGCTTTGTATCTATTAATTGTACCATCAGGATTCTCCTTGATACGAAATACCCACTTACTACCAATAGGTTTCTTCCCACTAGGGAGAGAAGTTAATGTCCAGGTATTATTAGCCAAGAGTGCATCATATTCCAATTGCATAGTAGCCTTCCAATTAGTAGAGTGAAGAGCCTGAGTAACTGTGGTAGGTTCAGCGGTTGTCATAAGGAGAGTTGGTTGAATTCTAGGTTGTACTATCCCATCTTTGCCACGAGTAATCATAGGATGAGTGTTGTTAGGGTGAATGAAATGTGCAGGAACAGGTAACGGTGCTATAGACAGTGTGTTCTGGTTGCTAGATGTAGAGCTAGTGGCTGAGTTTGGGTTAATAGTACTAGAAGCAGATGATGGTAAAGGTGTAGGAGGGTGTGAGTAAGGTGGTGAGAGAGGGGTAGGGATCAATGAGTTGTGGGAAGGAGGAGGGGTAACATTCTGGTGAGGAGATGGTGGAGGAGGGGCAACATTCTGATGAGGAGATGGTGGAGGGTTGGAAGGTGGAGAGATAGTGTTGGCTATGTGTAATGATTGAAGAGAGCAAGTAGAAGGAGGATTGGCAGGTTGCTTAGCTACAAACAGTGACTGATAAGGATAAGTACTTTCATTAAAAATAACATCCTTTGAAATAAACAACCTACCATTGGGATCAAGGCACTTGTAACCCTTGTGATGAGGAGAGTAACCCAGGAATAAACATTCTGCAGATCTGAATTCAAACTTATGAGAGTTGTAAGGCCTAAGTAAAGGAAAACAAGAGCATCCAAATACCTTGAGAAAATTAAAATCAGGTTGCTTATTGTACAAGGTTGTGTATGGGATAGCATGTTGATGATAGGGAGATGGTAGCCTATTAATTAAGTAAACTGCAGTGTGGAAAGCATGATCCCAATAATGAAGTGGCATAGAGGCTTGAGACAAAAGAGATAAGCCCATATCCACTATATGTCTATGTTTGCGCTCAATGACACCATTTTGATGATGTGTATGAGGGCAAATTAGACGATGAACTATTCCAAAAGACTCAAGATACTGATTAAAGGACCTAAACTCACCCCCCCAGTCAGTTTGAAAGGATTTGATTGTACAATTAAACTGATTTTCAACCAAAGTTTTGAAGGTTTTAAAAGTAGGTAGAGCATCAGATTTTTGTTTTAAAAAATAGATCCAGGTATACCTACTATATGCATCCACAAAAGAAATGTAATATTTATATCCCATAGAGGAGGACATAGGGGCAGGGCCCCACAGGTCACAAAAAATTAATTCTAAGGGATGATTATAGACAGTATCAGAAATAGTGGAAGGCAACCGATGAAGCTTTCCCATACAACAAGCAACGCAAAAATCAGTTTTATTGATACGAACTATAGGTTTATTACAAAACTTCAGAACACTATTCAAGACATTAATGTTTGGATGGCCTAATCTATTGTGCCATAGGGCACCAGTGGCTAAAGTGTGTGAGTTTACAGTAGAATTTGTAGAAGCTACAGTTGCATGAGCCTTAGGATTACTATCATTACTAAAACTAGAGTTTGAATTATGAGCTGCAGAGCTTATTCCTGGGAGATGATAAAGACCACCCTTTGTGCCTTGTCCCTTGAGTAGAGTTGTACCATCAGCCTGGGATTTTGCAAAACAAAAATTAGGATGAAACTGAAAGTATGCATCATTATCAGTCACAAACTTTTTGATACTAAGAAGATTTTTATTGAGTTGTGGCACATATAGGATATTCTTATAGTGAAGTAAACGATTAGGATTAAGAGGAGAGGGTATAGTTTCATTACTAATCGAGTGTATAGGCAAACCTGTCCCATTTCCTAGGAAAACATGATCTTGACCGGAGAGAACTGTGGCAGTTGCTGGATTCGGAGGAATACTGCTCATGTGATGGGAGGCTGCAGAGTCGCCAAGTTGATTACTGGTAGCAAAAGATGGACCTGCAACAGTATAGGCTTGTGGAGGAAATGGAGAAACCGACGGTACAGCATAAGGAGCAGTAGGTGTAGGCCAAGCAGTGGCATGTGCAGTAGGAATAGGCCAGATAGGAGCATTCACAGTGAGTGGAGCAGGCCAAACCGTAGCATTTGCAGTAGGGGCTTGTGGAGGTGTGTATCCAGGCCGAAGATATTGATATGAATTGTTGAATGCAGGGACAGGTAGAGTTGGCATCACAGGGGCAGAGTATCTATGATAACAGACCGAGGCATCATGCCCAAATTTAGAGCAAACCTGACATTGCACAGCTCCTCGACCACCTTTACCATTTCTACCTCCACGATTGAACTTACCTCCATTTCGACCGCCACGACCATTACCTTTATTGACATCAAAGTTGGCTTGATGGTTGTTTGGTGAAGTTTCTTGATGCACACTAGGACTAGAAGTAGCCTGAGACTCCCTGTTAGTATGTGTAAGATTCAAAGTGGCAACTGCTTGGGAAGCTTCGGTATTATGAGATAAGCGAGTTTCATGTGCAAGAAGCAGAGCTTCAAGCTCATCATACTCAAACCACTCAGCCTTTGTAGCTAGTAAGGTAGTAATTGACTCAAACTCCGGTGGAAGACCACGGAGGACAGCATCATACTGTTCTTGATTAGTAACAGTCTCTCCAATTGAAAGCAATGCATCAGTGATTGACTTGATCTTTGCGAAGAATTCTGTGATGGATTTTGATCCTTTCTTGATGTTCAGAAGGTCAGCACGCAACTGTCGTGCTTGAGCCTTAGTTTTTCCCAAGGAATGGCTATGTATCTTGTCCCATAGTTCAAAGGAGTACCTACACCCGATAACTTTTGCAAGAACAGAGGGTGAAAGTGAAGATTGAAGCCAGGCAAGAAGCAATTGGTCCTGCAATTCCCATTCTATATATGCAGGATTTTCTATATCAGCAAGTCTATGTTGTTCATCAACATATCTAGGAGGTACCTGAGGTGACACACAGAATCGGTGAAGCTTGTGTGCCCTTAGTACCGGCTCAATTTGTTGGAGCCAAAGAGGGAGATTATCTCCAGTTAATTTTTCTGTTACTTGATACTGAAACGATTTGAAAGGTTTCAGTGACGGCAAGGTACTCTGGTTTGTTTCTGTCATGATGAAAAGAAAGCAAAAGAAGGAAAACAGAGAAGATGCGAAGACGCAGAAAACAGAGGAATGACGATTGACACAAGAATTAGAGAAAAGCAGCAAATCAGGAAGAAACGGAGACGAAAGAAGAACTAGAATAGAAAAGCGAGAGACGAGAAAGCAGAAAAGGCGAGAGAAATGGAAAAAACAAAAACAAAAAAGAAAAACGCGAAGACACAGAAAAAGCGCAAAAGAAAAAAGAAAACGAAAACGACGAAGAAATAAAAAGAAAGGAAAGAAACGAAAAAAAAATTAGCGATGGAAGATAATCGGGAATGAAAAAGCGAGAGAGAAGGAAAAAATTTTAAGAGAAGACAGAACCAGAAGAATAGCAGAGACACGGTGGTGCACGGCGAGAGTACGGCGGAAGCGGCGGTAGCTCAGGATCGCAATTCACGTTTGTGGTGCGATGGCGCTACTGATACCATGTTAATCTTTTTGAGTCATTGATAAGGAAAAGAATATCTATATTGAATAATTCTCTCTACATGTACAGTGAAGACTACAATGCCTTATATAGGCAAGGTGAAACAACTAACAGTTAGATCAGTTCTAACTGACTCTAACTTCTCTAACAAACTAATAACAGAATGCTAGAAACAACTGAATATGTAAATACAACTTAATAAAATACAATAGAGAAAGATAAACTAAGTTATATCCCTAATACTGCCTATCTCTTCCTGAGAAGGCATTATGATAAGTATCTAAGCACTTGGGGAACTCTCTCTTAAAAGCTATCAATTGCTTCACCAAGTATAGTGTTGTGGAGTGCAACCAGCAAGGACGCCGGGTTCTCGTGGGCGGTGGTGCTATTATAGGGACTTAGTTCTCCCCCTTTAATAGCTAGCTTTTAAGAGGGAGAATCAAGCCCCTTACATATTCCACGAAGCATTCAATACTACTTGATGTGGAACTTGAGCATCCCCCATAATACCCAAGTCCCCATCACATTTATAGACTAGTAAAATGTTGGCCAGATTATAGGAATCTTATGGCTGATTTCTGGTCACTCTGGAAGTTGGGTCATAACTAAGTGATTCATGTTCCGAATGTTGCAAAAATGCCAACTGCTCATTGTGCGAATTTTGATATTTATATTCTTTGTTCATATGTGTCGCCGTGACATCAGTCTTACAATTAATAAATTTATTGTTTGAACTGTGCATTCAACTTGATACTGAGCTTACTTACATCAGATTTTGTTGGAAGACGAGAACTTTAATGAAGCCCTGAATGTTCTGGAACGAATCAGATTGGATAGCATCCAACTTGATGTGCTGTTGTTTAACACATTTCTTCGACAAGCATGTTACAAGGTACTTTGTCTCCCATTATTTATCTTTCATTTTAGAAAAGGGGGCCGGGGGGTTAAAGGTGAGGGAAAAGAATCCGTCTTCAATTTTGTATATAAAATATAATTATGATAACTAGTAATGCTACCATAAATCCATAAAATTTTGATATAACTCAGCCAACATTTATCTGTGATTAAAGTGTGGCTGTTGTATTGAAGATAAATTAGTTAATGCGAAAGTTATCTTATCCGCTTGTGAATTCATAGAATCAAATTGTTTTGAAGGGTGTATTTGTAACAAGCTTAGAGATTAGTAAGCTACTAAGCTTTAAGCTTGAGGGGGAGTATTATAATATTTGAAAATAGGATATCTTATATAGATTCTAGAGCTTGTTTTATCTTATCTTGGAGTATTTTGTATTATTAAGATTTTATCAACTAGTTATTATAATTAGTTTCCTTATTCTATTAGGATTTGGAATCTTATGTCATGTATCCCTATTAACCTTTTGTAATCTTCCAATACGTTGGATAACTCAAAATGGCAGGGGCCACTCATCCATCCAAGAATCAATAACAATGTCTGGTCGTTCTATAATTATTTATTTTTTTAGCTAACCTACTATTTTTCTGAAGACATTGCAAATATTTTTAACAACTATTTCATGAAGGGAGTTACCCTGATGGAAGGTCTATCTATGGTTACTTTCTTCCATTTATGGAGGAAATTTAGAATGGGTATCCAGTTTAATTTTTTATATTATTTCTTCTGGTAACTAGGGAAGGATCGATGTAATTGAGTTTATTGTGGAGTATATGCACCGAGAAAAGATTCAGCCTGATTCAACAACATGCGGTTATGTCTTCTCTGCATATGTAAACTCAGGTTTTCACAATACAGCGATAGAGGCATTGCAGGTTTTAAGTTTGCGTATGATGTCTGAAGATGGCAACATACTTAAAGAGAGGGAAAGTTTTGTGGATGAATTCATCCTTGCTGAAGATTTGGCTGCTGAGTCACACATACTAAAACTATTTGAAGATTCTGACGATGAAGTTGCAATAGGGTTGTTTAATTTAAGATGGTGTGCCATACTTGGGTTTCCAATCAGCGAGTCACCTGACCAGAGCAAATGGGCTAAAAGACTCGAATCACGGTTCTTTAAGAGGCTAGCATTTGGTTCCACAGGAGTGCAATTGTGACGTCTGAGCCTGCTAGTCCTATGAAGACACTCTAATAAGTACAATTGCTTGATGGTTTTAGTGGTGTCATTTTTCTTGGGGAATAGACTGTATAATATAGGTTATGCCATTACAGCTCAATATTTAGGGAGGCTTCCATAAAAAGGTTGGGAGGTTTCAATTTTGAGGGAAAACGTAATAATGCAGACGCAAAATCATGTCTGTTCGTCAATTCCCCAAGCTCTTCCAAGTGGTAAAAATGTTCAACAAATTTTGATTTGACACATTTTGATCATTTTGGAAGTTTTTTGAGCTATGTTTATCATTGCTCCAAATATGTAATTTAAACATTTTCTTTCTGTGCGTATTGTGTATGTTATTTGTAATTTTAAGGATCCTTTTAAAATATAATATCATTTGTTCTTTTAAATATATGTTATTTTTGACGAATTTCAGTTATATATCAACTGATTTTTTTGACGCAATTTATCAAATTGATTTGATATTACCCTAAACTTTTACAATTGTGATCATAGTTTTCAATTTGTTAGTGGATTTTAAATCATAATCATCTAACAAAAAGTATTAGGTGGCATAACAGTATTGCAGTATTATGAAATATATATGCGCCATCTATTACCAAGGTGTTTCTCTTCGGCCTTGAATTGTGCTACTTTTGTTGTTTCTGATTGGCCTTCAATTGTGGTACTTTTTTTTCCTTACTATTATGTACTATTGGTGTAAAAAAATTACACCTACAATTAGTTATAAATTATGGTGTGGATTACTTTTATTGATAACAGAAGACTTTTAAGCAATACGATAATTTGTGATAGGTTGATAGCATAAAAAAATTAGGTTTAAATATGGTTTTAATCATTGTAAATATGACTCATTCGACTTTAGTGCCTACAATATTTTTTTTAAAAAGTAACTCCTTACAAATATCAATGTTGTCCTTTTTGGTCTTTCATGTTAGAAAATGATGATACATGTAATAGAAGTCCTATGTAACTTTACCGTCATTCTCTCTTATTTTAAACGGTTGGCATGGACAAACACTTTTAAGTATTTTACGTATATATATATATATATATATATATATATATATATATATATATATATATATATATATATATATATATATATATATATATATAATAAAACCATGGATGTTCCACATATACATCTACCTATCTCATCACGCCACTAATTACATCATCAATTGCTTAATTCATACATCACTCTTCTCCCTTACACTTGAATCTCCACCTAAGAGTTTACTTCACAACCCGGGCTTTTACCACAATTAATTTGAAATATATCACCAAAAACGCGAAGCAAGAATCAAACCCATTCCTCATCTTGAGGCCTCTTGACACCTAATTATTTGAGCAACCACGTTTTGATGGTACCAAAAAGCGTATTACATTATATTTACCCTATTTTTCTTTGATTGCAAAACTCTTTACCTATTATTTATATCTATTTATTATGTGTTTTAATACTTATATATTTTTTATTATATATTATATTTATTTGACATCTAATATTTTGTATCACATTCCATAGATTTTAGATTCTATATATTTACTAACTAGAATGTTATTAAAAATGGGTAATTTTATTCATTTTAAAATTTGTTTCTAATTTTCAATTATATTAAAAATATTGACTTTTAATATCCTACATTTGTCTAATTCTCATATTAATTTAATATCAAATTGATTAATACTGGGTCACGCGGGTCAATCAGTGACCCCCTCGGTTCGACCATTGACCCAGTGACCCAGTGTCTTGCTCGGGTCAATCACCAGGTCGGTTTTAGTAACATTGCTGATAATCAAATCCCTAAAAAACAGGAACCAATATATTGAATTCAAATTTAATTGCATATATTTGTGTTTTCAACTTTGCATTTATCAGTACAAAACACTTACTTTCTCTCACCAAAATTAATGAGTCATAAATACTAAGTCTTTATTTATTATTATTTTTATTTATTTTAAAAAATATCAGATTTAGTTTTACACTCCCTTCTTTTAATTATATCGCCTTTTGAAAGTTCTTTTTCATGAGACCACTTATTAAAACCAAAAATGTAAATTGGGCTTCATTATTCGCAAACCTCATTAATAATACAACCTCTGCTCTAATTGCACCCCCTGTTCTACTAATGCAGCCCCTTTTCGTTTTTCTTATTTATATTATTTCAAAAAAACCAATTTCTTTACAAAAAACCATAAAATTAAATAAATAAATATTCTATTCAAAAAATCCATAAAACCAATATTAGTTTTTGTTGTGAAGTTCAATTTTAGTTACAACGTCATGTAATGTCACTACTAAATTTTAGAGTACTATTATGGCAAAAACATTGATCATGTGGGCCTCTCATAATATACTTTGGTTACTTTGCTATTTGGAATTTTGAACTTAGTGGTACAAAGGAAAAGACTCTCTTCTCCACTAGCTACTCTTGATATTTACTTGTTAAAATAGTGATATCACAAAAAATATAGATCTTTGGTCAGTGTTTTACATGTGTATTCTTTTGTCCATTAAATGTCGGTTTTATTAGCATTTTTTTAGGACATATTTATTAATGATTTTTAAATATGTTTTCTTATATTATCTAATAAAAGTCAAAGTGTAATTCCACCTATATATAAAAGCAATACATTAATTTATTTATTTCCACACAAAAGTATTCTATTGTATTGCAAAGACTCTCTCTCTCTCTCTCTCTCTCTATATATATATATATATATATATATATATATATATATATATAAAGGGTCCTCGTATCAAGAAGAAAGAGTAAAAGGAACCTTTTAATGTTGTTTCAGTATTATAATATTTTATTATATGTTTTAAGTACTATGTGTTAAGTTTTAAGTTATGTTTTAAATACTTTTGAGTAATCTCCCCACTTTTGGAAACTCTGTTTACTCAACTTCGAGCAGTGAGGACACTGCTCACACTTAAGTTGGGGGGGGGGGAGAAATAGTTATGTGTTTTGAATTAAGTATTATGCACTATGTTTTGTATTCAGTATTGATATATGACAAAGTATATGTTATGTGTTTAGATATGTGTTCAAGTAAGAAGTAATATGTTAGTATCATGTGAAAATGTGTTTAAGTAAGTTATTATAGAAATGTGCTAGTATTATGTGAATATGCAGTATTAGTATTTTAGATGTACTTAACAAAGCATGTGATAGCATGATCAATTGTTTCAACAGTGGTAAAATTAAGTACATCAAGTGTGTTAGACTTAAATAATTATGAAGCCTGATCAATTCATATTACTTTTCTCAAAAAATTTCAAAGTGCATCAAATGAGCTAAGTTTTAATGATGAAAAGGAAAAGAAAAAGCCTTGTTTTCTAGAAATGATCAGTTTTATAATTCTTTGACACAGCAAAATTGAGTTTTTGAAAAGAACCATGCTAGATAGAAAGTTATCTAAGGCCAAGGAATTTTTGGAAAACTAAGGTCAAAAATAGATTTTTACTAAAAATATAGAAGAACATAAAGAATTAAGTTTGGGGGAAATTTCATTAATACAAAGGCAAAAGTGTGAGAGCTTGGAGAGTTCATGCCATAGGGTGTCAAAAGTACTCAAAAGTGTTACAATGTTTCAAAAAGCTACACTTACCTGAGTCATATAACTGAACCTGTCCCTTAAGTGCAAATGGTTTAAAAATGAACAAAAGTTCAAGAATAAAGGAAAATAAA